>JAMPIV010014511.1:0-526683 GCA_024509875.1 Oreohelix idahoensis
AAAGATTGGTCTACCATGAAAGTATGGGAAAACTAAAAGCCAGTGGACAACTCCACGGGAGGACAACATTAAACAATCTCCGGACTCAGAACAACTGAGGACTGGATTGGACCAGGCAAGAAGGAATACAGACCGATAGGAAAGTTATAGCCGGCTCCCTACCTCCAAAACCTTCTACACTTACACCTCACGGTAGAAGAGGAATGACTAAGTAAGTAATAAGCGAGTCACAAATCACAAAAATTGGTTTGTTGCTCTTAACCCTATTAGTTAAATATGAAAATGTGGGGCCTATGGTGCCATAAAGGTCAAGGACCCTTGTTATAAGTATTTTGGGCTTTTTTTTTTTTCATTAAAACAATTTGTCACTTTCCGTTTTTGCCTGTTTCCCCACTCTTAATTCCAATATATCTGGACCCACAGTCCCTATCTCTCCCTTGGGTCCCACATCTTGTCTAATAACCTTTCCCACTAGCAGTTAACAAATTCCCCTAACCTTAAAAATAACTTCTCAAATTAAAAAAAAGAAAATGAGAATAAAAATGGACAGAACACTTCATGACCCACTCTCACTGCCAAGGAAGATATAGTAAATCACAGTTAGACAAGATTTTAACCTTAGACAGGAGCAATGCTAACATGTATGGTTCGTTATACCACCTGTAACAGCAGCAATGATTGACAGAACAGAATTAAGTTATAAATAATAATTTTGGAAATTCTTCCTTTTAATCTAGTTCAGGAGTTTTGCAATGTTCAATCAAAATGTATCAGTACGATCACATGTTATGAACTCGGTAAAAATATATAATCGATGAAGGAAATAAAAATAACTGACAGAAAAAACAAAAAAAGGAATGAACAATTCTAGACTAACCTATGAACTCTAAATAAAGTTGTTTTAGTTCACTGGGATACCAATTCCCCTGTTGACTAAAGTTGTTTGGTTTGAGTCAATGTTTTTCATAAGTTCAATCATAGCCAATATGAAAAGAAATGGTGACAGAAGGCATCCCTGTCACACTTCATCCTCTTATCCAAATAGTATCTGTAAACTTCCTCCATGAACATCTCTGCACATCGTGTCTTCATGTTTTCAATTATATTACGTTAATGATCGTTCAGGGGGACTCCAAAATTTTCTCACCAAATATTTTTTGAAGTGAATACTATCCGATTGTCTAAGTGTAATCTTCATAGTCCCACAAATCCTATGTAAAGAGGCAAGTTTTCATTTCAGACTTTGTTTTCCCAATATTATTCTCAATGTGCAGTCTAGTCCCCCTGTACAGGTTTCTGTTTTGCTTTAACCTGTTTTGTTTATCTCCTCCACTTGTCTATCATGACTTATTTAATCTCTCAAGATATGATCCTGTTAAATATTTCTTGCACTGTAGAAATATTGTTCCCTATGTAATTTGTGTGCCTCTTGTAAATCTCCCTTCTAAGCAAACTTGAACCAAAAACCTTCCTTCCATTATGCTGGTATTTGATATAAACATTATTCGCTGCTGTAATTTGTAAACTACTGTTTAAATCTCATAATCAGGTAACGTTCTTTAATGATTTTTCTGTGGGGCCATTGTCGATACAGAGGCATCTGTGATCCCGTGGGAAAAATCTGGGTTGGTGCATCTCTGTTAGGGTACAGGGCAGAATCAATGCCAACATGATGGGGCTTACAAGATAACAACTTCCAGGCATGAGAATGGAAGTCGGGCTGTTACTGCAGCCTTAAGGTGGATAACTAAAACGTCATTAACAAGCTATCATTGTCCGACTTCTCCCAGTTTTCATTCTTTGGAAAGGTTCAAAGTGGGTTGGTTTGTGTCATAAATGAAAACGTACATAGAAGCTTCCATTACAAAAAAAAAAGAGCTGGTGTGGATATACTGGTCCTTGTCAGGCCTGGGGTAATGTGGTTTATGAAAGAGCTGACAGACTAGCATCAAGAGCAACCCATAGTAAGGACATTTCAATATGTATATGGGAGATATACTGAGAACAGTTAAAGATCGCCTGTTAGAGAAGACACTGCAAAGATGAACCATCAAGGTTGAAGACTGTGTGGAATATGCAAGCAAATATAAAGCTAGTATAGATTGACGTATGAGAAAATGCATCCGTCATGTTTACACAGCCAGTGAGCTACAGGAACAGTTAGCATTCACACACTTTCATTGACATATACTGATGGAGACTGAGCACCTATGGGTATTGCCTGAGTGCAATGATTGTCAGTTCCTAAATAACAATAACAATGTTTGGGTGGTAATTTCTACTCCCTCTAAGATGGTCAGCCTATCACTTCTAGCTCTAGATGTTCCATAACAGATGATTAGTTCCACCGAAACCACTTTAAACATAATTCTTCTCCTCTATAGAAGCTGATTCAGTTCATGAACTTAAACAAGAAGATTTTTTTTACCCCTCCTTTTATTGATTTATGTGTGGTAAGAATCTCTGTAAACCTTTGACTGAAAAGAGTTCTAACTCAAATGGCAGTAGGGAGGGGAAATTGTAAAGGCACCTCAACCATTCCTGGCTGTTAAGTCATAAAAGTTTAAAGAATTTTTAACATGCACCGCATCTGCTGCTCCTCCCCCCCCCCCCCCCCCCCCCCCCCCATCCCACAGTTTTAATGGAACGCTGAATAACTTCCATAATTTGACCAGTAAAATTAAAAAACCAGTAAACTTAAATCTTGTTTTTTTTTTCCTACACTTACAATGGGGCCATTTGTTTTAATATCTTTGGTGGTCTGAAAAAAAAAAACGTAATTTTCTTACAAGCACAACTTTAGTTGTTAAGTAAACACAAGACTTAGGCCCAACTATGGACTTCTTCCAGTGAAACATATTCCCAGTATAGATCGAATAAAAGTTTATGGAAAAATTTTGGCTCCACCATAAAAAAATTTTGTTCAAAAAATCATTTTTCCTTACCATGTTTTTTTCAGCCAATTATTGGCAAATAAAACATTCCTTTTTTTCTCAATGAAACACAGGGTTCATAGCAAATTTCTTCAAGCATTTTCCAGGCTTTTTTCCAGGTTTTTCCAGGTCCAGCACGTGATTTTCAAGGATGGGAAACTCTAATATTTTCCTCATCTAATTTTCTCAGATATAATTATCACTTTGCTGATCAGCAATCCGGAGCATTACCGTCTCCCATTACCAAGGGTGTTTGCAGATTTCTTTAAAAAGAACTGTTTGTTTTGCTTTTTAAAAATTCATAAAAGATTGAAAAACAGACATCTTTTCCAAGTTTTTAGTGAATTTGTTCAACATCAGCGCAATAAAATGTTAGTGACATGGATGGTAATGAATAAAATAAGCTTGATTGACGTATTGATTTAAAAAACGATTAACCACGTTATATCAACATAAAAGGCTAATAAAATTGGAATAAAATGTTTTTAAAAAAAAACTGTATTTTTTTTCGTGTTTGTCTTTTTTGAATTGTTCTGCGTCTGTGGCATCTGACAATGCGCGTTTGTAAA
Organism: Oreohelix idahoensis; assembly: GCA_024509875.1. NCBI lineage: Eukaryota > Metazoa > Mollusca > Gastropoda > Stylommatophora > Oreohelicidae > Oreohelix > Oreohelix idahoensis. The sequence continues at coordinate 3,503 of JAMPIV010014511.1, forward strand.
TGTTTGAGTAGTTAAGTACCTCTAGTTGGAGTCTGAGCTGCTTTTTTCATTAACTGGGGTTGAAGTTGTAGCTGTAGGCCTCTGCAAGAGTCTTTTGTCAATGATCCACGTTGATCATCATTGCCTGTGTAATATAACTTGAAGCAGGGTATCAGGCATAGAGGTACATTGCAATCTGGGCAGTACATGCAAGTCTGGCTTCTGTTCCCTGCAGCCTTACACACTTTACAGTCTGGTTTGTACCTTGCCCTTTCATATTTATCAATGAAGTGGTGCTCAGTAAGTGTGTGTTGTTGTGACATGTGGTTTTGAAGGTGTCACATTGTGTCGAAGAATAACAGGTTCAATAAGAGTCATACTGACATCCTGATTTTCGCTTTGATTTTTTTTGTAGAGTTGGCAGTGTTGTAGGTATATGTATGTGCCCATTGACCAGGGCCGGTTTCACTGAGGAATAATATAAAAATAGGATCTGTGTGGGTTAGGGGTAGCTTGCAGCTTGCACCTAGTTGGCTGAAGTTTCCACACCTCCCATACTTTTGCTGTATTTTTCTGCAAGCACTGGCTTCTGAATTGTTCTGCCCTAAAGAATTTGCCTTTCTAACTGTCTTGTTTATATTATCATTGGAGTGAACAGTGGATATAAGGTTAAATCTTTTCGTATCATGCCAGGTGACTGTCGGCATGCCTTATCTTCTGTCGCACAAAACACAGGATGATTTGTCTTTTTCAATTTGAGTTGTTTTTTTCTTCAGTGCTACAGGAAAATGCTTCCTATTTTCCGCTACTGTTCCAAATGCACCAATCTGAATTTCAGGTCTTGAAATAAAGTTGAAGGCTGAATCAAAACTACCACAGAAGAGAATATGTCCCTTGTTGCGTATGAAATTTGAATTAAAACTATGGTGACTTTTCACTGAAAAAAAAAAAAAGGAGTCCAAAACAATCTCAGCTCTCAAGAGTTTTTTTTCCTTGGTCACAAATGATGTCACATCTGTAGGTCTCCTAGTAGTGTTAGTTTAAAAAAAAAAAAAAAAAAAAAGGAACACAAATAACTTATGAGTAGGCCTAAGCTATGTATATTTACCAATTCAAAATTCTAAACGCATACATAATACAGTCAAACAATATTTAACTAGAACAAAAGGTAATATATATAGTAATTGGGAGGGTAATACTTATGATAAGTGAAAATCTATTAAATATCTAACTGGAGACCTTTACCCCCCCCCCCCCCCCCCCCCCCCCCCCCCCCCCCCCCCCCCCTTTTACTATTTTTGTTGGGTTTTGTTTTGTTTGTTTGTTTAGATTTTTTTTTAAATTTAATTTAATTTTTTTTTTTAAATTTTAAATAACATAGGCCTATCCACAAAATTGCTGATTTTCATTTATCCTAATTACAGTGATTTGACAGATGTGATGCCACTTTCGTGTATCGGCGGTTATTCATGTTATCTGAAATTGAAAACATGTAGGCCTAGGCCTATCCTAATTAGCCTATAACCCTTCAGAGGTAGAACGGGATAAGTCTTTTCATCATAAATATAATAAAAAAGCATTCAAAATATATTTATTTCCAAAAACTGTGGTGAAATGAACAGTGGGACATGGGTCTGATAACAGGGTAGGCTATAGGATATGGAATCGCCATCAATTTCTATTCCTGACCATCTTAAACTGTGTCAAATATATTCCCGTATGCAGAGGTAAACCAAGAAATTTCGTTCAAACGCTTGCTTATAGCCTAGGCTAATTTTGGCCATGGTTAAAAATTAAACTGTAAATATGCCTACATTGTAAATACAGACGCAAGTACAGTAGGTCTATCTATAAACTGGACTTATTTAAATAGGTTTTATAAATGAGATAAATGAATTTATTACTTACGACGAGTGCTAAAAATAAATCTGCGTTTACGTCGTTAACGAAATGGATTTAATGCGCAAAGGGAAGTAAAAATTGTACGGTAACTTTGCGCAAAGGGAAGTAAAAATTGTACGGTAACTTTACAATTTTTACTTCCCTTTGCGCACTTCCATTTCCAGAAATTTTTGGCGGTTTCATTTTCGGCGCTTTGCGTTAATGGCGTAAACGCAGATTTATTTTTAGACTCGTCGCGTCTGTTGTTGCGAAAAATATCATCAATAACCAAAAAATGGACACAAAGTAACGAACTTTCGATTTCGTATTATTTTTCAAGGTCCAATGCGGAAAATTCAAGGCTTTTAGCCATTTTTCCAGGCTTTTCAAGGCCTGGAATTTATTTTTTCGTTTTCCAGGTTTTTCCAGGTCGCTACGAACCCTGTTAACACTAAACCATGCACCCTTGACAGCTTCCAAATGTCAATATTTTTATTCATCTTTTTTGCGCTCCTAACAGAGCATACAGCCACCATTACAGCTGGACCACTTGCTAGAAGCCTGCACCACGCATTCATGTAAAATTGCAGCAGTGGTGTCTGTGACAATTTGTTTAACATGATGAGTTAGCCAGCCCCACCCACAACCCCACAAGTCACTTTGTACGACATGCTCAAGAGTGTAGTAGGCCTGTTCTGTCTTTGTCTCTTCAGAGACCCAGGGGAATTACATGGGACATAAATATTTGACATACCTCATAGTCTGTTTCCTGCTTCATTTCTGTAATTAGACGTGTGACATTAGATTCCATATTTCTTTCAACCTGAAGGCAATGAAATATAGCAGATGATGGGTATCATTTTAAGACTATGAAGACATACTACATATATTTACACCAATATCTAAGCAGCATTACCTCACAGCAATAATCACTGTCAAATCATGGGTCCTAATGCAACTGCATTAGCTATAAACAAATATGCTTTTTTAAAATAAATACTTTATCAGTTTCCATTACTTCAGTTTCTCCTTTCCTTTTTCACTTTCAATATTTCTGTGACCCACAGTTACTATTTTCCCCTATACCCACATCTGTTTAACTGATTCCAGCAGTGAACATACCCTAATCCCCAAAGTTATCTCCAAACTTAAAAGTAAAGGAGATCACAGGGGATGATTTAGTAGATCTGTACATGATAGAAATTAAAAAAAAAAAACTATAGCAAACTAAGGACTTACTCTTTCTCAAGGGTATTTAAAAGTGTGATATCCCCAGGATTAAAGGTACTTATTTTGTGTTTCCATTGATAACCTATGAGAAGCCTTATTAACATTCACTTTATTTATGAACTGCATAAGATAAGAATGGGATCCTTTATTTGATGTGACGTTATCATTTGGTAAAATATAATTTAGTTCCAATTTGTCAATGCCTTGTTGAAAGAATTGTAGTAAGAGGGTCATGCAGCAGAGATGCAAGTAACTTATATGCTGCACTTCTTCAACATTTTTAATACTCTAGAACCTGAAACAGATATGATTGTTTCAAGGCAGATCTTTAGAGAGCTCAGTGTTTCTAAAGTAGATCCATACATCACATAGGTTCCCTGCTGCTGATCTAGTCTATATTTTAAAACCATAAAGTGACTTCTGTTACTGTTTTAGCAATCAATCTGAGTGAAGTTAAACAGCATGTGTACATGCTTTGGCATTTTTATTATAGTTTTGTGATGAATCACAGGATTATGGTTTTCTTTAAATTACCATAGAAATGTGACAAGCCAAGTATCTACAAATTCTAAGTCTCCTGAGAAAATGAACGTGTCACATTTACTTATAAACATAGTTGACAATTAAGAGAATTGAGTTGATAGTCATAATACATTAACAAATTATGGGAGAGATGAGAAATGTTACATTTAGCTGATGAGTGAGTATTGCCTGGCCACTGGAAAACCAACAGAACTTGAGCTAAAGCTACAGTTAATGTAGTCACAGGTGAAAGACAAAGCGAGAGATAAACTTTTAAAACCACAAACAATTGTCAAAATATTTATTAGTATTATTATATTTGACTTGTTTTAAAATTATTAAAGCAGTATTTTGTGATTTTTATTTGAAACTGTGTTTCATTACGAAATATGTAGTTTTGAATGTTCTGGTATTTGCATCTAAGGTATAAACAAAGGACATGATGCTATACTTTATGCTTTTAATTTGCTTTTGAAAAGTGGAAAAATGCTACTCAAATGATGAAACAGTTGTAAATAAAGGGTAAAAATAATTACTTTTTACTTTCTCTTTTATTCTGACTGCAAAATGTCCAGCTCTGAGCAAACTCCTGATAAGCAGAAGTTGTTTTAGGTGGTCCCAGCAATTTCTACTTATCCAGACTGTGCTGTAGGTATGGTCATATATGAATTACCTTGATGTTCCAAGACTAGGACAGCAAGTTTCATTGACTGCAACAATAAACTGCCTTCATTAAGTTCATATTCTACTGTTAACATTGTTGGTGTGTTTTTTACTACATACATTGTGTTTTTATAAATTCCAATTATGCTTGTGTTAATACTAATGGAGAAACACTGCACATCTTGACTCCCTATCAATTTCCCATCAGTTTAGTATATAATAAGTGCATGTTCACATAAACAATTTACACAAAAACATGGTATATTCTGCTGTTAAGAATTCTTTGGAAAAAAAACAAACACACACACACAAAATTGAGGCACAGTGTAAGTAATCATTTTGGAAGCAAAGAGTTAATGTAGGCAACAGTTGTTGTGCTTGTAAAAAAAAAAATAGGAGGGGGTGCAGTCTGGGGTGTTTGTGATGAAACCTGGTTCACTATTTATTTGTTATTATCAATATGTATTATGAGAACCTGATTATACATTCAATTTCCCACTACACCCTCAGTAATCCTTACATATTAATTTTTGGTTCTGGTTGCATACCGCTTTACTACAAGTATATTGTGCAGTTCTCTAAGTCTGTCTAGTCTCAACAACTCTTCTACTGATAGGGGTGAATTGCAATCCTGTAAATAATCTAATATTGTTATTCTCAGTTTTTCATATTATTTTATTGTCGACATTCTGCACATTAAAATTGTTCTATACTAAAATAAACTATTCTTAATTATAGTCTGAGTCTTCTTTCTTTGATCCTTAGCAGCGACCGTCAAAGCAGTCAGTGGCCATCACGCCTGGTGGCGTCTTGTAGGGCAACAACAAATTGATTCCACTTTGCTCGGTCGGCGGCCATCCTTCGTACAGTGCCCCAACTCTGGTTCAATCTTTGCATCTCAGCCTCCACAGTCCTCCGCCAGGTTGTTTTTGGTCAGCCTCTCTTTCGTTTTCCTTCAGGGGTCCAAAGCATAGCTGTTCTTGTGATGGCATCGGGGTCTCTTCTGAGGACATGGCCAACCCAGCTCCAGCGTCTGCCAGCTATGATGGTGTGCATGTCCTCTTGCTTGCTCCGAGTAAGCAGATCTTGGTTGGTGATGGTATTCGGCCAAAAGATTCGGTGAATTTTTTTTAGGCATGTTGTGTGAAAAGAGGACAATTTCGACATTTCCTTCTCTGTAACTCTCCAGCATTCTGCACCATAGAGAAGCACAGAAAGCACACAGCTCTGATATAATCTTAATTTTGTGCATGTGCTGTACTGAGAGGACTTCCAGATGTTGTTTAGGCTAAAAAAGGCTGTTTTTGCCTTATTCATTCTGATGTTGATGTCTTTGCCTGCCCTGCCGTCTGGTGTTACTATGCATCCTAGGTATGTGAAGGTGTCTGTCTGTACCACTTGCTGATTCCTTACTGATATAGGCTCAGGGATGCTCACATTGAGCGTCATGACCTGACTTCTTTAAATTGATGTTCATATAATCTGAGTAGGCAGCCTAATTACTTTTTTGCTGGGAATTTTTAAGTTCCCTTTTTTATTTTTTTATTCTGGTGACAAGAAATATCCCTTCAACCTCTGATGGGTTATAATTAGGATATATATAGTGTTTTCAATTCCAAATAAGATGAATAACTGCTGATACAGGAAAGTGGCATTACATCTATCAAATCATTGTAAATGTGGCAAATCAAAGTTACCACAAAATACACTGAGAAACATTTCCCTCGTAACACCTTGACTCATGCATACACAGATGAATCAGCAACAAATGCAACAGAAAATGGAGATGGAGGTGTCTTTCTGACCTTAAGCACTGGTGCACAGAATAAGCTGTCAATGGCAACAGGGCAATACTCAAGTACCTCCAGAGCAGAGGCCTTGAAAACTGTAGCAGAGGTTATGACAGAGGAAAGCACAGATAGACAAGTTGCTTTCTTTACCGATGCAGTCAGTAATTGCAATGCTAATAAGCCAAAATAATACAGACCTGGATGACTTCAGAATAGTGCTTCACAAACTATGTCAACGTTTCAAAAGTGTTGTGATCCAATGCAGCCCATCTCATTGCAGTATCACCGGCAATGAAGAAGCTAAACAGACTGGCAAAGGAAGATGAAAATCTATCTCAGCCTATTATTATTATTATTATTATTCCTTTGACCGCCGACCGACTAAGCAGTCTTCGGCCATAACACCTTGCGGCGTCATTTAGGGCAACATGAAATCGTCCGTTGTTCCGTCACACCAAACGGCGTATATTGGTACAACAGACTTTTAATTGTTGTTTCTGTGATCAATGTGACAAGCAAGCGGTAGATCAATCCGCTGTGCCCCGAACTTGCCCTCATGTGTACTCTCCTCCTGTCGCTATAAAACCATTTCGCCATGCCTCCCAGACGCCCGTCCAGCAAAATCCTTTCGGGACCGAAGGTCCTCGAAAAAGGGCAGTCTGGCACAGACACAGTTCCCACTCACTGCCTCTTCTGTGCTGGGAGGACCCGGCAACGAGGCATTTGGCTACCTTAAGAGAGTCATAGTTACTCCCGCCGTTTACCCGCGCTTGGTTGAATTTCTTCACTTTGACATTCAGAGCACTGGGCAGAAATCACATTGCGTCAACACCGGGTGACGGCCGTCGCAATGCTTTGTTTTAATTAGACAGTCGGATTCCCCTGGTCCGTACCAGTTCTGAGTTGGCTGTTGAATGCCAGCCGACGCGGACGCCGCCCGAGGGCGACGCCGCATAGCTGGGGCGGTCCACGGGAAGGTTGCAGCCACGTTCCGAGCTCGGCCGGCCCGCCGGCTAGCGGCGGCGGCCTCGCCCAGCCCGGGCCCATCCCAGTCCCGCTTCGTACCCCGGCCCGACTGACCCAGCCCTCAGAGCCAATCCTTTTCCCGAAGTTACGGATCCAATTTGCCGACTTCCCTTACCTACATTGTTCTATCGACTAGAGGCTGTGCACCTCGGAGACCTGCTGCGGATATGGGTACGGCCTGGCACGAAATTCACACCGTCTCCGTGGGGTTTTCAAGGGCCGACGGGAGCGCACCGGACACTGCAAGAGCCGCGGTGCTTTACGGGGCCGCGGTCCCTATCTCCGGGCAAGCCGATTCCAGGGATGTGGCTCCTTACAAAGAAAAGAGAACTCTTCCCGGGGCTCCCGCCGACGTCCCCCACTTCGTTTGCGTTGCCGCACCTATCTCAGCCTAGTGCAAGCATAACTTTCAAGGAGGCAAAGAGTTTTATCAGAATCAGATAGAGAAACAAATGGGATGTAGAGCAATCAGGTCACACGCAAAATGATGCATACTACCAGCTCAACAGAAGAGAACAAGTGGTAATCTTCAGACTCCGCACTGGTCACAACAGATTGAGATATCATCTATTGAACAAGCTAAAGAATTTAGTCTTAGTTCTTTGTTCAAAGTGAGGACTCCTAAGCCCACCTCCAGAGCAGCCCTCGATGTTCATCTGGTTGCACCTGTAACTGTACATAATGCTTGATGCTGAATTCTATCGTATTTTGATAGAAAGGAAGAACGCTTTCCTGCATGCTGCCATACTGTGACGCCGTAAGGTTTGTATGCATGTATATAAACATTTTAAACACGTAAGGAAGGGAAACATACTTTTATGCTTGTCTAATATTTATTTACTGTTTACCCAAATTTAATCTTGTGACTATGTGCTGCTGAGTCATTGATTATGCTTCCATAATCTCTTTTGCCTCGAATGAAAGGTTTATAGGTAAAATCCTATTACTCGTAGGTTTTTGCTCAGCAGTGAATATTCCCTTGGAGTTATTTCCCTTCCTGCCCTTAGAAGAGTTTCCTGGACAGGTATCGTAGTGTTCAAGTATCGAATATGAAAAAACGATATTAGAAACAAAATGTGGAAAAAATTGTGTTTTTAAGCTTGTTTATATTTTAATACACTTTTATTTGTCACTATTAATATTTTATAACAGCCCCCTCCCCCAGAAATATATTAAAAGTCCAATTTATTAATTTATTGACTGACACACCCCCCAACCCTTTTAACACCTCCTTGCTCTTTATCGTGTGTACACAAACACACACACACACACATATATACATATATTCCACCATACTTTTAAAAAAGCAATGCAGGTAATGAGTTATCTTTTCTTATAATATAAAGACAAAGAGAAAGCACATTTATAAAAGCTTAATAATAATAATAACCCCTTCAGTCATAACTGACTATGGGAATGCGCCCCAGAGGTGACAGCCCTTCAGTCATAACTGACTATGGGAATGCGCCCCAGAGGTGACAGCTGCTTATTTTCCTGACGTTTTCTCCTCTCTTTAGCTTGTTGTGTGAGCTTTTCGCCCAATCTGAGGTGGCGCCGTAAATAGCATCGCTACTTGGTGCGATCGGCAGCTTCACCCTCCTACGTTGCTGGATTTATGTCCAGTGCCCTCATATCTCTCTTGCGCACATCTTTGAACCTCAGCTGAGGTCGCCTAACTGTATAAAAGCATAGTTGTATTAAATATGTGTTTAAGTACGGAGTTATATACACCACAGGTTCATTATCCTTGAATCACAAATTGGCGGAGCAAATGATATAAAATTAGTTCTTACAACTCTATAACTATCATAATCATATCATTTTAATAGCGCCTAAATGACTGCATACATATCTTCAAATCTGAATATTTAAGCCTCTCCTTATGTAACCACTTTAAACATGAAAAAATTGGAAAAATTTTAGTTGATAACAATAATATAAATTATATAACAATACACTTACTAATGGAGCTTAATTAGATCCCTGCGCTTAGTATGAGCCAGTTTGTAATATTTGATTCCAAGTTTGTTAAAAGAAGTCTCAAATCTCCTGTTACAAATCTGCAGTCGTTTTCGTTGCTTTTGTAGTAGCAACACTCCTGCACTGAACCCCTTCTCCACCAAATACGACGTTGGGAATGCTGTAATTAGCAATTTAGTTTCACGCCAAAGAACGGGATGCGCAAGCCTCTGCTGGATCCAAAATTGTTCGTAATGTGTGTGTGACTGAATCGTGCTTTTGCCTCGAAGTCATTTTGTAGCTCAATTAATTCTTCTTGTAAATGTTGACTAACTTGTTCCACGTCTGATTCAAACGGATTAATCACCCAGTCCGGTAATATTAGTTCTTGCAAGTCCTTAAATCTTATGCTCATATCATTTTTAATAGCGTCCAAATGACTGCAATAAATGCATATATCGGAATCATGAAGCCTGTCCCCACCTAACTGTAGTAAATATGGAAAATGAGAAAGTTCTCGGCGACTAAGATTATTTTTATATAATGTCAATTTGTTGGTGTTGAATCATATATGTATCCTTTGTAGTAACACCATCAGTAGGCCACACAGGCCATCACTGTAAAGAGTAAATGGGATTAGCTGATGTAGGCGATCAGCATTTTGTCGGGCTTACAGACAGCCGACTAATGTGTGAGTGTGTAGATATATAGACGCGAATGTGTATACGCTCTTTAATAAGTCAGTAACAATCACACACATCTAAAGCACATGGAGGAGTCAGGAAACGTTGTAACTCCTAGAAACGTTCTACACTGTTTATTTATTACACGATCACGAAGACATCATAACAGCACACTGTCACAGGTTACAGCTCAAAGCACATCATGGAAGCATCGATAGTTCAATACATCCGTATATAGCATAAATGGCGTATGTATATAAAAGCCTATCCCTGGCTTAGACGCAATTTAAATACTCTCTCTATGTTCTCTGGCAGTATGATAAATAAGCCGTATAAGTCGGCTTTGAAGTAATGTAAATACTCTCTCTATCTTCTCTGGCAATATGATAAATAAAGCCGTGTAAGTCCCTGGCTTTGAAGTAATGTAAATACTCTCTCTATCTTCTCCGGCAATATGATAAATATAATACATCTCATGGGAGAAAGAACATTCCCTTACAACAATCTGTCGAACTTCAAAATATCCCTCATCGGGAGATGAACATATAATGGCCTACAATCCATGGCCTGAAAGTCTTCAAAAAACGTACATTCTGCAGTATAAATATAAGCCATCATATCCTTGGCTTTAGAAATACATTAGGAAGTCTCAAACATTGATATCACACAAAAAATATCTCCCCGTACACACAGTCAAAGAAACATGTCTGACCATCATCCCGGCCAGCTGACCAGGAACGTACTGCCACGAGATTACCCTCTCTCAGTACAGCTCAGTGTCGTAGATTTTTGATAGGGGAATTAAGACTTGGGTTGGTCCCTTCTGAATAGATTAGAATGAGTGATAGCCACAGTGAGAGATAATAATAGAAATAGATTTCACGAGTGAGATGGAGGAAATATTAAAGTCGTCTCTGACCCTCGAGATGATTTCTCTCAGTCGCCTATCATCTACAAAAGATTAAGATTCGTCAGACCGTCTAGTATAATATATATTAATATATATATATCCCTCACATGCACACACACTTAAGTGACTACAATAGACACACAGACGTGAAACTATGAAAAATAGAAATATATATAACTTGGAACAAGCTGACCCGACACACTGATTAAGTTTAAGTGGATTTTAATTATCATGAAAAAATTCCATCACAACACATAAAATTTATATCAAGCATACACAGATAGTCATAAAGTCAATGAATTGCTACAAGAATGATAGACCCATTGGTATGATCCTTTCCCTTGATGAATAGCCCACGGTCTCGTTAGAAGACAAGTGATAGCCCCAAAGAGTCACGGATACATATGCTTTAGTCTAAGATTTCCCTTTAAAGGTATGAACAGACTTTGATACTCTGATCTTTCCTAAGGAAAATATTGTTAGGAACAAAACTTGCATAAAGAAATTTAAGACAGCAAAAATGGGTGCCAAAATACACTAATAAAGGAATCACTCAGTCCTGCATTCACTCTATTCATTCAGCCGTGATCACGTGCTTTCATTCGTACTTACAGCTTTGGTAGCCACTTCTGGAAACACAATTTTTAGGACATGCACATACATAATCTTCAATGGTAGTCTTGGTCAAGAAAACCCCAGTTCCAAAAAGACGAGTTGAATTCACTACTTCAGGGACCGTTTTCTTGGTTGTTCTTATTTTTGAATATCTGTTTAGGTCACATTAAAATTGTCCAGGCACGAACGTTAACAGCGAGCACAGTGTCAATAGCTTAGGTTTCTAGTAATGAGGAATGTCAGGTCGGTGCCTTATCTCAATATAGGACATTATTTGATCACACCACCACTGGTCAGAACTCCGTCGGAATGTTAATGTTTTTTACTTGCCACAAGGCCTGAAAATGTACATGAGAGTTTGTGAAGAAATATGATCTGGCTCACTAGGCACAGTATAGGCATTTAGTCTTTAAAAAACCGTTAGTGAGATTTTTACTCTGTCTATTGCTGGAGGCACACGCACTGCCAGACAGGTGTTAACTTGTAAACCCACGTGGTTAAAGATAAGATGTTTCTTCTCTCAGTTGTACTAAAACGCTGAAAGAGTTGGGCTACCTCAGTTTCAAAGAAAACGACATATAAAATACTTATACATACTATGTACTCGGTTATAACTTACATTATAAACTGCAAGCAGAGAGCTTGACTTATCGTTTAAAACTTCCCGTGAAATAAGTTATATTCATAAAATCAGTCATCATGAATTAGAAATACATACGTATTTCGTCAATAGTCAATGATGAATCGGTACATTTATAAGTTAGTTTAAAAATTCTCGACTGGTTATTAACAGTTAAATTAAATTCACTTATAGCTGCATGAGTTTAATCTAGAAATTATAATTTATTCTGCTTTCCACTGTAAAACGTCCACAGAGAATATAACAGACTTATATTTAATTCTTCTGCACACAAATCTAACTAGTAAAATGAAATAAGCGATTTATCACTAAAACACTCAAACTACTAGATATATGTATATTACTTCCACAAAGAACTACCGGCGATCGCACAAACTTAGAATTATACGCTGAAATATATTTGAAGTCTAGAAGCTCGGCAAATTGTCGAAACAACATGAGAACTTCGCTATGCAGCTTATTCTTTACACGAGCGACCTGTCTACTGCGAATCTTGAGAACTGAGTGAAATCAAGTTTCCAGTCCAGGGTAGATATATGAAACAGACAAAAGATGCGCGCTATGTTCAAAACCCGAAATAGCGCAGGTCTCTCCTCCCCCTCTCTATCTCTCTCTCTTAACACTTCCCATTAACTAGACGTTGCCCATAACTGCCAAACGTGCGGCTTCACACCTTCTACGACGACATGTCTCATTTCAGAGCGATGCAGATGGCAGTTTCCACACCTCGCCGAGAAACTTAGCCGAAGAAAACTCGTGTCAGATGAAAATGCTAGACGATACGTCTGCTCTCTTGTCTGACTAGACGGATATTCACAGTATCGTTCTTCCCCACAGGGACTGACATCTACGTAGTAAAATGCGTTACCAATAAGAGAAAGAAACTGTAAAGTCAGAATGGGAAAGTAAATATTTTTTCGCAAACGAATGAATGCGAAAAACAGGAAAAGGATAAAAGAGCGATAATAAAGCAGAGGACACGGGTAGAAAAAGAAAATAATATAGAAAATTTATTGATCATAAATCTCTCTGCAACAGAACGTCCCCCCTTTAAGATATGGAAGCACTCCATGTCTACGTTATGGAAATAAATTTCCTATATCCGTAGCTTCAGGGTGTCTGTCCTTTTCCCTCTCATCTCCTCCTCCGTCTCTCTCCAATTCCTACTCAAGTCTACTCCCAAAGTTTCCTTTCTCTGGAATGTCTTCCGTGCGCGCTTGACAGAGCGTCTCCGCTTTTGATATTTTTGAAAGATTCCGTGTGATTGCAGTGGAATTTCCCTGCCACTAGCGTCATCTTCGTCAGTATTGGCGATCGTCAGGAGATGTTGGGAGGTTGGCACTGGTCATTCTAAGTATTTCTTTAACAGATTTAAAGGGAAAACCGTCTCCTTTCCTTCAATAGAGATCTGTTAGTTAGCCTTAGAAATCTTTTTCAGGACGGTAAACGGCCCTTGCCATCCGATCCTCAGTTTGTTGTTCCCGGTGGGGAGTAGCACCAAAACTTTCTCTCCTGCTTCCAGTTCTCTTTCTTTCGCGACTTTCCTGTATCGGTTAGCGTGCTTTGTGCGTGCTCGCTTAAAGTTGGTCATTGCTAGATCCCATCCTAGTTTCAACCTTTCCTTTAAATCCGACACATATTTACTATGCAGATGTGGGAAGTGATCACCATTTAGTGGTAGCAAAACTGAAAGTGAAACTAAGAAAGGCTGGACCAACTGTAACTACACAGAAAAGGTTTGACATCAGCAAATTTAAGGACTCCCTTACCAGAAAAGCTTTTGCGGCCGACATAAAGAAACAATATCAATTTGCCAAAAGTCAGGAAAAGACATTGACTGATGATATAGACCAACATTTCAACACCATTTCAACAATATACAAGGAAAGCAGCAAATCATGCTTGGGATTCCAGGAAAGGAAGAAGCAAGACTGGATAACACCAGAAACATTAAACACCATAATGATGAGAAAGGAAATGAAAAGAAAGAAAACAGAAGCAAAGTTCCCCAGTTAAAGCAACTATATAGCGAACAGTACAGTCAGCTGGACAAGGAAGTTAAATGCCAAACCCGAGCCAACAAAAGGAATTTCCTAGACGAACTTGCAAGACTGGCAGAGGAGGCAGCACTGAGAAATGAACAAAGCACAGTATACAAAATAACTAAATTCATCAGCGGAAAACGAGGTGCAAACAATATTACATTAGTAAGAGATAAGCAAGGTAATATCATCACGACAGCAGAGGGACAGGAAACAAGATGGGCAGAGCACTTCAGAGAAACTCTAAACAAGGAACCACCAGAGACACAATTGAATGTTCCTGAAGCTGAAAACGATCTAGATGTGAATACAGACATTCCACGAAAAGAAGAAATCATCACAGCAATCAAAGGGTTAAAGAACGGCACAGCTCCGGGCCATGATAACTTAAATGCAGAGCTATTTAAGACAGACCCTGAGCTAGCAGCAGAACTATCAGAACCACTATTTGCACAAGTCTGGAAAACGGGGACAACACATCAGAGTGGAACAAAGGAATAATTGTCAAATTGCCCAAGAAGGGAGATCTTGCAGACTGCAATAATTGGAGAGGAATCACTCTTCTCTCAGTTCCCAGCAAAATACTAGGCAGGAAAATTATACAGAGAATTTCAAAGGAAGTAGACCACAAACTGAGGAAAGAACAAGCAGGATTTAGAAAGAACAGGAGATGTGTAGATCATATATTCACTCTCAGGAACATTATAGAACAGTGCTCAGAATGGCAAAGACAGCTTTACATTAATTTCGTTGATTTTGAAAAGGCTTTTGACAGCATACATAGGGACAGTTTATGGAAAATACTGAGGGCTTATGGAATTCCAAGCTGCATAGTGTCAATCATAAAAAGCCTCTATGCCAACTTTACGTGTAGTGTTGGGCAGAGCAACCTAACCTTTGAGGTGAAGACAGGAGTACAACAGGGATGCCCCTTATCAACCACTCTATTCTTAACAGTCATAGACTGGGTGATGCGCCAGATAACAGAGGGCAGTCCAAGAGGAATAAGATGGACAACATTTTCTACATTGGAAGATCTTGAATATGCAGATGACATTGCTCTACTAGCACATTCACATCAACACATCCAGGAAAAAATGGATAGACTTAATAAGTTTAGGCAGCAGGTGGACTTGAACATCAATTTAAAGAAGTCTGAGGTCATGACGCTCAATGTGAGTAACCCTGAGCCCATATCAGTAAGGAATCAGCAACTGGTACAGACAGATACCTTCACATACCTAGGAAGCATAGTAACACCAGACGGCGGGGCAGGCAAAGACATCAACATCAGAATTAATAAGGCAAGAACAGCCTTCTTTAGCCTAAACAACATCTGGAAGTCCTCCCAATACAGCACAAGCACAAAATTAAGATTATATCAGAGCTGTGTGCTTTCTGTGCTTCTCTATGGTGCGGAATGCTGGAGATTACAGAGAAGGAAATGTCGAAATTGTCCTCTTTTCATACAACATGCCTAAGAAAAATTCACCGAATCTTTTGGACGAATACCATCTCTAACCAAGATCTGCTTACTCGTAGCAAGCAAGAGGACATGCACACCATCATAGCTGGCAGACGCTGGAGCTGGCTTGGCCAACTCTTCTCTGATGCCTCCCTTTCGGTCCATAATAGCTCCGAGGTATTTAAAGTGTTCCATCTGCTCCAGGACCTGTTCTCCCAGCTTAATCTGATGTACTCTTTCTTCTCGTGATATTACCATTAATTTTGTTTTAGAGCTGCTTATGACCATCCTCTCTTCTCCAGCTCTTCCTTCCAGACTTGCGGGTTGGATTGGAGATGTGCCTCTGATTTAGCAATCAGGGCAACATCATCAGCAAATGCCAGCTCTGAGATACAGACCTTTCTCATCTTCCATTACCCCACTGAATACTTTCTTGTTCTCTCCTTAAATGCCTTGATGACATCGTCCATGAGGAGTATGAAAAGATAAGGTGACAGGATTTCACCTTGTCTTACACCAGTGGTGGTCTTGAATTCTTCTGATTTATAGTTTGCTGGCCTCACATAATTTCTGCAAGACATGTAGAAGCTCTCTATAGCATGAATCAGAGGTGCTGGAATGTTCTTCCTTTCCAAACAGTCCATAGTTTGCTCCAGTGGACCCTGTGAAACGCCTTTTCCAGATCTTTGAAACAAAAATGGATCTCACTCTTATACTCAAGGGCCTTTTCACTCAGCTGTCTGATTGTGAAAATTATGTCTTCAGTACTTCGGTTTGCCCCGAATCCGCACTGGACTTCATCCAAGTGTGGCTCAGCTAGGCATCGGAGTCTCTGCTCTAGGATTCTAGAGCAGATTTTACCAGGGACACTGAGAAGGGATATCCCTCTGTGGTTTCCACATTGTCGATTGTCACCCGTTATGAAAATCGGTGTTATGATGGCAATCTCCCAATCCTTTGGTATGGCTTTGTTGCACCACACTGCCTGTAGGACCCTTGAGAGTAATAGGTTTCCTGATGCTCAATTGGACTTAACCATTTCTGGTGTTATACCATCATGCCCTGGTGCTTTGCCCATCTTGATTTTCTCCAGTGCTGCCTTCAGTTCTTCCATCTTTATGTCATCTTCACCACCATTGGTTTATTTTTCTGTGCTAGTGGTTATCATTTCTGATGCTTGACCTTGCTCACCATCCAGGAGTTCTGACAAATATGCTTTCCATCTTTCCATTACTTCCTTCGGGGCAGTAAGCAATTTGCCTTGCTTGTCCTTTATAAATTTGAGAGGGCATTGTTTTTCCTTCCTATTGTTCTTTAGCGTCTTATAGAACAATTTCTGGTTTTCTTGCGCATTTTTTTCTAGCTTTTCTCCAAATTCTTCCCAGGACTTCTGTTTTGCTGCTAGCACTTTGTTCTTTGCTTCTGTTCTGAGTATCACATATTCTCAATATTTCTCTATTTGTCCCGCTGTGTTTTTAGCTCCTAAGTATTGTTTCCATGCCATTTTCTTCTCTCTTATTTTCTCTTTGACTTCCTCTGTCCACCAAGGTGTCCTCTTTCTCTTGTTCCCAAGTCGGACTTCACCACATGCTTCTGCAGCAGCTGTCTTTTTGATGTCCTTAAATTTAATCCACAGGGTTTCCAAGTAATCAGGTTGTTCTTCTGTGTTTCTCACCGCTGTAGCAATAAGCCCCTGATCTCTTCTTCTTCTTTGATCCATAACCACCAACCGTCAAAGCAGTCAGCGACCATCACGCCTGGTGGCGTCTTGTAGGGCAGCAATAAATTGATTCCACTTTGCTCGGTCGGCGGCCATCCTTCATACAGTGCCCCAACTGTGGTTCATTTTTTGTATCTCAGCTTCCACAGTTCTCCGCCAAGTTGTTTTTGGTCGGCCTCTCTTTCGCTTTCACTCGGGTGTCCATAGCATAGCTGTTCTTGTGATGGTATCAGGGTCCCTTCTGAGGACGTGGTCAACCCAACTCCAGCGTCTGCCAGCTATGATGGTGTGCATGTCCTCCTGGTTACTCTGAAAAAGTAATTCTTGGTTGCTGAGGCCAAAAGATTCGGAGAATTTGCCTTAGGCAGATTGTGTGGAAGGAGGACAGTTTCCACATTTCCTTCTCTGTTACTCTCCAATATTCCGCACCATAGAGAAGCACAGAAAGTACACAGCTCTCATACAGTCTTAATTTGGTGTTTGTGCGGTACTGGGAAGACTTCCAAATGTTGTTGAGAACAGCAAAGGCTGTTCTCGCTTTATACATTCTGTTGTTAATGTAATTGCTTGTTCCGCCGTCAGGTGTTACTATGCATCCTAAGTAAGTAAATGTGTCTGTCTGTTCTAACTTCTGGTTCCTTACTGTTATTGGCTCAGGATTGCCCACATTTGGTGTCATGACCTCTGTCTTCTTCAAATTTATGTTCAGGCCAAACTGCTGGTCATACTTATTCAGTCTATCGGTTTTGTCTTGAATGTGTTGATGTGAATGCGCGAGTAGTGCAATGTCATCTGCATATTCCAGGTCTTCCAGTGTAGAAAACGTTGTCCATCTAATTCCTCTTGGACTGCCCTCTGTTGTCTGACACATCACTCAATCTATGACTGTCAAAAATAATGTTGTTGGTAAGGGCATCCCTGTCCTACTCCTGTTTTCACTTCGAAAGTTACATTACTCGATCCAACACTGCACGTAAAATTTGAATAGAGGCTTTTTATGATGGAAACAGTGCGGCTGGGAATTTCATAAGTCCTCAGAATTTTCCATAGGCTATTCCTGTGTATGCTGTCGAAAGCCTTTTCAAAATCAACAAAGTTAATGTACAGGTGTCTCTGCCATTCTGAGCACTGCTCTATAATGTTCCTGAGGGTAAATATATGATCTGCACATCTTCTGTTCTTTCTGAAGCTCGCTTGTTCTTTCCTCAGTTTATGGTCAACTGCTTTTGAAATTCTCTGGATGATTATCCTGCCTAGTATTTTGCTGGGAACTGAGAGGAGGGTAATTCCTCTCCAGTTGTTGCAGTCTGCAAGGTGGCCCTTCTTGGACAATTTGACAAATATTCCTTTACTCCACTCTGTTGGTGTTGGTCTCAGTTTCCCAGATTTGTGCAAATAGTGGTTCTAATAGTTCTGCTGCTATTTCAGGGTCTGTCTTGAATAACTCAGCATTTAGATTGTCTTGACCAGGCGCTTCTCCATTTTTTAGCCCTTTGATGGCTGTGATAATTTCTTCTTTTCGTGGAATGTATGTATTTACATCTAAGTCACTTTCAGCCTCAGGAACATTCAGCTAAGTCTCTGGTGGTTCCTTATTCAGTGTTTCTCCGAAGTGCTCTGCGCATCTTGTTTCCTGCCCCTGTGCTGTGGTGATGAGATTTCCTTGCTCGTCTCTTATGTTGTGTAGTTTGCACCTCGTTTTCCACTGATAGTTTAATTTATTTTATAGACTGTGCTTTGTTCATTTCTGAGTTCTGCCTCTTCTGCCTGTCTTGCAAGGTCATCCAGAAATGTTCTTTTGTTAGCACGTGTTTGACGTTTTACTTCCTTGTCCAGCTGACTGTAATGTTCACTATATATTGCCTTTAACCTGGAAGACTTACCTTCTGCTTTCTTTCTTTTCATTTCCTTTCTCTTCGCTATGGTGCTTAGTGTTTCTGGTGTTATCCAGTCTTGGCTCTTTCTTTCCTGGAATTCCAAGCATGATTTGCTGCTTTCTTTGTATATTATTGAGATGGTGTTGAATTTCTGGTCGACATCGTCGGTCTCTGTTCTTTCCTGTCTTTTGGTAATCAGATATCGTCTCTTTACGTCAACAACGAACGCTTTTCTGGTGAGGGGGGTCCTTAAGTTTCGTGATGTTGTATCTTTTCTGTTTGGCTACAACTGGTAAAGCAGCTCTGAGTTTCACCTTCAGTCTTGCTACTACTAGGTTATGATCACTTCCCACATCTGCGCCTCTTCTTACTTTCACGGCTTGTAGTGCAATTCTCCATCTGCCATTGATCATTATGTGATCTATCTGGTTTTTGTCTCGTCCGTTTGGTGATTCCCATGTTAACTTGTGCACTTCTTTGTGTTGAAAAAGTGTTCCTCTAATGACCAGGTTGTTAATACAGCAGAAGCTTATTAATTTGTTCCCATTCTCAATTACTGTTCCACTGACGCATTTCCCCATTACTCTTTCGTTATAATTATTGTGTATTCCAACTTTCGCATTTAGGTCTCCCATTACTATAATAAGATCGTACCTGGGTACAGTTTCCATTCCTTTTGTACCTGTTGATAGAAATCATCCTTGATCTCTTCATCGCTGTCGTTCGTTGGTGCATAGCATTGTATAATTGTGGTGTTGGTGAACCTCCCACTCAGTCTTGCTGTTATCAGTCTGTTGTTGATCGGTTTCCATTCCAGTAAAGACCTTTCCATTCCTTTCTTAAGGATACTGGCTACACCTTCGTTGTGCTCACCATCCTCTCAACCAGAATAAAGTACTGTTTCTCCTGTAGCTGTTTTTATTCTCCCCATCCCTGTCCATCTGCTTTCGCTTATTCCCAGGATATGTAGTTTGTAATTCCTCATCTCTGCTGTGATCTGTCTCAGCTTTCCTGCCTCATTCATGGTTCTGACATTCCAAAAACCAATTCTGGTTTCGTGTTTTGCTGTCTGAGCATCCGTTTTCATGCCAGTGGCTTCCTTTTGGCTTCCATCACTGTCAGTCACACAAGCCTGAGAATCCAGATGTCCGTCCCGCATCAAAGTTTTTTTCATTTATTGCCGTTTCCGTAACATGTGCGATTTTTACATAGACAGGGGTGTCGGCCCTGTGCTAAAACCCCCAACCTGGAGAACCATGGTACCAGCTTTTGTCTGACCCCTACTCACGCAGACCAGTCCAGCTTGGTTGAACCCACCAGGAGTAAAACTCCCACTGGCATAGCTCTGGGGATTGTCAGGACACACAAGCTGCAATACCACTACAAGGTATAGGTACCATTGATGGCAGCAAGCCCCTGAAATCTGGTCCTAATTTCTGGCTCTCTCAGCTTGTAGGTCTTAATGCTCATTTCTCCATTTCGTTTACTTTGTTTCTTGCATGATGTTGGGCAGTTCCTAGGCTGTGCAACTTTCAGTTGTTCTTTTGATTGTAAGCAGGTAGTGATCACTGTGACAGATGAAAATGAAGCTACACTTTAATCCCTCAGTCAACCCTTTCTCTCTTACAAAAATAAAAAAAGACAACTAACTCGAGTGGAATTCCCACGCTTGCTGGTTGGTATGCAATAAGTTATCCTGCTAGCAGCCACGACATTCGGCCTTTGTTGTCTTCTCAGAGGCGGACCACCAGCGATCAGGTTACGACTTCAGAGCCGAGATCTGAAACCTCTGATTAACGCCTGATAATAGAATGGAGGAAGAATTCGCTCCAGTGCGTTTTTGCTAGACATGGGGACATCGGGCTGATTCAGTATACATGCGCGGTCTTCTAAAACTCATTAGCAGTCTGCCCCAGGAATTGGTGATATCTGCTAGCGCGAATCTTGGAGTTTTTTATAGAGAGATAATTTCTTAGATTCGTGGAGAGTGTCATTTTTCTTGCGGTGTGGTAATCATAATATATATTAGAATTTTGAGTGTCTTAACGTGTTAAAGTTTTTCACTGGGATTTCTGTGTTTATTACATAAGCATATTAAATAGTTCCAGCTGTAATAAGTAAATTTAA
This sequence comes from Oreohelix idahoensis, assembly GCA_024509875.1. Lineage (NCBI taxonomy): Eukaryota > Metazoa > Mollusca > Gastropoda > Stylommatophora > Oreohelicidae > Oreohelix > Oreohelix idahoensis. The sequence continues at coordinate 24,632 of JAMPIV010014511.1, forward strand.
TTTCTTGCTATTCCTCCAGTTAGAGACGCTTTATATTAATTTATATACGGTAAGTGATTGATAATTAGAGATAAATCTACTTTTATTCATCATGCGTAATTTTGTGAATTACCAGAATTTACATCTCGTGTTAAAGCACGATAATATTAGCTAGAAGCTTGTGGGTTTTAAGTATAATTTAATACCAGAGTGGTCTCTTGATTTCTTAGATGTCCTACATTAAATTGTTGTCTATAATTTTGCATATCTCTTGAGTTTCATTTTTACTTTGGCTATCAGAAGGTGGTGATGTGATGCCACATCTGCTCCTCTATATACCTTTACATCCTGCAATTATGATCTAAACTTCTTGTTTATGCATATATGATCATTCTGATTTTCCGTTCTATGTTCTGGTGATATCCATGTTGCCTTGTGTATTCTCTTATGTGGAAACATGCTTCCTCCTATAGCCAGTTGATTTGAAGCACAGAAGTTTGAGAATAGTTCCCCATTTTCATTCATTATTCACAGCCCATGTTTTCCCATGACTTCTTCAAAGCCGGTGTTGACTATACCTATCTTTGCATTCATCTCACACATCAAAATAAATTGTGATGTCTCTTCTTTTTACTTTTTCCATAATTTCTTTAGTCTAGTATAAGATCTTCTTTCACAGACTCTTCTTTGTCATTAGTTGGTGCATAACATTGGATGACATTTATATTTATTTTCTTTTTAGCTGTTTTAAAAGTTGCTGTTATTATTCTGGGTCCAACGGCTTCCCATTCAATGAGTGCTTTCTGTTCTTCTTTAGATAACATAAGAGCTACCCCTTCACTGTGGTGTGAACTTACGTCTTCGTGCCCTGAGGACAGCACCAATTCACCTGTGATGAATTTCTTCTTGTCTACCCCCTTCCACTTTCTTTTACACAGTCCCAGAACCTCGATTTTGTATTCAAGAGGGCCTATTGGGCTAAAAAAAAAATTCTTGCATTTTGATGTCTGTAAACTATACGTTCTGATAGATAATATTGATGTTGTGATTTTTTAAGATATTAAACCTTAAGTTATCGTGTTGGTCAAAACCCCTGCCCAATATATGTTATCCATAGCTTGGTTCACGTCTGTACGTATTATGTCACAGAATTGTGTATATGTAAGTGAAGTGTAAGTGATATATATATATATATATATACCGAGAGAGAAAGTGCGTCTTATTAAATATTGTCGTAAGATAGGCTGGATTAGAGCAATTACTCAATCTAGAGACTGTCCTTTCTCTAACACTCTCATCCTTGTGAAAAGTAAAGCTATTTCTTACCCCTTATTCTCACATAGTTTATCATTATCACCTTTGCTCAGACGGGACCCTAAACATCTTCAACCTATCTCAATAAAATCTACGACAATCACTTCCAATCTCTGGCCCCCTCCAGACTCTGGCATCTCGGACATATTTGCATGAGCTCCTCCTGACTATGGCATAGTCCATCACCGACTTCTCATTCTTTGTTGGTTCACATCTTGTGTATGCATGTATGCGCTTATGGGGGAACTTTGTGTTTGTAATTATCAGATTCTGCTCACTGCGTAATCTAAGCAGTCGCTTTCCATTGTCATTGACAGTATCTTCTCCATATCTTCCGATTACTCCACCTCATTTAGCATGATCATTTCCATCTCTGGCATTGAAATCTCCGAGCATGATAATTGCATCTGTCTTTTAAAGCAGCTCGAAGAATTCCTCCTTGACCTCTACTCTCTCATCCTCATTTGGCCCATACACTATGACCAGGTTGACTATAGTCTCTCTATCTTTTAGTTGTACAAACGTAATGCGCTCTGAGACAAATTTCCATCCTTTGATACTATCTTTTTGGTTTTTGGTCACAATACATCCTACGCCCCCTTTAGCTCTTTCAGATGTGGGTACGCCACTGTAGAGCAGTTATTCGCCATCGAGATCCATGACTCCTTGTCCTTTTTTCTTCGTTTCCGTTATAGCCAGGATTTCTAGTTTTGCTTTCCTCATCTCTTCCACCAGCTCCTCTTCTTTCCCATTTATACTTCTTGTGCTCCATGTTCCATTAGTCGTAGTCCGTTCCAGTTCGTCGCCTGTCGTAAGAATTTTGAATCTGTATGACACCACGCTCAAATTCCCCGCCCAAAAAAACTAGTTAACGTATTTTTAAATCTATGAATAACTACAGTATTTGAAATTTGTCTGAGGGCCCAGTCAAATTTACCGCCAACAATTCATCTAGTGTATTTGAATTTGTCTAGGAAACAAGTCAAAAGTTACCGCCCACCCAAAATTTATCTAAGAGCATAGTAGAAATTTAACAACCAATCAAATCGTTTTCTTTTTTTGTAGTGATAAGAAAATATTTGTTGACGTGGAAATAATGCCTATTTTGTGTTTTTGACCGAACGTAGATAATTTATTTCTTAATAACTAAAGATAATTAAAATTAAAGGGATATCTCGAATTATAGCGCTAATATTGCTTAACACATAAACATAAAGATTCCCTCATAATAAAATTATATTAACTTTGAAAAATTTTATTTAGTGATATTATCACATCAGGGTAATGCCCAATTTAATTAATTAAAAATTACCCAGATTGAAATGCAAAGGAATAACTAAGGGAAAACTATATAGAACAATAGAGAGAAATTGGCCGTTTGATTATCACTTTCGATAATTAAAATCTGTCCACTAATAACTATAATATAAAGTATTAAAATTTGGTCAGATCATACAAACACGCTTAGAACCGCATAATTTACTAGTCTCAAAAATTAACTTTTTGACTTTTCCTCTGAATGGTCGGGCGTCGTTCTATAAATAGTAAAAACCTATTGGGGTTTTCTGCCATTGCATCATAAACTCCACGCCGAGCTGACGTATCCTAAAAGACCGTATGACCAAGCCTTTGCCGTTTGAACTAAAAGAGCAGTCCTAAGAACCCTTTTACGGCCAGTGAGTATCAGACCTTACAGTGTAGAACTAGCATCAGTATCAGTATTAGGAACAGGAACTGTGTGTGTAGTCATTCCAGTGACCCCTTTTACAGAAATGGAACAGATTTTCCAAAATATTTATGTTATTATGTAAATAACAGTTTCTTGATTTTGAGAATTCCTGACCAAAAAGATTGAGGTTCAGGAAAATTAAATTGTACATAAATCTTCATACAGCCTTGCTTAAATAATTATATTAAAGTTGAAGTTCTGTTTGAAATTAATCATTAATTATATTAAATACATTCCCCTAGACCCGTAGCTAAACCAATTTGGGATCAGGAGAGGTAGCCGTTAGGGACTCAGAGTACATCATCCTCATCTACTCTGAGAACTTACATAGCTTGACCCCACTTTGATGTCTATACACCCTTGCTCTTTTCAGAGAAGGGGGTATTACTTATAAGACCAGTCTCTTATCTGGCACTATCCTGGTATCCTCTGATACACCTATTTGTCCAGGATAGCCTAGGTCTATACTTTTATTAACATCAAAACCTCTTATGACATCGCCACAAATGGAATATTAACGATATACAGTTTTTTTCTTCACTTGACACAAAGCTCCATGACATAGAATATAAGCCCAATGCCAAATGAAGTAATAGGCAGTCTTCTTAATGTTCACTATGGAGACGATGTCCTGGCATTCTCACAATTTGTATTATATATCTTCATTTAATAGACATTGTCGTCATAAACACTTCTTGAGATTCGAAGAAACTAAGGACACCTCAACATAGCATCATGATGCCCTAGTGATGTTAAGATTCAGGAAAAAACACAATAGACTGCAGGAGCTTTCACACATACGTCTGCTCACATTGAAACACAATGAACATCTCTCTAGCAGACGATCACCCCAATCTTCTGCTTCAAAATGTATGTCTGCATCTACACCATATCGGTATGACATCACTGAGTAATTCCTTATAAAATTATCAGAAATGGAGCCCTGTCGAGCTTACTATAATACATACATAATCGTTATGAATTTTAATCATAACAACCACATACATTAAACATTGCCACAGCAAAAGGCAGATACATTACATCATGGAAGAGCCAACACATAAGACAAAGAACAAAGTAATACACTATATGGAGTGATGAATACTATATACCCAAATTATAACCCACATGGGGGTGAATTGGGTATACCTTGCACCCAAAAACACCAGCTTTCAAATGCGGTGTTCAAAAACCTATCATAACCTATTGCTTTCTTTTGTAATGGGACTTATAATAAGTAAACAAATAATGGAACTGCAGCACAGAAAAGACACAAGACAACACCAATTAGTGATGAAGTATTTAATTTTGTAGAAGGTTAAACTAGAAACAACTGATAATTATATATTATAATAAAAATATTACAGAGGACCAATGCAGTAAAACTTATCAATATTTTAAGCTTTATAAACAATAGTAATGTATTTGACAAATTTAATAAGGGATAAATTATAAACATGTAACAAAGCATAGACATGTGTGTTAAAAAATAGGTTAAACTACAAACAACTCATAATATATTGTAATAAAAATATTAATCGGGCTGATAGTCCTCGACACGCGAGGGGTACCCATAATGTTAGAAATTCTCGGAAAGGGAGTAGCTATAGGAACTACCCAAGTGCTTCATGGAGACAAAAGAAACAATATTACAGGGATACTCAATATAACGAGCATGATGATTATGATCATGAATATTATGATTCAAACCCAAATAGGGGTTATAACAGAGGCAATAATAATTATAGAGACAATTATAACCGAGGTAGATCACAACACAAAAGACATGGTAAATCTTATTACCAGGCTAACTCTGCACAACAGGAGTTCCACGACACCGATAATCAGAATAATGATAAAAAAGACTCCAATAGTGTAGCAAATTCCGCTTTCGATTTTGCTAGAGCATCTGAGTGTTCGCAATGCAAAACATTATTCGATCCAACCACAGTTTCTACTTTAAGCTGCGGTCACCCACTTCCCGCTCTCCATGCGTCAATTGCGCATAATGGAAGGGGTGCTCTTGTCTTTAATAGGGGCCTAATAGATGGTACTCCGGTATCAATTCTTTTCGACTCGGGGTGCACTACCATTGGAGTGAGGCAATCACTCGTAAATCCTTCTCGAGCTACGGGCAATATAGTCAAATGTGTAACATTTGGTGGCACATTGGAGAAGTACTCCACTGCCATTATCAATATTGCTACACCGTTCTTTACAGGAGAGGTGCAAGCATGTCTCTTGCCGAATCCGATCGCTGATCTTATCATCGGTCGCATTCATGGAGTGAAAGAATGCACTCCACAGCAAATCTCTAATTGGGAAAATGTTAATATGCAATCTGCTAATGCAGTAATCACTAGGGCTCAAGCTCTCAATATGCCACAATCTTCACATTCTGAAGATAATGATGCGCAGATCCAAGATGATCCCTTGGAGATTTCACACGATTCCTTTATTAAACAGCAGGAAGATGATCCTACTCTAAAGAAATTCTTTACTCTGGCAACAAAAGGTGATCCGAATAAGGATACAAATCGTAAATCTTGGATTACGATGAAGAATGGCGTACTTGTACGTATGGTACAAGACTCCGCTAAGTCCATTCATTCTCAAATCCTTGTGCCTAAAAATATGAGAGTTAAAATTTTACAGCACGCTCATGATTCGCAGTGTGCTGGACATATGGGTTTTTCCCGTACTAAAGCTAGAGTTCTTCAATCTTTCTTTTGGCCTGCTGTGAATAAGGACATACGAATCTATTGTCGATCTTGTAAAGTATGTCAAGAGATTAAATCCAGAGGTCCACGCCATGATGCACCTATTCAGGCTGCAGACATTCCCATTCGGCCATTTCAAAAAATGGCGATAGACATCATTGGTCCATTTAAGATAAAGTCTGCTAGAGGACACCAATTTATTCTGACGTGTGTTGATATGTGCACACGTTGGCCGGAGGCTGTTCCTCTAAAGAGCATAACTACTGCTGATGTCGCAGATGCTCTTTGGTTAATATTTTCTCGTCTGGGGTTTCCAGCAGAAATATTATCCGACCATGGTACCCAACTTATATCGGATACCATGTCTCAAGTAATGTCGACTCTGAAGATAGAGAGATCGCTGAGTAGTATTTATCATCCTATGTCCAATGGGATGGTGGAACGTTTGAATAGAACTCTGAAAAACCTACTAGGTAAGATAACAGAAGATCATCCTCAGGATTGGGATAGGGTTTTACCCGCGGCTCTCTTTGCATATAGAGAGGTCGCCAACGAACATACAGGATTTTCTCCCTTTGAACTTGTCTTTGGCGCGAAACCGCGAGGTCCTATGTCCTTACTTCATGATCTTATAACTGCTGATAATATTGTCGATGACACAAAATCCTCTTATGAATATGTCATCGCACTTAGACACAAGATTATTGAAGCATGCAAATTGGCAACTGCTTCTTCTGAATTTGCGAAACAGAAGGCAAGGGAATTTGCCAATAAAAAGAGATGTTTGCGTCAACTTTGTCCAGGTGACAAAGCATTTGTCTTGCTACCTTGTAGGGAAAATAGACTTCTCATTTCTTGGAAAGGTCCGTACGATATAATATCAAAGGTTTCCGATGTTGACTATATCGTCGATATTGACGGGAAGCGTAAAACCTTCCACATCAACATGCTCACGGAATTCCATGAACGTCCTGATTATTTACAACCTGTTTTCCAGGCAACGGACGATTTTCCAGTCCAACATGGACAGTACTCATCTCTGTCAGTAATACAGGATGAGGAAACGAGTTTCTCGGATGTAAATTTACCTTTTCCAATGATTCCTCTTCACTCTAATGAATCATGGAAAGATGTTGCAATTTCTCCAGAATTATCTCCAGGAGAGCAGAAACAAGTTTCTACTATGTTAGAACAATTTCAGGATGTCCTTACTGACATTCCTGGTCAAACGGATGTCATTCAACATGACATTATTCTTACTGACCATAGTCCTATAAGAGTCAGACCGTATCCTATCCCGATACATTTCCAAGCACAGGTAGAGAAAGAGTTAGATGAGATGATAGAGTTAAAAATTATTGAACCATCCACATCAGCATATTCTTCGCCGATGGTTATAGTACGGAAAAAAGACAATAACATACGTCTTTTGCGTGGATTATCGCAAATTGAATCAAGTGACTAAATTCGATGCTGAACCTATGCCTTTACTAGAAGAGCTACTTACGAGACTATCGAATTCTCACTTCTTTACTAAACTCGATTTGTCTAAGGGATATTGGCAAGTTCCACTATCCGAACACGCCAAACCGTTTACTGCTTTTTCGACGCCTAGGGGTCTATTCCAATGGAATTTCATGCCTTTCGGTCTTATGAACGCCCCTGCTACATTTGTACGCATGATGCGTCGAATCCTATCTCATCGCTCAGATGTCATTGCGTATCTTGATGACATCTGTCTTTTCAGTGATACTTGGAACGATCACTATAATGGTATAAATGAACTATTGTCTATCTTACGCGAGCATAACCTGACAGCGAAACCATCGAAAGCATGTATTGGTTTTAGCGAAATATCTTTCTTAGGACACCGTGTTGGTCATGGGTTCCTAAAAACAGAAGACCATAATACAAGTAAGATACTAAACATTTCTATTCCTAAGACTAAAAAGCAAGTACGAAGTCTCTTAGGTCTAATACAATTTTATGGACGATTCATACCGAATCTGTCCTCCATTATGTCACCTCTTTCTTCCTTGCTAAAGAAAGGGTCTCCTAATGTAGTCCATTGGACTCAAGAATGTCAATCCTCTTTGGATAAGGTTAAAACTATGTTTTCTACTTCACCTATCCTAGTATTACCTTCTAAGGATAAGACATTTATTCTTCGTAGTGACGCTTCATCCACCGGGATTGGAGCTGCACTAATGCAAGGGTACTCTGGAACTCTGCATCCTGTGATGTATATTTCTCGGAAATTAAATGCCGCAGAGAAGAATTACTCGGTCCTAGACCGTGAATTATTGGCTATGGTTTGGTCAATCCTTAAACTACAAAGATTTCTTCTGGGCGCGCATTTCATTGTGGAAACTGACCAGAAAGCTCTTACGGCTATTCAGAGTAAAAATCTGAAGAGCGCGAGATCAACGCGATACGTGATTGCTCTACAGCCATTTCATTTTTCGGTGCGAGCTTTCCGTGGGTCAGAAAATGTGATGGCAGATATTTTGTCTAGATGCCCACATGATTCATAACTGTTATACAACTTTGATACAATTGTTTCTATGTTGAAATGTGTACACATATGTAATATATCATATATTGATTGTAACACTACTTAGCGGTTCATGGATATTTATTCACCGCTGATTTTTTCAATGTTTTTCGTCTTTGATGATCATGATGTTAAGATATCTTAGATGGAATTTATGTATAAACTAATGTGGAAATTGTGTCATTGCTAATATTGTAGTATGCGTTGGTGACACCTCTCTGGAAATATTAATACTTAGAGAAGTGCTTTCTCTAAGGTCATAAAACTTATGCTTATCATCTGCGCATTGTTATTGGTGCGTTGTGAGCCTATTGTATGTTGCTCCTAGATGTATTTCAAAAAAAAAATGTACCATTTTTTTTTTCCCGAGGGGTGTGGTAATCTGTTGCGTGCATATTTTTGACGCACATATTACAAAAAATCGATATGGTTATTTGATATGGGAAAAATATAGACATGCATCCATCTGTGTATGAAAATGCTGTTTATTGTAAAAGCGAGATAATCCATGTTTGATTCACACTTTTGATTATAGGAGTAATCGGTCTGGATATCGATCCAGCGCAAGAATAGTACGCTTGCGTTTGTACTTAATTTTAGGGCCAGAAAATATATTAATTTGCTTATTGTGTTTATGGCCTGAATTCATATGTATTACATATTATTAGTACAAGTAGAATCAGTCCTATATTGTATATTTTGGATGGGTATGAGGGACTAGATTCTTGTTAGCGGAAGTATGAGTTGTCTTAACAAGTCGTGATGAGTTCCGATGTACTGCTAAGAATGGCGGGGTACGTTTTTCAAGAGCTGGTCCCTTCGTCAAGAAAAAATGCCTTACGAAGTGGTTTTTTCTTCTGGAGGAGATAGTGTCTCTACGATAGTTTGTGTTAGAGACTCTCCTTATGTCAGTATATAGATGATTCGGACTCCAGGTAAACCCAGCTCGTATTTTTGATGATCTCTCGTCGGTTAGGCCTAGCTTGACTTTTGGGTGCTTCGATATGCTAGTGTCGTGTTTTGTATCGACGAAGATGACAGATTTTCCTGCAGCGGTTATGGCTACGTGAACTAACCTGATCACCGTAGTGCTGCATGGAACCATTCATGAAATCCTTTACATATCCATTGTAAATTAACTTTGGCTGATATTCTTCCTATGAATGAGTGAACGACAACTCAGGAAGGTGGCCATGTTGGATTTCGGTCATCGTCTGTTTTGATCACTGCCAAGAGAACAGATTATTTATCTTATTATCGGACAGTGACAGAGAGATCTCAATCCTGCTAGAAACCCCCTTTTCGTGGTTTCATAAGATGATGTATCATGACATTGAACTTTGATGTACTACCCATTATTTCTGCATGTGTCATGACTTCAGATCTGCTATGTATACCTACAAATTGTTATGTCAACAAAGCCTGATGTACTCGTATGTCCCAGTGTGTACGTCTGAATAAATTGAGTAAACTAAGATTCCAGCAGTCTGCATTGGTGCCTTGTAGACACATGTGTATGAGTGATTATATTGGTCAGCACACGAACAGTACACCATTCGCGGTAATCACACTCTACACTACTACTTCATACATACACCATCCTGCGTCGGCTGAAGTGACCAAGTTTAGGGCCTGCTTCCCCTGGAGCCTTTGCCTTCCCTAACTCAGGACTAGGGTGAGTTACCCATTTACAGCTGGGTAGACTGGAGCATGCCTGATCTCAACAACACACCACTCTTCCTTACAGAGCAGACAGACTGATACTTTACAGTGGTGTACTACAGGTGTAGTAAGAAATAACGTCTTTACAGAGGTCCAATGCAGTAAAACTTCTCAATATTTTCAGCTTTATAAACAATACTAAAGCATTTGACAAATTTAATAAGGGGAAAAATATAAAAATGTAACAAAGCATAGACATATGTGTTAAAAAAATAGGTTAAACAAGAACTGATATATTGTAATAAAAATATTAAAGAGGACTAACGCAGTACAACTTATCAATATTTTCAGCTCTATAAACAATACTAATGTAATGAACAATCTGCTTATATCAGAAAATTTATGGCTCATGCAGGATAAAAATAAAAATTACTTGGCATTGGATATTCATGCTCAGTGTGTATATATGTCACAGGTTGAAATAAGTGCATATGCAATAAGTGACATATTGTGATCTGAAGCAGTGTAATACAATATGTGCTCATACCAGAAACAAAAAAATCGCTTGGCATGTCATCTACATCCACATTGTTTATTTATGTCCGTATATTAAAATAACTACAAAAGCAAGAAGTGAAACATTGTGATGTGAAGTGACAATTAATATGACATTGTACATGTCACTAGGAACATCATCATGTAAAACAAACAGAAACCACCACAACAACAGCAGATGGAAGCAAGTAAGGAGGTTTCCTGCCAGAATACCAGCTTTGGTGGTGGCTCCTTGTTGAATGACGATCAAAGATAATCACAAACTACCAAGCCTCTCAACGGCACACAAAAAAAAAAAGACTAATCCCATACTACAGAGAACCATAAGCTTATCAATTCTCTCAAGGAAGCCATGGTCTCACATTATGTCAAATCTAAGACTAAAAGTTAAAAGTATGTAAAAACAACTAACTACCAACCCTCTAAGGGAAGAATACATTCTCTAAGCTCTTTTAAAATTAATTCATTTCCAGTTTTAACAGCAACTGACCATACCAAAAATTGCTCTGTGCTTTTCTTGTTTTATCTTTTGATGTACTTTTGATCCCAATCAGGTGTATTTCTTGTTTTACTTCTTGTAGCATTTGATATCAATAAAAATTACAAAGATGCAAAAAAAAAAAATTATAAGCAATACACACACCTTGGTTTTGTGATATAGCCAACACTAGATATGCCATAAGGCCACAGGTTCCAGCCAGTTGTATAAAGCATCCTGTCAGCATGAATGCCTTCAGGCGTAGAGGGTTTGAATCCCAAACATGTTTCACATAGGCTATTGTTACTGCGAGCATAAGAGCTGCTGCTAAGCCTGATAAAGAGAAGGATGTCTACCATGTATTAGTCAGCTGGTATCAAATATTTTTATCGTCATCATCACGTGACTTTATTGCTACTTATGGATCATGGATCCACCAATACAGTTGGTCCTATTGCTGAAAGCCTACACCAGCAAAAACACCTGATGAAAAGCAAAAAACGCGATGTAGCGATGGAAGAATGAACAACAGCGAAAGAAAGACAGCGACAAAATATATAATAGTAGTGCGATACCTATATTAAAGCCTACACCAGCAAAAACACCTGATGAAAAGCAAAAAACGCGATGTAGCGATGGAAGAATGAATAACAGCGAAAGAAAGACAGCGACAAAATATATAATAGTAGTGCGATACTTATCAATTGGAAACCCAATTCGATACCCCGCGAAATGCCCGGAACAGAAGATTTTAAAGGGAGATAAATCTAAAATACCCATATTCACTGCGGATCAAAAACCTACGAGTAATAGGAAATTACCCACAGTATCGGAATATTCTTCATTTAGAGAAGTACACAATGGTCATATCCGTATTTTAATATGTATCGTCAGCAGTGTTGCCACCTTAAATTTAAAAAAAAATAATCTAGATTGTACCGTACAAAACAAGTAGATACACCTAGATTTTTAATTTTGGGCAACATCTGGACGCCTTAGGCTACCTTAGACGTTTTAGGCTACTTTGGCTATTTTTGGTCTACTGTGGGCGAAAACCATAAATTGATCTCAGGGTGACCATATTATTATTTTTTTAAAAGAGGACATTTTCTGATTTTTGACTTAAAAAGGACAAAGGAGGACACTTTTACTGAACAAACGAGTATACAAAGGAGGACGCGTTAATTTCACTAATTTAATACATGTATGTACAGAATCACGATAAAATATAAAGAAATACTTCAACGACATTTAAAAAAAAATGTTGTCTTCATAAAATGCATTTTTAAATCATTTTTCCATCAAGTATTATTGTTTCATCTTCACTAACTATTCAGTCTTTAACATTGTACTTTTAACTCCAACTAAATGCTAATGGAAGTCTGTACATGTAACATTATTATAATTTTATTGAACTTGTAATATTCCTTTCATACATTCAACAGTGAATTTGTTTCTTTCCTTTGTCCACTGACTTTCCATTAAAGAAAAAAAATCCTCTCACTATTAGCATCATTTTTTGGAACAGCAAAAAAAAAAAAAAAAAACAAAGAGCAATTTGTAGTAATTCCGAATATAACTCTACATTTCTTGATTGTTCAAAGAATTTGATCCTTTTTATGTGCCCAGTAGTTGAAAAACAATATTATCATTCAGATTTGAAATGACTTAACTGATCAGACTCTCAACTGATCAAAGCATTTTTGTCATCAATTTTCATGTCCTTAATTATTTTAATATGTGGTATAGGCCTTAACATGTTGGAACATGTAAAAAATGTCATCCAGCCAAAACAATTAAATTCCTCTAAAGATTATCGCATAAAAGACCACAAAAAATGGACTTCTCCATCTTTTTTTTATAATTTTGTTTAAAAGCCGGACAAATGTAATTTTTTTTAAAAGCCGACCATACGCTACATTTTCATGTGAAAAGCCGGCCAAATCCGGAGGTGTGGTCACTCTAATCAAGGTGGCGTTCTTCAACAAACGAAGTAAAATGACAGCTCGACACGACATGAAAAAAACAAGCAAACAAACAAACTCAGATCTAGGCAAAGTTAAAAGCTGTGAACAAAAGTTAAACACGTTCACAAAAAAGATAAACACTTCCGAAAAAAAAACTATTGCAAAAAGATTATCCTTACTCGCAAAAAAGCAGCAGATCAAGGTCATCAGTGACTTCGCCGCTGGAACATCCGCCATTTCATTTACCAGAAGCAGAGGTGTCCATTTAGCACCAAGTTCGGATCCTATTGTTTGCACTCATAAACACACTTACAAGTGCACATTTAGCAGTAAGCACTTTCATAATAGTGTCCAATGACACCCTTATCCTGGCTGTCACACAGAGCGTACCGCCCCGTCACACACCATTAGCACGCCACTAGTCAGAAGTATAGTGTTTGACGATGCAGTGAAGTCCTTACAACATTTATTTGAAAACATCAGCTAGGGTCTATTTTTTATAATAGCTTCAAGCAGGTGCAGCTGCATTTTGTTTCTAGCTTTTACCTTAAATGATGGTACAAGAGAGAATATGCTCTCAACTACGGCATTACTTAATGGGATCATTATACACGTAAAGGCACATGCGGCGATCTATTTAAATTCCTTGTGTGGAAGTACACGGATCCAAAACAGTTCACTTTCTGTGGGGAGTCCATCTTTTCTTAAAAATTGTGGTTCCTCTCTAAAATAAACAAAAGTTGTTTTTCTGTACTGCTCTTCTAATGTGATGAAATTGTTTTTTTTTGCAATGTGTATAACAGGTAACTCCGAAAATGGGACCTTGTTCAAAATTATCACATGGCTCAGTTTTGACAGGCCATGAAAAGTGTCTCTAGCTGAGGGAAATCTACGTCTAACTTGCCTGAGAGATTCTTTTTGCACAGACGCACATCTTTCCGTGACATTTTCTTGTTCTTGATGGACCTCAAGGCCCATGTTCTGCTGTAGGAACGTATTCCATTCTGTTAAGAACTTAACACCAAAACCAACTTCCTCATCATCATTAATTTTCGTTCTATTCTGGGCTGACATTTCAGTGTGCCCAAGTCATTCCAATTTCCTTAGCCTCCTCTTCAATAGTTCTTCTCCAAATTCTCTTTGGCCTCCTCACTCTTCTTTTACCCTGTGGTTTCCAGTCATGAGCAACTCTGGCTATGATTGATTTTTCTCTTCTGAGTTTATGTCCTATCCATCCCCACTTTCTTACCTTAATTTCTGTTTGTATTGTCTGTTGTCTGCATCGTTTCCTTAGCTCTGTATTTTTTATTACGTCTGGCCATCTTTTACGGAGGATCCGTCGGAGACACCTATTTACAAATGTCTGTAGCTTGGAGGTGATACTCTTTGAGACATGCCATGTCTCTGGGCCATACAGCAAGACTGACTTCACATTTGAGATAACGATTCTGATTTTACTCTGGATAAAGCTGAGGAGTTCCATATAGGTCAAAGAGTATTGAGAGCGTATCTGGCTTTATTTATCTTTGAGCAGACATCACCAACTGTTCCCCCTCCTTAGTCAATGTTACTCTCCAGAAATGTAAAGCTTTCTACATCTTCTTCAACGACTTGATCATTGATCTTCATCGAGTCCATCTGCCTATTATTTATTCTCATTTCCTTTGTCTTATTTAAATGTATGATTTGTCCCATCTTTGCTGCTTCTGTTACTAATCTATTTGTTTTCTCCTGCATATCTTGCTGTCTATGTGATAGAAGGCACAAATAATCTGCAAAGTCTAGATCCTCAAATTGTTTGTTAAATGTCCAGTGTATTTCAGTTTTCTCTCCCTCTGTTGCCAGTCTCATGACCCAGTCTATGACTATGAGAAAAATTGTTGATGACAGCACACATCCCTGTCTGACACCACTGTGTACTGTGAAGGGCTCTAATACTTTTCCTTTGTGTACTACTGTGCATGAGGCCTCCCGTTAGAAATCTTGCGTGATTTTAATGAATTTCTCTTGGATTCCATAATGTCTCAGGATTTTCCACATCACAGTACGGTATATACTGGCGAAAGCTTTTTCGAAGTCCACAAAATTAATATACACGCGGGTCTGCTACTCATTTGATTGTTCTATGAAGATTCTGAGTGTTGCTGTCTGCACTGTACATGATTTTCCTGCACGAAATCCTGCTTTTTCTTCACTAAGTTTGTCATTGTAGTATAATATGTGTACACACGCTTCGTTTATGAATGAACGAAGGGATAACTGGATCAGCCAATGAACACACAGTAACGTGCAGCGGCCGATCAATAAAGTCATGGCGATTTATTTGGCGAGCTGAATCTGTTACAAGTTTAAGTTAGAATTAGGTGGATTGTAAGAAAGTGCATTATCGCAAAGTGATATAAACTAGTTCGTTAGTTGAATGATAAATCCAATAATATACCAATTCCAATCTAATCTGTGCTTAACATTTTTCCAAGAGGGTTCATATGAGTCAACAAAAACATGAGATCTTGAGTGTAGATCCTCCTGTATTATCAGCTCATAATTTCAGTAATAGAGTATGGTCTAGGAACACTCACGCTGTCAGTGTCACAATGTGAATGACTGGAACACATTCAAAATGAAGGGATGCGACTAGTTTTGAGCTGTACGCATGATACTTCCATTGTGACAATGGCTTGGATTGCTGTCGATTAGGTCCAGATATGCAATGGCCCAGGCAAAAGCCTATATGCGGGTAACCTCCGACAAAAGGCACCCCCTACATGAGACCGTAGCTGATATCAAAGAAGAAAGAATAAAGAGGGGAATGTCATGGATGGCACAGGCAGAGGCTACGATTGGTCAGGTGACCAGGGTTGAAAATATATCCAACGGGGAAGAGTGGAGTAATTCAGGGGAGAACTGGATAAACCACCAGCAGATCATAATTAGTCTTGGCAGAGAGTGCAGAGCTATGGGGCAATGGTAAAGCAGAGCTGAAAATTAATCAGCTGACAAGGGATCATGCTGGGGATGATGACATTATTGTGTGCACTGAAAGGTCTGTAGGGCGTGGTAAAAAAATCAGGATGGGGCTTCTCTGCGAGAAAAAATGGCAGGGTCGTTGCTGAACAGAGTGGAGCCTCTAGTGCCTTCCTTGCTTGTTTACCAATTGTCAATGACTCACTCCCATATGTAAGAATTTGTTCTATATAACACTGAAGGACTCTCTGTCTTACTTCCAATGACAATGAATTGTTGTACAAAATACTCTTCATTTTATAGAAAGCTCCTTGTGCTTGAGCTAGTCTGCTCTTTATTTCTAAGATACATCTTCCATCCGTTGTTATTAATGTGCCCAGGTATTTGAATGTATTGACTTGTTTCAAAACTGCTTCATTCACTTTGATAGAGCATTTTGGAGAAGCCCTTTTCTTTGAGACGACCATTACTTCTGTTTTTTTTTCTATGAAGGCTGAGGCCTTTATTTTCACTGTCTATCACTATTGTATCAGCCATTTCCTGCAGCTCCTTTTCACCTTTTGCTATTAAGACTATATCATCAGCGTATCTCAAGTTGTTTATATTATGTCCGTCAAATGATATTCCTGGCATGTCCTCTAGAGATCCTACTATATTTTCACTGTACAGGTTAAACAGATCAGGTGACAGCACATATCCCTGCCTGACACCCTTTTTTACTTGCTGATATGTTCCTATTTGGCTGCTAATTCTTACAACTGCTTTTGTTGCCACTACATTTTCTTTATTTTCCTCAAGTCGTTACAATCAATGTTCATGCATTCTAAAATTTTTATAATGTCCTCATGTTTCACCTTGTCATATGCCTTGATGTAATCTATAAAGCACAAGTACCAATTGTGGCAAATTGACAGTTATGTTTATTTTCAACCCGTCAATTCCTTTTTTATTAATATGGTTGTTTCTTTTTCTCTTCTATTTTTATCAGGTTTTCTGATTTTTGGATGTTTCCATGCCTTGTCATGGTTCTATTAATTCCATGAGCTCCACCACCACCCTTTTCATTTCGGGGTGGGGGTAACCTCTACCCGCATTTTGCTTGATTTATTTTGTTTCATTCTTAGATAGGATAGTGCGGGAAGACGGTCAGTCAGTTGACGTAACATTAGGTAAACTTACAGTGTCTTCTGGCTTTGCGATCACGTTCGAGCAAATTCATTCCTTTGATCTCCGACTTCAGGGGAGAGAAACGCCCGTTCGCTCGGAGATTTGTAAGGTCCCTTGGCTAGCGGCATTCTTTGGTGAGGCTAGCGGGTATAAATGTTATGATTGTTAGGAAATATACTTCCACACCTAAGGGTCTTTTATATTTGGACATGCGTCCTAATATAACCGACTAGGTTGAACGGGACGCGCCTCGCCAAAACGAGGCAAAAGTTTTACATAAAAAAAGCTTCTGAGTTTGCTAAAATTTCGGGTAAGTGTGAAAATCTGGTTATGGTAAATTGTACGGGGAGCAGGCAGGAAACCCGTTATGAATATTGCTTTGAAGTGACATGTTTCAAGGGAAACTCTTACGATTGTTTTCGATTTTAATTTAGGAGGTAGTCCTGTTATTACGTCAACCGAGAGGTGGTGGAATCTCTCTTTCCCCCCCCCCCCCCCCCCCCCCCCCCCCCCCCCCCCCCCCCCCCCCCCCCACCTCCCGACAGTAGTGTATCAATCAATCAATAAATACCCTTTAGCTCCCCAAGGAGCAAAGACCGCCAACAAACACGTGCCAAGTCTTCCTGTCCCATGCCATCCGCTCAAGATCTTTCCATATTTTCCTCATCGTTTTCACATCTGTATCCAGCTCTCTTCTCCATGTGTGTTTTTTTTTTGTCTACCTCTGCCTCTCTTTCCCTGTGGATTTCAGAACAAGGACTGCATTGTACCGCCTATCAACGGGTTTTCTCAATGTGTAACTTGCCCAGAAAACATTATAGAATGCTTTCTGTGTCCCTACTATTGCAATGAGTGACCACTATCAAGTATGCTGCACATGGTCAAAGAATAAATGTAAAGTTCCAAAAAATAAACATATAAGCATTAAATATTCAAGTTTCAAAAATTTCAATAGGGAATTATTTTTATATGACTTGCTTTGTGCTGTTATACAGTTCTCTCATATTTTCTTTGGCTGCAGCATCTTCTGCCTCTCTTGCCAACTCCTCAATATATTTCCTCTTGTCTCTTTTGAAACTTCTTTGTTTGCTTCTGTGTACACTTCTTGAGCCTTGGCTTTGGAACTTCTGGTTTTGCTTGTGTTTAAATCTGCTTTCTTGTTTGTGTTTAAATCTGCTTTCTTGTTATTTCTGTCTCTTATCTTATTGATGGTTTTTGTTGTTATCCATGCTTTTTGTTGTCGTTCCCTTTTCCCCAGTATTTCTTCACAAAAAGAAATTCCATACAGTTTAGATTTGCTGCCAATAATCTTCTGTATTCTCTACATTTTCCAGCTGTTGGAGCACTTAGAATTTGTTGGATATTGTGGCCACAAATTTGTCTCTTGTTTCTTGATTTCTTAGATGTCCTACATTAAATTGTTGTCTATAACTTTGCATTGTTGCATATCTCTTGAGTTTCATTTTTACTTTGCCTATCAGAAGGTGGTGATCTGATTCCACATCTGCTCCTCTATATACCTTTACATCCTGCAGTGATGATCTAAACTTCTTATTTATGCATATATGATCAATCTGATTTTCTGTTCTATGGTCTGGTGATATCCATGTTGCCTTGTGTATTCTCTTATGTGGAAACATGCTTCCTCCTATAGCCAGTTGATTTGAAGTACAGAAGTTTGAGAATAGTTCCCCATTTTCATTCTTTATTCCTAGCCCATGTTTTCCCATGATTTCTTTAAAGCTGGTGTTGACTGTACCTATCTTTGCATTCACGTTACCCATCAAAATTGTGATGCCTCTTCATTTTACTTTCTCCATAATTTCCTGCAGTCTAGTATAAAATGCTTCTTTCACAGACTCTTCTTTATCATTAGTTGGTGCATAACATTGGATGACGTTTACGTTTATTTTCTTTTTAGCTGTTTTAAAAGTAATGGTTATTATTCTAGGTCCAGCGGTTTCCCATTCAGTGAGTGCTTTCTGTGCTTCTTTAGATAACATAAGAGCTACTCCTTCACTGTGGTGTGAACTTTCCTAGAAGAAAGAAGGTTAGTCAGTAACACAGACGCCTTTCGGCTTTCTCTGTGTTGCTGTTACCACCAATATTATAGTGGTGTGGTATTTTCGGGCTTATAGTTTATGGCCGATAGATTTTGGATAACGCGAATGGTGGGTTGTGTAGATGGGTCGATGGTAAGAGGCACGATCAATACTGGAACTATAGGGTCATAACGTTGGCCAACAGGTAATGAATCTGAACTGGAGTCATGGTTGGACATCACAGAACACACGTTTATTTGGCGACGAAGTAAAGACGATCATAGTAGGCATATCACATCAATAGTACAGGTTATAACATCATGGCATCAAAGTACTTTGCATTATTATATATCTTCAATCATGAACTTGACCGACGCTCTCTAACCACCGACATCTCAAGGACGGCGATGAACTCTACGGCGAGCAGTTCTATCATTCTGTTTTCCGTGACTGAGTTTTGAATAATATGAAAGGGTTTTATTGACTGAACCCTGTAAATATATATAGCAGGATGATCCCGATAACAGTCGGCAAGAATCTGGAACCCACTAGCGACACGACATGACATATGCGTGCCGAAGTTCAGCCAAATCTTATCACGACTAAAATAGCATCAAATACGATATACAATCGAGCCAGGTGTTGGCTGAAGTAGACGCTCCATACAAGGAGGTGTATTAATATCTTTACATGAAGTCTTTCCACAACTTGGGGCAAGACACACAATCGGCTCCGTCAAAAGTACGTCTGACTCAAGTAGCAGACTTTAGGGATCTCTTCTAATAACGTAAACGCTGTTTTGCAACAAACGACCAATCGCACCATGATGCGCTATTTTGTTCAACTTTTGTCTATGACGGCGCGTAAATAACTAATCATATATAACTTTTCTTAGATGTGCTCACATGTGCTTCCATCAACACTAGACGGGAATGTGAGATCTCGCACATTTAAATCCCACGCGTAAAAAGGACTTAACAATTGCATCATATGCCTCCCTGCGAGAGGACCTTCTCTGGTCTTGGATGGCTGTGTTTTATTTTCCTTAATTGACTTATCCATGTTTGTCGAAGTGTTTTGTGGTTTAAATTTTTTTACAGGATGGGGTAACCAGACCCATGACCAACCCTCCTTAGTAGCTTTCTACGATATGCTTGGTAGGGAGCAGTGTTACGATTCTTTGATCCCCTTTTGGGCCCCGGTAACACACGGGTGATGACACGACAATAAGAGAGCTGAAAGATTAGCTTCATGTGCACCCATATTGGGGACACTGGTCCTGCACAAGGGAGAGATACTGAGGACAGTTAATGATCATCTGTTAGAAAACAACACTGCAGTAGATTAATCAACAAGACTAAGGTAGCTGGAATGTGGCACCAAACAATAGACTAGCAGGTATGACGTATGAGAGGATGCATCCGACATGTATACAATCAGGATGCTACAGTATAGTAAGCATTCATAAACTTCAACCTTCGCTGAGGGAGACCTAGCACCGATGGATTTGCCGGGATTGCAATGATGTCTGTCCTGAATAACAATCACATAATTATCAGAAAATTGTGCTTATGTGCTTATTTGCTAACACATTTTAACTAAACATATAAGACATGCATTTTATTATTTATCTTTGTTCATTATTGTTATTATTATAGGAGTTTATTCTTGTCACCTGTGCAACACTCATTTCTTCCAACTTGATGTCCTGGATAAGCATATGAAAGCAGTACACAGAGATGGAAGCTGGGAGTTTGATAATAAATGTAATGATCTTCAGAATGTCTTACCACAGGACAGTGGAAATAACATGAATGAAGCAGTGAATAAGATTGAAGATGCCACTTTTAATTACGTTGCAAGAGTAGATAGCATCAACCTAAGACTCACTGGTAATGAAGCATCAGTGAACCTTAGGAACAGTCAGGAAAGGACTGCTACAATGTTTGACAACCTACACAGTAATACATCAGTTTGTAAAAATCAGATCTGTGACATAAATTGTAGTAAACCATTTTCTGCCAGTGAGATAAATGTTCAACTTCGTGTAAGTGACAGAGCTGTTGCTACTTGCAGTGATTTAAGCATTCAGTCTCACATGAAACTAAAGGAAATTAAGTCCTCCAAGTGTGATATGTGAGGTGCATTATTTACTGTGAGAGATAACATACAGCAACATAACAGAATATTTACACAAGACAAGCCTTACTTGTGTGATGTTTGTGATGGAGAATTTAATCAAAGTTGTAGCCTAAAATTACGTGAAAGAATACATACAGAACAAAATCCTTACACGTGTGATGTCTGTGGAGCAGCAAATGCTGTGAGAGGTTATCTACAAAGACGTAAAATAAAACATACGGGAAATAAACCTTACAATTGTGATGTCTGTGGAGCAGCATTTACTGAGAGAGGTAGTCTACAAAAACATAAAAGAATACATACAGGAAATAAACCTTACCAGTGTGATGTTTGTGGAGTAGCATTTACAGAGAGAAGTAGTCTACAAAGACATAAGAGAATACATACAGGAAATAATCCTTACAAGTGTGATGTTTGTGGAGTAGCATTTACTCAGACAAGCCACCTGCATAATCATAAAAGAATACATACAGGAAATAAACCTTTCAAGTGTGATGTTTGTGTAGCAGCATTTACTGTGAAAAGTCACCTACAAATTCATAAAGAAATACATAAATGAAATACACCTTACAGATGTGATGTCTGTGATGCAGCATTTACTCAGATAAGTCACCTACAAAGTCATAACATAATACATACAGGATATAAATTTTACAAGTGTGATGTCTGTGGTCCATTCATTTACTGAGAGAGGTTGTCTACAAAGACATAATACAATACATATAGGAAATAAACCTTACAAGTGTGATGTTTGTGGAGCAGCATTTACTCAGGCAAGTCACCTACAAAGTCATAAAAGAACACACACAGGAAATAAACCTTACAAGCATGATGTTTGTGGGGCAGCATTTACTCACGGCTGTTTGTGCCTTCAAAAACTTTATGAAATTTGAAAATGGAAATAAAAAAGAAACAATTGGGATGTTACCACAATTCTTTAAATAATCATTTCTTAAACTTCCATGGAGCACTAGTGTTCTGTGAGCTATTGACAGGCATTCCACACAGAAATGTAGAAATGGTTGCTTACAACTTATTTTCTAACATTTAAATAAATAAAGAGTGTAACCCGAGGCCTGCAAACAGCAAATAAATAATACACCCATAAGTGCATACACTAGATGTGAACCAACAAGGAATGAGAAGTCGGTGATTGACTATGTCATAGTTAGGAGGAGCTCATTCAAATATGTCCTGGATGCTAGAGTCTGGAGGGGTCCAGAGATTGGAAGTGATCACTACCTGCTAACAATCAAAAGATTAACTGAAAGAGTTGCTCGTCCTAGGAACTGCCTAACACCATGCAAGAAACTAAGTAAACAAACAGGAGAAATGAGCATTAAGACCTACAAACTGGGAGAGCCAGAAATTAAGACCAGATATCAGGAGCTTATTGCTACAGCGGCGAGAAACACAGAAGAACAACCTGATGACTTGGAAACCCTCTGGCTTAAATTCAAGGGCATCATAAAGACAGCTGCTGCAGAAGCATGTGGTGAAGTCCGACTTGGGATCAAGAGAAAGAAGACACCTTAGTGGACAGAGGAAGTTAAAGAGAAAATAAGAGAGAAGAAAATGGCGTGTAAGCAATACTTAGGAGCTAAAAACACAGCAGGAAAAACAGAGATATATAGAAATTACGTGATACTCAGAACAGAAGCAAAGAACAAAGTGCTAGCAGGAAAACAGAAGTCCTGGGAAGAATTTGGAGAAAAGCTAGAAAAAGATGCGCAAGAAAACCAGAAATTGTTCAATAAGACCCTAAAGAACATGCGGAAGGAAAAACAGTACCCTCTTAAGTTTATAAAGGACAAGCAAGGCAAATTGCTTACTGCCCCGAAGGAAGTAATGGAAAGAATGTTACTCAGAGCTCCTTAATGGTGAGCAAGGTCAAGTATCAGAAATGATAACCACTAGCACAGAAGAGAAAACCAATGATGGTGAAGATGACATAAAGATGGAAGAACTGAAGGCAGCACTGGAGAAAATCAAGATGGGCAAAGCAGCAGGGCATGAAGGAATAACACCAGAAAAGGTTAAGTACATGGGGGCAGCAGGCGACTTACTACTCTTAAGGGTCCTACAGGCAGCGTGGTGCAACAAGACCATATCAAAGGATTGGGAAATTGCCATCATAACACCGATTTTCAAAAAGGGTGACAATTGACAATGTGGAAACCACAGAGACATATCCCTTCTAAGTGTCCCTGGTAAAATCTACTCTAGAATCCTAGAGCAGAGACTCAGACGTCTAGCTGAGCCACAATTGGATGAGGTCTAGTGTGGATTCCAAGAAAATCAAAGTACTCAAGACCTAATCTTCACACTCAGACAGCTGAGTGAAAAGGCCCTTGAGTATAAGAATGAGATCCATCTTTGTTTCATAGATCTGGAAAAGGCGTTTGACAGGGTCCCCTGGAGCCAACTTTGGGACTGTTTGGCAAGGAAGAACATTCCAGCACCTCTGATTCATGCTATACAGAGCTTCTTCAAGTCTTGCAGAACGTATGTTAGGACAGCAAACCATAAGTCAGAAGAGTTCATGACCACCCCTAGTGTAAGACAAGGGGATATCCTGTCACCTTATCTTTTCATATTCCTCGTGGACGATGTCATCAAGGCCTGTGATGAGAGAAAAAGAAAGTATTCAGTGGGGTATTGGAAGATGAGACAGATCTGTATTTCAGAGCTGGCATTTGCTAATGATGTTGCCCTGATTGCTAAATCCAACGTGCAAGTCTGGAAGGAAGAGCTGGAGAAGAGAGGGATGGTCATAAGCTTCTCTAAAACAAAAAGCATGGTGATATCATGAGAAGAAAGAAGACATCAGATTAAGCTGGGAGAACAGGTCCTGGAGCAGGTTGACAACTTTAAATACCTCGGAGCTGTTATAGACCGGAAGGGAGGCATCAAAGAAAAGTTGGCCACTCGAAAAGCAGCGGATGGGAGACTTTATCAGGCCATAAATTGAGGATTCATCAGCAAGGGAGAGGTTGGTAAGAAGACGAAGATGGCTGTATACCGCACTATCTATGTCACAGTCTTGACATATGGATGCGAGTCATGGGCAATGACTACAACCCATAAAAGCCAGATTCAAACCTCAGAAATGAGGTATCTGAGGAAGGTGGTTGAAGTAACAAGAAGAGACATGGTCCGCAACCAGACGATACGTCAAGGCCTAAAATCCCACACCCTGCAGACCCAAGTAGAACAGTCCCAGCTTAAGTACGTTGGTATTTCTTATTCTCGTATTGCCTGCCCATTTTAGTTGTAGGTTTGCTTGCTGTAATTTGTTTGACAAGGTAAATATGGTATGCGTTGTTGTTTTTCTTTGATTTTGAGCAGCCACTTTCTGGACCAACTTTCAAGGGCTAGCAGTGAATCCTGCATGCACACTCTTGCTGTGGTGATGTATTCTTCTGATGTTTACATGGCTAGATCATCAGCATAGAGAGAGTTGTGGACATTCTTGTGGATGTTCTGTGTTTGTGATGTCATTTGTTTAAATAAGGAAGAGTGTAGGGGAGAGGAACCCACCTTGTGGGACTCCCTGCTCCATTGTTGTCTTTCTGCTAATATATCCATTCATCTGCACTCTTGCTGTTTTGTCTGTTAGATAGTGACTGATCCAGTTGTACGAGTGTTTGTATGTATAATATTGTCAATGTTAATGATCCTATCTCTGAGACATATTATAAATTACAACATTATATGGTACTAACACAATAGTTCCACATTTTTATTTACAGTGTACAGCATCAACAGTGGTACTTTTAAAAAAATGCCCAGTATCAATTTATGTTCATGCGCTCTGTATTGTACAAGTAATAGAAATTTAACCATGACGTTATTTGTCAATTTATGCTTTGATAATTCCGTTTTGAAGCATGCTACTAAAAAATCTGAGCAATGTGCATTGTTTATAATACATCTACTTTATATTAACGAATAAACTGTGTACAGTTTATCAATACTATTAATGTCATTGTTAACAAAGAGGACATATTAAAATGTGAAATTACTTTTTGCAGTTTTTCACACTCTCATATCTTCAGGTTGAAGTAACAAGAAGAGACATGGTCCGCAATCAGACGATACGTCGAGGCCTAAAATCCCACCCCCTGCAGACCCAAGTAGAACAGTCCCAACTAAGATGGTTTGGCCATGTCTGCAGAACGGGAGAAGATCGGCTACCACGACAAGCATGGGAAACAAAGAGCCAGATATCCAGACCTCCAAGACCACCCAGAGTCCGCAGGGAGGACAACATTAGACAATCTTTGAAGGACCGAGGACTAGAATGGAACCAGGCCTGGAGGAAGACAGCCGATAGGATAGTCTGGCGCTCTCTCTCTCTTCCAAACCTCTACACCTCACGGTAGAAGGGGAACGACTAAGTAAGTAAGTATATTAACGAATAAATTGTGTACAGTTTATCAATACTATGAATGCCATTGTTAACAAAGAGGACATATTAAAATGTGAAATTACATTTTGCAGTTTTTCAGACTCTCATATCTTCTGGCTTAATTATAGTACAATGTTCGTTTTTAAACAGCAACTTGGAGTAACATACCAATTATGACTAAAAGCTACTTTAAAACTAAAGTTTAAAACAATGTGAAAGTTGACAATGATTTCTCCCTCTTTTAGCTTTAGCACCATAATGTGCTCCAAGACAAAGCTCCATCCCTTGATGCTATCCTTTTTGTTTCTAGCCACAATGCAAACTACACCCTCTTTAGCTCTTGCAGTTTTCGAGACTCCACTGTGTAGCAGCGTATCGCCATAATATTCCATGTTCAATAAGTCTTAATCCGTAGTATGTGCCAGTTCGTCGCCTTTAAGATTAATGTGGTTTTCTCTATGTATTGTAATTCAGTTTCTTGACGTATGGATGTGCGTAATGGGCAATGGCTTACAACACACAAAAGCCAGCTCCAAACCTCAGAAATGAGATATGTGAAGAAGGTGGTTGAAGTAACAAGAAGAGACATGGTCCGCAATCAGACGATACGTCGAGGCCTAAAATCCCACCCCCTGCAGACCCAAGTAGAACAGTCCCAACTAAGATGGTTTGGCCATGTCTGCAGAACGGGAGAAGATCGGCTACCACGACAAGCATGGGAAACAAAGAGCCAGATATCCAGACCTCCAGGACCACCCAGAGTCCGCAGGGAGGACAACATTAGACAATCTTTGAAGGACCGAGGACTAGAATGGAACCAGGCCTGGAGGAAGACAGCCGATAGGATAGTCTGGCGCTCTCTCTCTCTTCCAAACCTCTACACCTCACGGTAGAAGGGGAACGACTAAGTAAGTAAGTATATTAACGAATAAATTGTGTACAGTTTATCAATACTATGAATGCCATTGTTAACAAAGAGGACATATTAAAATGTGAAATTACATTTTGCAGTTTTTCAGACTCTCATATCTTCTGGCTTAATTATAGTACAATGTTCGTTTTTAAACAGCAACTTGGAGTAACATACCAATTATGACTAAAAGCTACTTTAAAACTAAAGTTTAAAACAATGTGAAAGTTGACAATGATTTCTCCCTCTTTTAGCTTTAGCACCATAATGTGCTCCAAGACAAAGCTCCATCCCTTGATGCTATCCTTTTTGTTTCTAGCCACAATGCAAACTACACCCTCTTTAGCTCTTGCAGTTTTCGAGACTCCACTGTGTAGCAGCGTATCGCCATAATATTCCATGTTCAATAAGTCTTAATCCGTAGTATGTGCCAGTTCGTCGCCTTTAAGATTAATGTGGTTTTCTCTATGTATTGTAATTCAGTTTCTTGACGTATGGATGTGCGTAATGGGCAATGGCTTACAACACACAAAAGCCAGCTCCAAACCTCAGAAATGAGATATGTGAAGAAGGTGGTTGAAGTAACAAGAAGAGACATGTTTCGCAACCAGGCGTTATGGCAAGGCCTCAAAACGCAGCCTCTGCAGACCCAAGTAGAAACGTTTTAACTATGGTCGTTTAGCCATGTCTGCAGAACAGGTAGAATCGGCTACCAAGACAAGTATAAGAAACTATGAACCAGTGATCTAGACCTTCAGGATGACCCAGACTTTGCAACAACGTGCAAAATGAGCTGGCTGCGACAATAGATCTGGCAAGGATGAAGGCGAATAGCAAAGACAGGCCAAACACCGCAAATACATACTTTCTGAGAGCAGGAAAGTCAGCACACCCCAAACCGAGTAAATCAGGTAGCAGTTTACCATCTCTTCTTGGCTGTGCAAATGACTGGGAGATGGCGGTAGATTTACCTGGACGAGAGGCATATCCAGGACGTATCAGAAAATCTCGAAGACGGCCGGATATTGTGCTGAATTCTTCATCGTCACACGAGGTTATATTGATGGAGCTGACCGTGCCATTTGAATCCAGATTGTACAAGCAACACTCATTCAAAGCGGCCAAGTATAGTGATCTGGCCTCGGATCTGATACACGATGGGTTCACTGCAAGGGTCGTGACTATTGATGTGGGTGCAAGAGGGCTCGTGGCTGCATCAGTGAATGATTTATTGAAACTGTTGGGGCTGAGGAGACAGTCGAGAACAAGGGCACTGAAGAGGTTTAGTAAAACTGCTGAAAAGGCATCATGCTGGCTGTGGAACAGCCACAATTGGCTATGGAACTCGGGACAGTAAACAAACTCTAGCCCCACCTGCGGTACAGGAAACACCCGAAATTTTTCTAAGTCCGCAATACCTTGAGTTTTTCGTTGCTTTGGTGAAAGGACTGTGGCGTGAGGTAACCCGCGGTGTATTATATGAGGTGTCGGGCGGAGGTAGATTTCAGTTGCTAGTGCACAGTGGCTTCACGCCTCATCGGCTTCGCGCAGGTGTATCAGTGTCTGTCCCTAGTCGTGGTGTGCTGCGGAACGACTGCAATAATTTGTCTTCAACAAAGGGGTTACTTTCACAACTGCTTCCGTCAGGCGGAATTGTGGATATTAAAACGGTAACCGATGTGGAATGGGTTTCTTTTTCTGCACAAGACAACAGGAGGCTGAGACACTTGGGAGTCGTGGCCCAGATGACCCGCTCCCCCTAGAGTGTAAAGGAGAGTAATGGGCTGAAACACTTGATTGACGGGGGGACCATTCTGATGATCAGATTCTTCTTCTTCTTCTTCCATCCTTAGCCACCAACCGGCAAAGCAGTATGTGGCCAGTACGCCTAGTGGCGTCTTAGGGCAACAACAAATTGATCAATCTATCGCTGTTTCCACCACGCCTAGTGGCGTCTTTGTGGAACAGAAACAGACCAAACAATCTATCGTTGTTTCCGTAATCAGATTAGTTGGCAAGCAGGTGATCAGCCCACTGTGCTGATGATCAGATTGCCTCCTGATATATCGCTGTGTATGGAGTTTCCTATCAAATGTTATTTTTAAGTCTGGTATTGAATTCTTCTTTCAGTGAATCATCTCTGTCATTACGCGGTAAATAACACTCGACGATGTAAGATAATTGTCTAAATTGTTTACTCTGGTTGACTTATTCAAGTTGTATTGAATTGTTTACTGGAGTAAAGTCTGTACAGGATGGGGTAGCCAGCCGCAATCTCTTAAGTCGCACCATACGACATGCGTTGTTGGGTACAGTATTAAGAATGTTTGTTTACTGGAGTAAAGTCTATACAGGATGGGGTAGCCAGCCACAATCTCTTAAGTCGCACCATACGACATGCGTTGTTGGGTACAGTATTAAGAATGTTTGTTTACTAGAGCAAAGTCTATACAGGATGGGGTAGCCAGGCACAATCTCTTAAGTCGCACCATACGACACACGTTGTTGGGTACAGTATTAAGAGTGTTTGTTCCCCTATCGGGCCCTGGAAATACATAAAAGGTCAAGGTAGTCCCATAGCAGATACTGCCACAGGGGAGTGAAGTGTTAGAGACTTCACCATACTAGCTCCTGCATCGAGAGGTGGGGTGACTAGTTCCCTTTCTCGCTGCTCTTTCTTTCCCTAACTCAAAGTTAGGTACCCATTTACAGTTGGGTAGATTGGAGCGTCTATGTACCGAGATCTGAACCGGCACCTTTGCCGCGCGAGACCAGAGCTCAAACCA
This sequence comes from Oreohelix idahoensis, assembly GCA_024509875.1. Classification (NCBI taxonomy): domain Eukaryota; kingdom Metazoa; phylum Mollusca; class Gastropoda; order Stylommatophora; family Oreohelicidae; genus Oreohelix; species Oreohelix idahoensis. The sequence goes on from JAMPIV010014511.1 coordinate 54,012, forward strand.
CTATCTATCTATCTATCTATCTATCTATCTATCTATCTATCTATCTATCTATCTATCTATCTATCTATCTATCTATCTATCTATCTATCTATCTATCTATCTATCTATCTATCTATCTATCTATCTATCTATCTATCTATCTATCTATCTATCTATCTATCTATCTATCTATCTATCTATCTATCTATCTATCTATCTATCTATCTATCTATCTATCTATCTATCTATCTATCTATCTATCTATCTATCTATCTATCTATCTATCTATCTATCTAACCTATCTATCTACTGCATCTCTTTTTTGCACACCACAAAGCGTCCATTATCTAGGAACTTTGTGGTGCTCAAAAGGACGTTGCTTAGCGTGGTATATTTAACGGACTGCTACGAACTTGATTAGGTTATGTACATTCTACGAGTACATTGATACCACACGATTAAAGGTCAGATTGAATGTTGACCCACTGATGTTGGCTCATGGATATTTACTTCATTGTCACGATGTGCAATAAAGGTGTATTGTGATTGTACACTAGACGTTCTAAGCGTAGTACTTGGCCAGTGGTTGTGATAATGTTATGCTAGGAAACTCTATACAGAGCGATGCAACAGGAGGGAATCTGATCATCAGAAGCAGTCCCCCCGTCTATCAAGTGTTTCGACCCCTTACTCTCCTTTACATTCTAAGGGGGGAGGGCCCACCTGGGTCATGACTCCCAAGTGTCAGCCTCTTGTTGTCTTGTGTAGAAAATTGAACCCACTCCACCTTGGATGTAACTTTAAAATCCACAATTTTCCGCCAGCTGGAGGCAATTGTGAAAGTAACCCCTATGTTGAAAACAAATTACTGTCCCGAGTTCCATAGCCCATTGCTTTCTTTACCTCGCGTTAACGATAACTACTGGCCCCCTACCGACAACACATTCACACAGCCGGAAGGTACATGCCGCTGGCGTCACTGGCATAATGACTTCCGTCCCAAGTCTCATTGCACGAGATTTCATCGAGATAGTGGTTGTGATAAATAAATACAGTGTTATACTTCTGTAGAACCCTAGAAGTGTATGCCTCTGCAAAACGATAAAACGCCTGTCATAACGATAAATAGTCAAATCTAGGTCACCAGTCCTACGTGTGTGTGGAGGAAACAGATGTTGGAGTTTTCCTTTGTTGTACTTTGCAATGTCTCCTGTAAGAACTTTGAGAAAACGTAGAAGAAATTATAGGCTAAGAGACAAAAACGAGACAAATACTACGAAGACGGACAGAGAACATTGAAGAAAGAGAAGCTAGACTGGAAATGAGAAGACGTGGACTAATCAGATAGAAGTACCAGATGCGAATAATCAACAAGCTGTAATTAATGTGGAAGAGCATGACATAGGAAATACGTGTTACAACTGTGAGTATTGCAATGCAAGATATTGGGGACATGAGTTAAACAGATCGATTCTGCTGAAGCAACAACAAAACGCTTGAAAAACAATCAAACCAAGGTGGTTTGGCCGAAGTAATGCAACAATTGGACGAGATACTAGGACAAGTTAAACCATTTGCTGAGTCATTTAAACAAATGAATCAAATAACTGTCATGATTTGATTTGAAATATCTGCCACTTTAATCTGAGTGGTCTGTCTATTTTCTCTCTAACTCTTGTCTACGCCCACTTTTCTGTCAAAAATGCTCTTAACAGCTCTAATTCTGTCGTTAGCCGTCAATAGCGCAAGAGCCAGGCTAAGTCCACCCCTTTGCCCGTGGAGATGGCGGCAGTTTTGCCAAAGTTCTTTTATTTAGCGATTCTTGGAGGAACGGCGAGTTCCCTGTCTTCTTCGATTTACAGAGAATCGTGGACATGGGGAAAACTTCTACCCTATTATTTTTTGCCAACCTCGGGTTCATCTCAAACGCAAGTCACTCGTAGAGCGGGGAACGCGTTGCTGATTACGTCTTTTTCCCATCTCGCAAGGCAGCCGGGATCGCTCTCTGCCGTAGGTGTTACGCCTGCATCTGTTTTATCTCGGGCACGTGCGGAAGCCACCTGCAGTCTCTATCTTACTATTTAAGACAGGCGTCGCTAATTGCTAAACAATTGTCAGCTTACTAGACAGTAACTGATTGTAGGTGGTAATTGGTCACCTACACTTGGTTTTATTCCATTTTTAGTATTCGCTTACTATATGCGACACAGTGGTTATTAGGGCCTAGATTTTTCTCAGCTTAAGTTTGTTAGGGGCGTTATAAGCACCTAGTAGGTTCTAGTACTGAGAGTAGATTTTTGCGGGTTGGTAAGTGGGGAGTGTTTTTCTTGAAGTATCGGTAGCAGTAAGCATTGGTACATTTTTTTGTACTAGTGCGCTTACTAAGATTAAAACAGGTTAAATAGCCAAGATAGCCAAGCTGCGTTTGAGCTTGATGGAAGCTGCGAAGGAGATGGGGACAGAGGGCGCAGAGGCTCGAGCGTATGTAATGAGTGAGATGTACAAACACGCAGAGAGGGAAGACAGACAAAAGAGAAGCCCAAAGAGAGGCAGGCCGAGTTAGACAACAAGCGGATTGAGATGGAGTTAGAATTGCACAGGGTAGATGTGGACGAAAGAAGGAGGGAAGCAGAGAGGGATGAGCAAGAGAGGGATTAGCAAGAGAGGGATTAGGCCAAATGAGGAACAAGAAAGAAATAGACAATATGGAGGGTTACCTCACCAACTGAAGAGAGTTGGTTGGCCTCCCGAAAACATACGAGGGTTGCTAGAACTTTTTATGATAGAACAATCGAAAGCAACCATGGCACCTGATTTGAGAAGATTCCTGGCAGAGCAGTTCGCTCAGCAGCTGGAACAAATCATTATTCTGGCTGAAAAACATTCAGAATGCTTTAGCCTAAACCCAGAGTCACAAACGTAAAACATCTTAAACGCCACTCCCAGAAAACGTCGCTTCTTCTTCTAAGCAGCAGCCAGGTCCGTCTCGCATGGAACCCCATCCCTCGACTCACAATAACTCTAGACCTCCCCACCATAACAAATCTCAGGGAGTGGCCCCCACATGACCCCTCTAGGAACAGGGGGGAGTGATAGATGGTGCCGATTTTGTGGTCGTCCAGATGCCCCAATAAAACTGCCGCTCAGCATGTTGCTTGTTTAAGGCCAATGTGCGTGAAAACAGAACAATTGGGAGCCTATCGTGTCAGAGGCGTTGTTCACTAACAGCGGGCCAGCTGAAGTGAATGGGACTCGTTGTAAGTGCTTATTTGACACTGGCCTTAGTTTCCATTGTATCGTGGGTAGATATTTGATGAAGCCAGAAAACATGAATGAAAAAGTCAACATTTGCGGTATTTTGAGGGGAGATAACCCGCGGCGTCTTCCCAAAGCGCAAATTGAGGTGAAGAGCAAATTCATCTGTGGCACAGTCCAGGCCGCCGTTATGAATCGGCCAGCCTATGATTTTATTCTGGAGAGCCCTTACTTAGTTCTGGGCACACCTCAAGTGCATATCTTTCTGACGCTGTGGCCCAGAAACAAACTGATGAGTGATGAGGGCGAGCCCCTAATTCACGGTGCTGAGACCTCTCTTGAAATCAGCCTGCGGAAAGCTGGGTTGGACTCACAGAAAGACTGTCTGCAGAATGCTGGGTTGGAAAAGTACAGTAACATTCTATATGCAGTGGCGTATCCCTCTGATAAACCCTGTTCAGCTAGATTGCAAGGCAGTGGCTACCCCAATGACACTGGAAGTACCTCCACTGTTGTCGCGAATTAGGTAACCGATGACATTGACTCCCTCAAGTGGGGGCAATGTTGATAAAATTAGAAAAACAATGGTCATCGCTCGGGAAGGGGCCAGCCCTTGAACCCTAACCGACCAGTACTCTCTTCTCAGGGCAGAAGACAGTGGACTGAGCGACCTTACGCCTATGAAAAGAGTTAGGGCCGACGACAGCAAGCTCTCTTTTCCTATATACAAGCCTCGTTGTGACGGTATTGCCTCCCCTGGTTTGAAGTAGTGGTCTAACAATGGCCAAAACTCAAAGAGTATCTAAAGTGGGTCGTCAAAGGTGTCTACCTTCTCACAAGATTACTCTTGGCTGAGATGTAAATAGAAGGGTAATAACGCTTCTATCAAATGGGAGTCTTCACAAGATATTCAGATAAGCGAAAACAATGCTGCATTGGCTGAGCACGTTAATTCCAGAATCTGCCGACACTTTTGTGAAGAATTAATCAATGATTAATTTTAGCTCGTTGCCCCCACCTCTGATTTACTCAGGGGATTTCTTATTATTCTAGTATAGCTCAGTTTAGAGTGTGTTTAGTAAATTGACTGAGACATACATGCAGTACAATTAAAATGATTAAGTTTTAACAAAACAAAGTCTAATTTACATATTTTGGACCGGAGATTTTATTATAGTTTTATTATATAATTTTATTATTATTATTATATATATTTTTTATATATATATATATATATATATATATATATATATATATATATATATATATATATATATATATATATATATATATATATATATATATATTATATATATTTATATATATTATATATATATATATATATATATATATATATATATATATATATATATATATATATATATATATATATATATATATATATATATATATATCCTCGTCTATATTTTATATATATATATACATACATACATACATACGCACGCACGCACGCACGCACGCACGCACGCACGCACGCACGCACGCACGCACGCACGCACGCACGCACGCACGCACGCACGCACGCACGCACGCACGCACGCACGCACGCACGCACGCACGCACGCACGCACGCACGCACGCACGCACGCACACACACACACACACACACACACACACACACACACATATATATATATATATATATATATATATATATATATATATATATATAGAAGAGATGTTAAGAATAGACAGACCTAGGGAACTGCATAGTATAGTCAAACAATATTTATCATTTATCACGAACAAATGTTAATATTAGTGTCTGGGAATGTGAAGGTCCGATGCTGTTCTTACAATGCATATGACTTTTAACAGATGAAAGTCAATTAAATATCTATTAAAATCAGTTATATAACTGGAACCACCAGGCCTTGATTTTGTTTGTTTTTTGTTGTTTTTTGTTGTTTATTTATTTAACATATTAGCATAATTGTGATTGTCCCTATTTACAATGATTTGACAAATGTGATGCCACTTTCTCATCGGCAGTTGTTCATATTATTTGGAATTGAAAACAATATAAATCCTTATTATAACCCATCAGAGGTTGAACGGGATATTTTTCTTCATTAATAAAAAAAAAAAAATCTTACTCGACGCTTATTAACCTTCTAGCACTTGTATTGTTTGGCCGAAAATGGCGTCTACGTCGTTCAGCCTCGTTTTCGATTCTGACATAGTTGACGTCACTCTATATGAATCGAGGGCACTAGTCGGGTGTAGCTCGTTTCCAAGAAATGTCAGGGAGAGTCTACAAAGTTGGTCCCTCGTCTTAAAGCTAAGGATATTGTTCCCTTCTTATTCCAGAGATAGTACTTTCTGCTGGTACCACCAATAACAATGATAAAGAATAGAAACGAAACGCTCTCCTGAAGATTGCGTTTCCAAACCATGGTTATGAGCCCCTATCTTCCCATTCCGCCATCCCATTTAACTCAGAATTTACCCCTGATGAGAATTAAATTTAATCCTTCGGGATAAATCTTTCTTTACATTTAAATTGAATAGCTGTTATAGTTACTTTACATTTAAATGAAAAGGTTAATAGTACAGATAGAAAATGTTTACATTTACATTTCCACTGATTTGACAAGTGTTCACAATATAAATTAAATATGTTTTCATTTATGTTTACACCGATTTGAAAAGTTTGAAACTTCCATTAATTTTAAAGTGAATATGTTTTCATATGCCTTTTCACTGGTTTGAAACTGTAAGTATTATAATTAGAATGTATAACATTTCTTTCATTTTTCCCTCCCTGTTCCAGATGGAACTTGTGATTACCTTTTGCTTTTAGTTCTCTTTAAGAAACTAGCAATATCATTGGTACCAAGCTACTTGATTATTCTTATGATTCTTATTATTACTATCATGGTTTGTCTCTCAATTTGTTAATAGCATTTTTTTTATTTGATGTTTTTGATTGAATATTTTCTTCGTTTGCCATAGAATAAAATGTATATCATATGGTCTGCCACTAAATATAACTAACATGACGCGATCTAATACTGCCCAAAATCAGTTACCGTTCTTGCTCTTTCTGCATCTAATTTTATACCTACTCCTCTTTCATATTTATTTCCTCCGGAATAAATTATTTTGTAGTTGTCAGAATATATTTCACCTGTTCCGGTATATGGCATTTCACATAGCCCTAATACATTTACATTCATTCTTTCCATTTCCATCTTGATGTTATCTAATTTTCCATTCTGTATTAGTGTCCCGACATTCCAAGTTCCAATGATTAAATTATCCTTAATTCTAATTTTGCTAACAGTAGCTTGATGACGATCGAGCATCACCTGTAGCCCATGATGCTCCATACCGGACGAGGTGATTCCTCTGAAATCCCCCTTAACGTCGTTGACTTTTATAAAGAAGTTTTTTCGATTCATGATTGTACAAGGGATAATAAGATGATAGCTCCTCGTTACTTTCCGTCGGTTTGTGTACAAGTTGTCTCTGCTATCTTTTGACTAAAAAGTCAAACTAAAAAGGCAGTGGGAAGGGACGAGGTTAAATCGTCTCCATCTTGCTGGTCATCACATCATAAAGCTTCAGATGTGATTTGATTTAGATAGCTGTCCCTCACAACTATCCCACCTCACCCTCGGTAACAACCACCTGTTCTGGCTCACGGCTGATTATTCAGTATTAATAGCTAACCTCTATATCAGTGTTTCTCAGCGGGGGCGGTATCGCCCCATGGGGGCGTGTTCAAGATGTCTGGGGGCGTTCTGATTGATTGCAATGATTGGGGTCGCTACTTCTATTCAGGGGGGCGCTGTGTACATTTTTACAAGAATCAATATGAAACAATTACAAAAGATATTCCCCTTCGCATAGCTTGTAACACGATAGTTTTTATTTGCCCTGCGTCCCATGGAGTGTTTCAATGATTCCAAACGCAACATTTTAGTACGGTACCAGGGATGTTACCATTGTCAGGAGACAGTAACGTTTTTGGATTCAATCAAACAAGAATTTAGCATCGAAAGAGAAGTATTGCGAAACGATGTGGCCTGTCTTTCAGATATATTTCAACAGTTAAATGAGGTTCTTCTTAAGCTACAAGGAAATGAGATCAGTCTGATTAAAGTGAAACGAATTACGATGGGGTTTCATCAACAAATTGACATTATATAAAAATAATCTTAGTCGCCGAGAACTTTCTCATTTTCCATGTTTACTGCAGTTAGGTGGGGACGGGCTTAAAGATTCAGATTTAGAGGTTTATTGCAGTCATTTGAACGCTTTTAAAAATGATGCGAGCATAAGATTTAAAGACTTGCAAGAACTAATAATACCGGACTGGGTGATTAATCCGTTTGAATCAGACGTGGAACAAGGTAGTGAACATTTACAAGAAGAATTAATTGAGCTACCAAATGACTTCAAGGCAAAAGTACGATTCAGTGCTGCTACTACAAAAGCAACGAAACCGACTGCAGATTTTTAACAGAGGATTTTAACAAACTTAGAACCAAATATTACAAAACTGGCTGAGTCACACCAAGCGCAAGGATCCAATTAAGCTTCAATAGTAAGTGAATTTCTATATAATTATATCATTATTATCAACTAATAATTTTTTAATTTTTTTTTTCATGTTTAAAGTGGTTACATAAGGAGAGGCTTTAATATTCAGATTTGAAGATATATATATATATATATGCAGTCATCTATGCGCTATTAAAATGATATGATTATGATAGTTACAGAGTTGTAATTTTATATCATTTGCTCCGCCAATTTGTAATCAAGGATAATGAACTTGTGGTGTATATAATTCCGTACTTAAACACATATTTAATATAACTATGCTTTTATAATTTGTGCTGTCTCTTTTTCTTTATTTTATAAGAAAAGATAACTCATTAACTTATTTTAATATAATTATTATATTATAAAAATATATTATAATTAGCTGGCAGTCCTTTTCAGGACAAATTTTAAAACCTTATCCATTTTGGTAAATGGGTCATATAAAAAATACACAGTTGCATGGGATAGAAAGAGTGGATCTATCGCTAACAATGTTTCTAGGTTTGCAAAAAAATAATAACGCCTGACAAACACTGAGGTCGCTTTGAAAATAAAATTACAAATTCAACATGGAGGTCTCCAGTATTAGCCTACTGTCTTTTACCCACAAAATTGATTAACAGGCATCGAGCGAAATAAATTGTCAACCGTCGTGGTCACTGTTATGGTGGAAATATCCCAATCCTTTGGTCTGGTCTTGTTGCACCAAGCTGCCTGTAGGTCAGGAGTATGGGTCGCCTGCTGCTCCTGTGTACTTAACCATTGCTCCCCATACCACCCTCACCCACCATTTCCCATCCCCCCCCCCCCCCCCCGACAGACCTAGGGAGCTGCATAATATAGTCCAACAATATTTAACACGAACAAATGTTAATATTTAGTGGTTGGGAATGTGAACGTCTGATGCTGTTCTTACAATGCATATGACTTTTAACAGATGAAAGTCAATTAAATATCTATTAAAATCAGTTATATAACTGGAACCACCAGGCCTTTACACCCCTCCACTTTAATATTATTGTTGTTTAGAGTTTCTTCTTGATTTTGTTCGTTTTTTGTTTGTTTGTTTTTCAACATAGAAGCATAATTGATAATTGTAATTGTCCCTATTTACAATGATTTGTTAAATGTGATACCACTTTCTCATATCGGCAGTTGTTCATATTATTTGGAATTGAAAACAATATATATCAAAATTATAACCCATCAGAGGTTGAACAGGATATTTTTCTTCATTAATTTAAAAAAAGACTCATTAACTGCATTGCTTTTTTTAAAGTATGGTAGAGTAAATGTTTGTGTGTGTGTGTGTATACACGATCAAGACCAAAAGGGTGCTAACAGGGTGGGGGGCTTTTTAAAATATTTTTTGTCAGAAGGAGGCGTTGCTACTATCAGGGTTGAGAAACACTGCTCTATATCTACAGGCCATTCAACCATCCACGACCTAGTTGATGCACCTGGTAGGAGGATAGGCTGCTTCCCCAATTGATCATTAAATTTGTTACACGTTGTTTTACCAATTTATAGTTGATTCAGTTATTATAGATAGGAGTGCAAACGTGTGAAATATATATAACTCTAATAACTCTAATATATATGTATTTACATCTGTAGAGCCAAATAATAATAAGAATTTTACAATTAATTCAGTTGGGGGCTTGAATGAGCTGTTTATAAAAAAAATAATCCTTCACAAAAGTTGTGGGGCACATGTTAAAGTTAACCTTGCTAAGACTCATTCAGCATTGTTCTTGCTTTCTGAATATCTTGTTAAAACTCCCTGGGTGTAGAAGCATCATTATCCTTCTGTCTGCATCTCTGCCAAGAATGATCTTGTGCGAAGGTAGATACATTTAAAGACTCACATTAGATACTCTAGGGTTTGGCATTAAGGGAGCAAGAGTAAAGACAGGTATGATATGGATGGCAAATGCAGAGGCTACGATTGGATTGGGTAGGTGAGCACGGTGAAATATTCAAATTGGAAGAGAGGATTACGTCCGGTGAGAACATGGTTCATAGGTCGGAAACGTTTTCTCTCAAGTTGCATTGACATTATCTTCGTACAACATGTCTGGACGCGGCAAAGCACTATAACCAGCGTCCTTTTCAGGACGATCAAGACAGCACTATAACCAGCGTCCTTTTCAGGACGTACACAGCGCTCACCCAACAGATCATTATACGTTAGCAGTATACCAAAATGACTCGTACCAAGCAACAAGCAAAAAAGAGGAAAGTATATACAAGCCCTCAAACACTTGTCAGCAGCATCAAACAAAGTCAACCAGAGAGCAAGAATAATCCAACTACCAACTTCGTGGCCAGTCCTTCTCAGAAGGCAAACAAAGCAGCCGTTGATACTACAGCCGATGAGCGGCCCGAAGCTTCGAAGGAAAAGGACAAAAGCAGATTACCAGAAAGCAGTGCGGCCCCAAGTGCTAGCGAGGAAGTAGATGATGATGAAGACCCAGAACGTAAAGAAATATTGAGAGCCTTACAACAGTTGGAGCAGATGTTGGAAAGAATACAGAAAAGAGCAGAAGCAAACGTCTCTAGCCAAGATTATAAAGACCCAGAATATAAAGACATGTTGAGAGCGCATCAACAGATAAAGCAGATGCAGGAAAGACGAGAGAAAAGAAGACAGGAGCCTGAAACCATGGGACCACCACCGCACATACCCGAATCGTCAACAGAAACCCTATCTACCACAGAGATGCTGCACCAAATACCGTTGACACCACCACACGATGCCACTGAGAAGCAGGCTACCATTCCTGGTCCTAAGGAAACAACAGCAGACAACTCAAGGGCCCAGAAGCAAGATATAACACCTTATAACAAAGAACGGGAGAAAGATTCGAGCCAAGACTGTGGAGGGGAACAAAGATCAAACACCAAAGGGACCAATAACGCAGAAACGATACGGGAGAGAATCGTAAAGATCACCCAGACGTCAGGAAGCGAGGCCTCACTCAGGGCCCTACCCGACAACAAAGTGATCAACATCCTCGAGGTGATAACTGGAAGAAGAGGTATCGCTAAAGTAGGGAGGCACGAAAAGGGAGTCGTGCTTTCACTCAACAAAACAGACAATACCACCTCGCTGATGATCGAACTGGAATCTAGTCCAAAAGAAGTATCACCTCCGGTGATGCAGTGCTCCAACTGCCAGCAGTTCTCGCACACAAAAAAGACGTGCAGGAGGGATGCAGTCTGTCGATATTGTGCGGGTGGCCACCTATACCGCGATTGTCCCAAGGCGAAGGAGGACAACAACTACAAAACAATACACTCAAACCGCACATGTGCAAACTGCCTCGGAAACCATGGGGCTAGATACCGAGGCTGCCCGATGTTCCAGGAAACCAAGAGCATCCTGAAGGAAGCGGTTTCCAAAAACATTCCCTTCAAGGAGGCAAAACACAGAGTGGCTGCGGATGTTGCAGAAAAACAACGCACGATAGACAGACGACAGTTACACAAGCTGACCGCTGAAGTCAGAGAAATGAAAATGAAGCTGCGAATCGAAAAAAACAGCAAGCAGGCCGCCGAAGAACCAACCGACAGTGGAGAAGATGCGATAAACATGCAGAACATAAAACACGTGATGGAAGAAATGAAAAGAATCCAGCAACAAGTAGAAACAGATGTCAAGAAACTGAAAGAGCTGACAGAAGAAAACACAAAAATACTCAAAAGAATAGAAGCAGAAAGAATAGCCATTGAGGAGATATCATCAAACAGCACGCGAGAAACAAAAACGAACAACCAAGCAGTAAAAGAAATCATCCAAGAAACGCTAGAACAGCTACTACCAACGATAATTGAAAAAGCACTGTCACAGATACAGGAGAGCAAGAAGACAAAAGCAACAGAAACTATGAGCGTAGAAACACACAAAACAAAACGAGCCAGATAGTTGAGGCAGGACATAAAAAACACCATGAGCGCGACACGGCACCACAAACGGACAAAGAGGAACCCAGACAGCCAGCTAGTGGTCCTTTTCAGGACCGATCACCTCCAGGACTACGAACGAGATACCAGTGAAGACGATAACACCCTGTATACCCCAATTATAACCAAACTTTCAGGTTGAACAGGGTATTACAGCAGCATAGTAGACGAAAACAACAACAACAACAACAACGTCCGGTGAGAAATGCATAAAGCACCAGCATGTCATTATTAGCCGTGACAGTGTCGCGAGTGTAGACAGAATATGAATGAGTAATGTGAAAGTAGAGAAAATAGAGTCACTAAATAAATTGTGGGGAGAGACATGACTTTTGGAGAGTAGTGAGATATGGACTGACCTCTAAAAGGTTTACTTCTCCACCATACTCCGACTGTGTTTAAGATGTCAATCTCTAACCCGTCCTCCAAATGCTAAATAGAATAATCTACTACAGTAAGGACACACAGCAAACATCAAGTGACAGAATAGAAGAGATTCTGACCACAGATCACATATAAATATGTTTATTAAAGAAAACCACAACATCGAAGCAATAAAGAAATGTCTCCACTAGTTTTGTAAGCCTAGTGAATTATCGCATAAACACCACAGGAACAAATGACAGCGGACTTCACTCAATCACACAAGCAAATCGCCTCACTCCACACCACCAACATCCGTACACTTTCTCCCTCCATTGTGTTGTCCAGCTAGAGGGGTTAGGTCCCCAGTTCTCTATAATGAAGAATGAATGTAAATGTATTAGGGCTATGTTTTTGAAATGAAAAAGTGGATGATTTGACTGGTGGTTATGGCCTAGGAGAAAGAAATGAAAGAGGTGACAGACTTATAGAGTGGGCAAGAATGCAGGAAATGATAATAGGAAACACCTGGTTTAAACAACATACTAGACGCCTTTAGACGTGGACAAGTCAAGGGAACAATGTTAATAATCAAATTGGTTACATTCTAATTTGCAGGAGCTTTGGAAACAGTGTGAAATCTGTGAAAACTAGGGGAAGAGCAGACTGCAACAGCAACCATGTACCAGTAATAGGTAAACCTAGAATAAAATTGAAGAAAGTAAAGCGAGCTTGAAACGAGATCAAGCAAAATTTAGCCTTTCTTAAATCATATAGTAAAATGAGTGAAAGATACAATATTACAATACAGAATAGGTACAATGCAATAGAAAAAATACAGTGTATAGATAAACAGTGGGTAATGCTAAAAGAGTCAATACATCAAAAACCAAAAGAAATCGTACGAGTGGTTCACAGAGTCTGTCTGAGGCAAGACAAATAGTCTGAGTAAAGTCTGAGACAAGACCAAAAATCTGAGTGAGGACTGAGAAGATAGATGCGTTATGGTGTTGAATGTATACTGTTCAAAAAAAGAAACGCATATATCCGAGGGCGCGTTTTTATCAGTTTGTAAGTAAAATTTGGTGCTAGGGTATATGAAAACCAGCCTCAAATGTTCTTTACGGTGTCAAATGCACGTGTTGACCTGAATTGCGTTCGTTTTTGTAATCGTTACAACGCAGAGGTCAATAGTGTTTATGACGCAATTTTTGACCACAGCTCATGTTGCGCGCACGTGAAAGCAACAAAATTTGGGGTGAACACTATTCACTGACTACGCAACTGAAACCCTATAAAAGGATAACGCTACACAACAAAAATTCAGTTCATTTTCAAGCAGACATTTATGGCGTCTCTATCGATAAATTTAAGGAACATTGCTATTGGCCGACTGCATGCAGGCGAAAGTCAAAGTCAGGTTGCCAGGCATCTGAACGTGCATAAGAATACCATCAGTCGACTTTGGCACCGGTTCCAAGCCACTGGCTCAGTTGAAGACCGGCATCGCAGTGGACGACCCAGAGTGACAACAGCAGCGGAGGATCGCTTTATTCGGCTTCGTCACCTCAGAGACAAGTTTACAACAGCTTCCTCATCTGCCCAGTCATTGCCTGCAGGACGTCATGTGTCTGATCAAACTGTCCGGAATAGACTGCATGACGCTGGACTTTGGGCACAACGACCTCACCGAGGACCTGTCCTTACACGCCGCCATCGCCAAAATCGACTTCTTTGGGCCAACCAGCATCGTCCCTGGGCAGCTGTCAATCAATGGAGACGTGTCTGGTTTAGTGACGAATCTTTCTTTTTGGTGCAGCGTCATGATAGACGGCGTAGGGTCTACCGTAGGCGAAATGAACGTTTTGCCCAAAATTGCGTTGATGAAGCTCCACCGCACGGTGGTGGAGGTGCAATGGTGTGGGGAATGATCAGGTACAACGGAAGGAGTCAATTGGTGCACACTGAAGGAGGCTTGAATGCGGAACGATACGTCAATGAAATTCTTCGACCCCATGTCCTTCCACTTTTGGCTGCCCAAAGGTCTGTGTTTCAACAGGACAACGCCAGACCCCTTTGTGCACGGTTGACCACGCAGTTCCTGACTGCCAACAAAATTCTCACCCTTCCCTGTCCATCCCTGTCTCCAGACATGAGTCCGATTGAGCACCTGTGGGATGAGCTGCATAGACGTATTTGTCGCCGAGACGTTGCTTCAGCCAATCGTCGTGATCTGTTCCAGACACTCCAGGAAGAGTGGGCAGCCATCCCACAGGCCCACATCAGACGTCTGATTGCATCCATGCCCAGGAAATGCCAGTCGCTGATCGATGCAAGAGGAGGCCACACACCATACTAACGGGAAAGCCCGTACGCCAAAAAACTCTCGTGACCCAGATGCAAAACAACTGTCAATTGATTGGCTGAACCCTAAGGTATTCTTGTGTGCAATTTGAACAATTAACTCATTAAATTAAAAAAAAGTTATTGAATGTCAAACGTATGGCTATGTGTGTGCCTTCAGTAGCTATGCGTTTCTTTTTTTGAACAGTATAGATGGCATGAATTATAGCTAGCAGGAGTAAAAGATCAGATAAAGACACTCCCACCTGTCACGCAATGACTATGTTTTAACTACTTTCACTCCGCCTCTTTCTTGGCCAAGAGTAAAGAACAGTGCAAGTTAGTGAATCCACAAACAATCAAGTATAAGTATAGATATGAAAGTCTTCTGATTTGCAGATTGATTGTCTAATTTATTAAGGGTAAAAAAAACTATGGCAAACCAAGAAATTTTTCAATCACAAACATCAAATAAAAAAAAATGCTGTTAACAAATTGAGAGACAAACCATGCTAGTAATAATAAGAATCATAAGAATAATCAAGTAGCTTGGTACTAATGATATTGCTAGTTTCTTAAAAAGAACTAAAAGCAAAAGGTAATCCCAAGTTCCATCTGGAACAGGGAGGGAAAAATGAAAGAAATGTTATACATTCTAATTATAATACTTACAGTTTCAAACCAGCGTAAAGGCATATGAAAACATATTCACTTTAAAATTAATGGAAGTTTCAAACTTTTCAAATCGGTGTAAACATAAATGAAAACATATTCAATTTATATTATGAACACTTTTCAAATCAGTGGAAATGTAAATGTAAACATTTTCTATCTGTACTATTAACCTTTTCATTTAAATGTAAAGTAACTATAACAGCTACTCAATTTAAATGTAAAGAAAGATTTATCCCAAAGGACTAAATTTAATTCTCATCGGGGATAAATTCTGAGTTAAATGGGATGGCGGAATGGGAAGATAGGGGCTAATAACCATGGTTTGGAAATGCAATACTCAGGAGAGCGTTTTGTTTCTATTCTTTATCATTGTTATTGGTGGTACCAGCAGAAAGTACTACCTCTGGAACAAGAAGGGAACAGTATCCTTAGCTTTAAGACGAGGGACCAACTTTGTAGACTCTCCCTGACATTTCTGGGACACCAGCTACACCCGACAACCTTGACTAAGGACGAGAGTGATCAGTGAAAAAAGAACCACCCCATCAGAAGGAGCAGAACCGTCATTGGCAGCTAAGTTCAATATACATGCTGCCACTTGAACTTCTTTTGACAATTTACATCACATCACGCCCGTGATGATAACCTTTTCTTTATCCATGACTGTTAAATATTTTCAAACTGTTAAATTAACTGTTATTAAATTTTGTTATTTGTAATTTTACTTAATCATTTTAATTGTACTGCATGTATGTCTCAGTCAATTTACTAAACACACTCTAAATTGAGCTATACTAGAATAATAAGAATTCAATTGAGTAAATCAGAGGTGGGGGCAACGAGCTAAAATTAATCATTGTTTAATTCTTCATAAAAGTGTCGGCAGATTCTGGAATTAACGGGCTCAGCCAATGCAGCATTGTTTTCGCTTATCTGAATATCTTGTGAATACTCTCATTTGACAGGAGCGTTATTACCCTTCTATTTACATCTCAGCCAAGAGTAATCTTGTGAGAAGGTAGACACCTTTGACGACCCAATTTAGATACTCTTTGAGTTTTGGCCACTGTTAGACCACTACTTCAAACCAGGGGAGGCAATACCGTCACAACGAGGCTTGTATATGGGAAAAGAGAGCTTGGTGTCGTCGGCCCTAACTCCTTTCATTGGCGTAAGGTCGCTCAGTCCACTGTCTTCTGTCTTGCGAAGAGAGTGCTGGTCGATTGGGGTTCCAGGGCTGGCTCCTTCCCGAGCGATGACCCTTGTTTTTCTACTTTTATCAACATTGCCCCCACTTGAGGGAGTCAATGCCATTGGTTACCTAGTTGGCGATAACAGTGGAGGTATTTCCAATGTCATTGGGGTCGGCACTGCCTTGCCATCTAGCTGAACAGGGTTTATCAGAGGGATACGCCTCTGCATATAGAATGTTACTGTACTTTTCCAACCCAGCATTCTGCAGGCAGTCTTTTTGTGAGTCCAACCCAGCTTATTTCAAAAGAGGTCTCAGCATCGTGAATTAGGGGCTCTCCCCATCACTTATCAGGCCCGTTTCTGGGCCACAGCGTCAGAAAGATACGCACTTGAGGTGTGCTCAGAACCAAGTAAGGGCTCCCCAGAATGAAATCATAGGCTGGCCCATTCATAACGGCGGCCTGGATTGTGCCACAGAAGAATTTGCTCTTCACCTCAATTTGCGCTATGGGAAGACGCCGCGGGTTATCTCCCCTCAAAATACCGCAAATGTTGACTTTTTCAGTCGTTATATTTTCTGGCTTCATCAAATATCTACCCACGATACAAGGGAAACTAAGGCCAGTGTCAAATAAGCACTTACAACGAGTCCCATTCACTTCAGCTGGCCCGCTGTTAGTGAACAACGCCTCTGACACGATAGGTTCCCAATTGTTCTGTTTTCACGCGCATGCTGAGCGGCAGTTTTATTGGGGCATCTGGACGACCACAAAATCGGCATCATCTATCATTCTCCCCCCTGTTCCTAGAGGGGTCATGTGGGGGCCACTCCCTGAGATTTGTTATGGTGGGGAGGTCTAGAGTTATTATGAGTCGAGGGATGGGGTTCCATGCGAGACAGACCTGGCTGCTGCTTAGAAGAAGAAGCGACGTTTTCTGTGGGTGGCATTTCAGATGACTTACGTTTGTGATCCTGGGTTTAAGCTAAAGCATTCTGCATTTTTTTCAGCCAGAATAATGATTTGTTCCAGCTGCTGAGCGCCCTGCTCTGCCAAGAATCTTCGCAAATCAGGTGTCATGGTTGCTTTCAATTGTTCTATCATAAAACGTTCTAGCAACCCTCGTATGTTTTCGGGAGGCCAACCAACTCTCGTCAGTTGGTGAGGTAACCCTCAATATTGTCTATTTCTTTCTTGATCCTCATTTGGCCTAATCCCTCTCTTGCTCATCCCTCTCTGCTTCCCTCCTTCTTTCGTCTACATCTACCCTGTGCAATTCTAACTCCATCTCAATCCGCTTGTTGTTTAACTCGGCCTGTCCCTCTTTGTCTTTCTCTTTTATCTGTCTTCCCTCTCTGCGTGTTTGTCTATCTCACTCATTACATACGCTCGAGCCTCTGCACCCTCAGTCCCCATCTCCTTCGCAGCGTCCATCAAGCTCATTCGCAACTTGGCTATCTCGGCCATTATACCTGTTTTAATCTCAGTAAGCGTACTAACACCAAAAAATGTACCAATACTTACTGCTACCGATACCTCAAGAAAAACCAACCCGCAAAAATCTACTCTCAGTACTAGAACCTATTAGGTGCTTATAATGCTTCTAACAAACTTAAGCTAACTGAGAAAATTCTAGGCCCTAATAACTACTGTGTCGCATATAGTAAGCGAATACTAAAAATCCAATAAAACCAAGTGTAGGTGACCAATTAACTCCGCCTATGCCGGTCCCAAGCCCGGATGAAAAAGGAGGAGGGCGGCCTGCATGGAGGCCGTAAGGAGGCAGCCCCTCCACCATGCAAAGGCACAACAGGCCAATCACCTGTTTGCTTTAAACCACGATTACGAGTAACACAAGAGAGAAAACCGGACTGATTCTAAAGGCGATGAACTGGAACGGACTACAGCCGATAGAATAGTCTGGCGCTCTCTCTTCCAAACCTCTACACCTCACGGTAGAAGGGGAACGACTAAGTAAGTAAGTAAGTAAGTAGGTGACCAATTACCACCAACAATCAGTTACTGTCTAGTAATATGACAATCGTTTAGCAATTAGTGACGCCTGGCTTAAATAGTGAGATAGAGACTGCAGGGGGCTTAGTGTGGCTTCCGCACGTGCCCAAGATAAAAAAGATGCAGGCGTAAAAAATACGAGAGAGAGCGTCCCCAGCTGCCTCGCGAAATGGGAAAAAGACGTAATCAGCAATGCGTTTGGGATGAACCCGAGGTCGGCAAAAAATTATAGGGTAGAAGTTTTCCCCATGTCCGCGATTCTCTGTAAATCGAAGAAGACAGGGAACTCGCCGTTCCTCCAAGAATCGCTAAATAAAAGAACTGTGGCAAAAGTGCCGCCATCTCCACAAGCAAAGGGGTGGACTTAGCCTGGCTCTTGCGCAATTGACCCCTAACGACAGAATTAGAGCTGTTAAGAGCATTTTTGACAGAAAAGTGGGCGTAGACAAGAGATAGAGAGAAAACAGACAGACCACTCAGATTAAAGAGGCAGACATTTCAAATCAAATCATGACAGTTATTTGATGAATTCGTTTAAATGACTCAGCAAATGGTTTAACTTGTCCTAGTATCTCGTCCAATTGTTGCATTACTTCGGCCAAACAACCTTGGTTTGATTGTTTTTCGAGCGTTTTGTTGTTGCTTCAGCAGAATCGATGTTTAACTCATGCCCACAATATCTTGCATTGCAATACTCACATTTGTAACACGTATTTCCGATGTCATGCTCTTCCACATTAATTACAGCTAGTTGGTTATTCGCATCTGGTACTTCTATCTGATTAGTCCACGGCATTTCGTCCGTCTTCTCATTTCTAGTCTAGCTTCTCTTTCTTCAGTGTTCTCTGTTCGTCTTCGTAGTCGTTGATTCTTGTTTTTTGTCTCTTAGCCTATCATTTCTTCTACGTTTATTCAAAATTCTTACAGCAGACATTGCAAATTACAACAAAAAGGAACTCCAACATCTGTTTCCTCCACCCACACGTAGGACTGATGACCTAGATTTGACTATTTATCGTTATGACAGGCGTTTTATCGTTTTGCCGAGACATACACTTCTGGGGTCTACAGAAGTATAACACTGTATTTATTTATCACAACCACTATCTCGAAGAAAGCTCTTGCAATGAGACTTGGGTTAGAAAGTCATTACGCCAGTGTCACCTGCGGAATGTACCTTCCGGCTGTGTGAATGTGTTGTCGGTAGGCGGCCAGTAGTTATCGAAAAAGCGAAGAGGCAAAGATAGCAATGGGCTATGGAACTCGGGACAGTAATTTGTTTTCAACATAGGGGTTACTTTTACAATTGCCTCCAGCTGGCGGAAAATTGTTTATTTTAAAGTTACATCCAAGGTGGAGTGGGTTTAATTTTCTACACAAGACAACAAGAGGCTGACACTTGGGAGTCATGACCCAGGTGGGCCCGCCCGCCCCCCCCCACCCCCCAGAATGTAAAGGAGAGTAAGGGGTCGAAACACTTGATCGACGGAGGGACTTCTTCTGGTGATCAGATTCCCTCCTATTGCATCGTTCTATATAGATTATAGAGTTTCCTATCATAACTTTATCACAACCACTGGCCAAGTACTACGCTTAGAACGTCTAGTGTACAATCACAGTACGCCTTTATTGCACATCGTGACAATGAAGTAAATTTCAATGAGCCAACATCAGTGGGCCAACATTCAATCTGACCATTAATCGTGTGGTATCAATGTACTCGTAGAATGTACATAACCTAATCAAGTTCGTCGCAGTCTGTTAAATATACCACGCTAAGCAACGTCCTTTTGAACACCACAAAGTTCCTAGATAATGGACACTTTGTGGTGTGCAAAAAAGAGATGCAGTAGATAGATAAATTAGATAGATAGAAAAATAGATAGATAGAAAGATAGATAGATAGATAGATAGATAGATAGATAGATAGATAGATAGATAGATAGATAGATAGATAGATAGATAGCCAGTGGTTTGAGCTCTGGTCTCGTGTAGCAAAAGTGCCGGTTTGGATCCTGGTACCTAGACGCTCCAATCTACCAAACTGTAAATGGGTATCTGACTTTGAGTTAGGGAAAGAAAGAGCAGCGAGAAAGGGAACTAGTCACCCTACCTCTCGATGCAGGACTGAGCATGGTGAAGTCTCTAACACCTCACACAGCTATGGCAGTATCTGCTATGGGACTACCTTGACCTTTTATGTATTTCCACGGCCCGATAGGGGAACAAGCATTCTTAATACTGTACCCAACAACGTGTGTCGTATGGTGCGACTTAAGAGATTGTGGCTGGCTACCCCATCCTGTATAGACTTTACTCCAGTAAAGAAACATTCTTAATACTGTACCCAACAACGCGTGTCATATGGTGCGACTTAAGAGATTGTGGCTGGCTACCCATCCTGTATAGACTTTACTCCAGTAAACAAACATTCTTAATACTGTACCCAACAACGCGTGTCGTATGACGCGACTTAAGAGATTGTGGCTGGCTACCCCATCCTGTATAGACTTTACTCCAGTAAACAAACATTCTTAATACTGTATCCAACAATGCATGTCGTATGACACGACTTAAGAGATTGTGGCTGGCTACCCCATCCTGTATAGACTTTACTCCAGTAAACATATATTCTTAATACTGTACCCAACAACGCGTGTAATATGGTGCGACTTAAGAGATTGTGGCTGGCTACCCATCCTGTACAGACTTTACTCCAGTAAACAAATATTCTTAATACTGTACCCAACAACGCGTGTCGTATGACGCGACTTAAGAGATTGTGGCTCGCTACCAAATCCTGTATAGACTTTACTCCAGTAAACAAACAATAATAAGATGGAATAAGATGGACTACATTTTCTACATTGGAAGATCTGGAATATGCAGATGACATTGCACTACTAGCACATTCACATCAACACATCCAGGAAAAACCGGATACACTTAATAAGTATAGCCAGCAGGTGGGCTTAAAGATCAACCTAAAGAAGACAGAGGTCATAACGCTCAATGTGAGCAACCCTGAGCCCATATCAGTAAGGAATCAGCAACTGGAACAGACAGATGCCTTCACATACCTAGGATGCATAGTAACACCAGACGGCGGAGCAAGCAAAGACATCAACAACAGAATGCACAAAGCAAGAACAGCCTTTTTTAGTCTAAACAACATCTGGAAGTCATCTCAGTACAGCATAAGCACAAAATTAGGATTATATCAAAGCTGTGTGCTTTCTGTGCTTCTCTATGGCGTGGAGAGCTGGAGAGTTACAGAGAAGGAAATGTCGAAATTGTCCTCTTTTCACACAACATGCCTAAGAAAAATTCTCCAAATCTTTTGGTCGAATACCATCACCAACCAATATCTGCTTACTCGGAGCAAGCAAGAGGACATGCACACCATCATAGCTGGCAGACGCTGGAGCTGGGTTGGCCATGTCCTCAGAAGAGACCCCGATGCCATCACAAGAACAGCTATGCTATGGACCCTTGAAGGAAAACGAAAGAGTTGCCGACCAAAAACAACTTGGCGGAGGACTGTGGAGGCTGAGATGCAAAGAATGAACCAGAGTTGGGGCACTGTACGAAGGATGGCTGCCAACCGAGCAAAGTGGAATCAATTTGTTGTTGCCCTACAAGATGCCACCAAGCATAATGGCCACTGACTGCTTTGACGGTCGACGGCTAAGGATCAAAGAAGTAGACCCCATCCTGTATAGACTTTACTCCAGTAAACAAATATTCTTAATACTGTACCCAACAACGCATGTCGTATGGTGCGACTTAAGAGATTGTGGCTGGCTACCCCATCCTGTATAGACTTTACTCCAGTAAACAAACATTCTTAATACTGTACCTAACAACGCGTGTCGTTTGGTGCGAATTAAGAGATTGTGGCTGGCTACCCCATCCTGTATAGACTTTACTCCAGTAAACAAACATTCTTAATACTGTACCCAACAACGCGTGTCGTATGAAGCGACTTAAGAGATTGTGGCTGGCTACCCCATCCTGTATAGACTTTACTCCAGTAAACAAACATTCTTAATATTGTACCCAACAACGCGTGTTGTATGGTGCGACTTAAGAGATTGTGGTTGGCTACCCCGTCCTGTATAGACTTTACTCCAGTAAACATATTTTCTTAATACTGTACCCAACAACGCGTGTCATATGGTGCAACTTAAGAGATTGTGGCTGGCTACCCATCCTGTACAGACTTTACTCCAGTAAACAAATATTCTTAATACTGTACCCAACAACGCGTGTCGTATGACGCGATTTAAGAGATTGTGGCTGGCTACCCCATCCTGTATAGACTTTACTCCAGTAAACAAACATTCTTAATACTGTACCCAACAACTCGTGTCGTATGAAGCGACTTAAGAGATTGTGGCTGGCTACCCCATCCTGTATAGACTTTACTCCAGTAAACAAACATTCTTAATACTGTATCTAACAACGCGTGTCGTATGAAGTGACTTAAGAGCTTGTGGCTGGCTACCACATCCTGTATAGACTTTATTCCAGTAAACAATCATTCTTAATACTGTACCCAACAACGTGTGTCGTATGACGCGACTTAAGAGATTGTGGCTGGCTACCCCATCCTGTATAGACTTTACTCCAGTAAACAAACATTCTTAATACTGTACCCAACAATGCGTGTCGTATGATGCGACTTAAGAGATTGTGGTTCGCTACCCCATCGTATATAGATTTTACTCCAGTAAACAAACAATAATAAGATGGACTACATTTTCTACATTGGAAGATCTGGAATATGCAGATGACATTGCACTACTAGCACATTCACATCAACACATCCAGGAAAAACCGGATACACTTAATAAGTATAGCCAGCAGATGGGCTTGAACATCAACCTAAAGAAGACAGAGGTCATAACGCTCAATGTGAGCAACCCTGAGCCCATATCAGTAAGGAATCAGCAACTGGAACAGACATATGCCTTCACATACCTAGGATGCATTGTAACACCAGACGGCGGAGCAAGCAAAGACATCAACAACAGAATGAACAAAGCAAGAACAGCCTTTTTTAGTCTAAACAACATCTGGAAGTCCTCTCAGTACAGCACAAGCACAAAATTAGGATTATATCAAAGCTGTGTGCTTTCTGTGCTTCTCTATGGCGTGGAGAGCTGGAGAGTTACAGAGAAGGAAATGTCGAAATTGTCCTCTTTTCACACAACATGCCTAAGAAAAATTCTCCAAATCTTTTGGTCGAATACCATCACCAACCAATATCTGCTTACTCAGAGCAAGCAAGAGGACATGCACACCATCATAGCTGGCAGACGCTGGAGCTGGGTTGGCCATGTCCTCAGAAGAGACCCCGATGCCATCACAAGAACAGCTATGCTATGGACCCCTGAAGGAAAACGAAAGAGTTGCCGACCAAAAACAACTTGGCGGAGGACTGTGGAGGCTGAGATGCAAAGAATGAACCAGAGTTGGGGCACTGTACGAAGGATGGCTGCCAACCGAGCAAAGTGGAATCAATTTGTTGTTGCCCTACAAGACGCCACCAAGCATAATGGCCACTGACTGCTTTGACGGTCGACGGCTAAGGATCAAAGAAGAAGTAGACCCCATTTTGTATAGACTTTACTCCAGTAAACAAACATTCTTAATACTGTACCTAACAACGCGTGTCGTTTGGTGCGAATTAAGAGATTGTGGCTGGCTACCCCATCCTGTATAGACTTTACTCCAGTAAACAAACATTCTTAATACTGTACCCAACAACGCGTGTCGTATGAAGCGACTTAAGAGCTTGTGGCTGGCTACCACATCCTGTATAGACTTTACTCCAGTAAACAAACATTCTTAATACTGTACCCAACAACGTGTGTCGTATGACGTGACTTAAGAGATTGTGGCTGGCTACCCCATCCTGTATAGACTTTACTCCAGTAAACAAATATTCTTAATACTGTACCCAACAACGCGTGTCGTATGACGCGACTTAAGAGATTGTGGCTAGCTACCACATCCTGTATAGACTTTAGTCCAGCAAACAAACATTCTTAATACTGTACCCAACAACGCGTGTCGTATGACGCGACTTAATTAAGAGATTGTGGCTGGCTACCCCATCCTGTATAGACTTTACTCCAGTAAACAAACATTCTTAATGCTGTACCCAACAACGCGTGTCATATGACACGACTTAAGAGATTGTGGCTGGCTACCCCATCCTGTATAGACTTTACTCCAGTAAACAAACAATAATAAGATGGAATAAGATGGACTACATTTTCTACATGGGACGATCTGGAATATGCAGATGACATTGCACTACTAGCACATTCACATCAACACATCCAGGAAAAACCGGATACACTTAATAAGTATAGCCAGCAGGTGGGCTTGAACATCAATCTAAAGAAGACAGAGGTCATGACGCTCAATGTGAGCAACCCTGAGCCCATATCAGTAAGGAATCAGCAACTGGAACAGACAGATGCCTTCACATACCTAGGATGCATAGTAATACCAGACGGCGGAGCAAGCAAAGACATCAACAACAGAATGAACAAAGCAAAAACAGCCTTTTTTAGTCTAAACAACATCTGGAAGTCCTCTCAGTACAGTACAAGCACAAAATTAGGATTATATCAAAGCTGTGTGCTTTCTGTGCTTCTTTATGGCATGGAGAGCTGGAGAGTTACAGAGAAGGAAATGTCGAAATTGTCCTCTTTTCACACAACATGCCTAAGAAAAATTCTCCGAATACCATCACCAACCAAGATCTGCTTACTCAGAGCAAGCAAGAGGACATGCACACCATCATAGCTGGCAGATACTGGAGCTGGGTTGGCCATGTCCTCAGAAGAGACCCCGATGCCATCACAAGAACAGCTATGCTATGGACCCCTGAAGGAAAACAAAAGAGAGGCCGACCAACAACGCGTGTCGTATGAAGCGACTTACGAGATTGCGGCTGGCTACCCCGTCCTGTACAGACTTTACTCCAGTAAACAATTCAATACAACTTGAATAAGTCAACCAGAGTAAATAATTTGGACAATTATCTTACAGCATCCAGTGTTATTTACAGCGTAAAGACAAAGATGATTCACTGAAAGAAGAATTCAATACTGTAACGAGATGGTATGTATAGTGGTTGTTGTCTTGATGACAGTTGATGATAGTTCAATAAAGAATAATGAACTCCACGATATACCTCAGTCTCAGAAACGAGTACTGGTGTATGATACTAGCACAAAGGATAGTCAGACAGTAAAGACCCCTGGTCCGGTGTGTCGTAAAAATTAACAGTGATACAACGTCAAAATATCTCCAATGATACAACGTAGGGATAAAAAACCAATGCGTAAGCTGCTGGAATACATGATTGCCCGCGCCGCGGGTCATCAGGTGTTAGACTTGAAGGCAAAACGGAACGAGGATCAAAAGACAAAAATCTGACTGAACGCGTACTTGAACTAGCGAGGTTAATGGACGCAAATTGGTGGGGCAAGGAGGAAAAGTCACGTCCCCCCCCCCCCCCAAGTTGACATAAAGTAAGGAATTCGACAGAAGGGACCTTGGATATGATACGCCACAGTCATTTATTGGACGCTTTTGCGATACCAAGCCTTTTATTTGAATTCAGCGGCTAAACGCAGATGCTTGAAATATTACAAAATTCAAAAAGTAACTTTTTCTTAATATTAATGTTAGGAATATAAAAATTAGCTGGCCGGATGGCCCATTCTGAGCAGTGAAATAATATGCTTTTAATTATACAGACGGATAGATAATAATGAAGACATTGACAAAAGACTGTGTTGTTCACAACAGCGAAAGACTGCATTGAATCAAACATCTCACTATTTGCACAAAAATCGCGACCTTAAAGACTCAAGTGTCCAAATCTAGTTAGAATGAAAGAGAAGGGGAATTGGTGGAAGCTGTGGCTAAAAATAACTTTTCAGGCAAAATTGTAGAGGGGATGAATAGGTTGGTTCAAAAAACAAGTACGTTTTTGTGAAAACGCAAGTAGAGACGGACAGACTAACAGATAAAAATCCATACTTGACTGAAGCATGACTGAAATGACTTTAGTGTAGGAAATTTGAATTGAAAAACACAAGGCAGTGATTGGCCACAGACAATCATATTATCGGCACTCAGACGCGCATTTGGGGCCATTCCTCAATAGTTGTCCAGTGATAGACACAGTAAATTTCAAGTGTGGTGATTTCCAAATGAAATAAATTGAAATAAGTTCAGGGACGCCATACTATAGCCAGCAGCTCAGCTGAGTTTTGCTAGCATTTCTGTGTTCTTTATTCATAATCTGGTAAGATTGAAATTATTTCTTTGTATATTTTGAATATTGTTTAATGTTTCGAGTGATTTGATACTGCCATATCGAAATCTAGCCTTACAAACAAGTAAGGATTTGCTCTGGACCCCCCGCCCCAGTTCAGGGTCTAGAGACAAATAAAATACATAAACTCCAGCAAGGATTAGGAAGGACAGATCAAGTGTTGAGATCAATGAAACATATTACCTATACTATTTTAGGGGAGGAAACTAATAAACATATTTCAGAATCTGTAGTCTGGGAGGACCTATCTGATGTGAAACCACCATGGTAAAATGTGCTGTATGGTCAGAGAGATCTGACCTGTCTATATGGTGTTGTTGTTGTGTAGTGTTGTGTCCAGACATGGTTAGAGAATGGACTTTTGACACATAGCCAATACTTTGATTGCAGAGCTGTGAGTTTCAGTTGTCACCAAGGCGGTGTAAACTAAGTTGGTGATTTTACCAGAGTGGATCCGTGCAGTAACGTTGTGTCAGAGCAGACTATTATTGCCCCCAAGCACGGAGAGGTGGGGCCACCAGATCTCAGCACCAGAGCTACATCTTCAAAGTTGAGTGAGCCTCTGGTCTGCTGGAAATTCACCAACTCCATTTAGTTACTAACAATCCCATAAAATTCCTGCCATTTCTGGACAAGGTGTAGTCAATATAGACTGGAGTGATGAGGCCACCCCAACAGCACAACCATTAACTATCCTCCCAATTAGATGACTAGTATAAACATTAATAAAACTAAATAGTCTAGTACTTACATATGTACACTCTTGCATTTATTATGTAATATTCCATGCATTTCTTTCATAATTTCTAAATCTTTTATAAGTTCTGGTCAAAATAAAACTTGATCCAGAACAAAATAAATGTAAAAAAATTTCTATCAAAAATTTTACACACTTGAGTTAGTTCAGTGTATTATAACATTTGTTAATATTATTAGACTTAGTAAATATCTGTGTGTGTGTCTATAAACTATCACACCACATTACATATCATTACCCTGGACATTTAACGTAGCCACATTCATTAGAAAAAAAAAAAAAGATAAGTGTGAGGTCGTAGTGGTAGCGAGAAGGGCCTTCTGACAACTCTCAGTTACATTTTATCTCAGGAGCCTTCACAGCTGACCTCATGCATCACACGTAGTACCATCACCACCATACAATACCATCAAACCCACTACACGGTGGTAATAAGAAGATCAAGAGCCTAGAGTGTCTTCTCGTAATATCTATCTTATGCTTTAAATAACAATGAAATTCAAATTGAACTCAATAGTAACTTTATGAAATTAACAAAAAACCAAGTTACAATTAAAATCAATTTATTCATAATGATTCTCTTATCTTCTGTTCGTGAAATAGATAGAGATGCTATATGAATAGGAATTTTAAGTTTACACACTAATCAGAGAAATCACAGTGATATTATAGTAGTTACGTTACTGAATTGCAGTGTCTCTGCTTTTCTGACAAAAACGTTAACCAGTCTTTTTCTTCATATGACTTGATTCTTCACATATAATTGATCAAATGTTCATCTGTTTCTGCACTTAACTGAGTGCTCCTTAAATGATGGTTGACAATGTTGGTGAACTCCACACGACTGTATATACTCAGCTGATCTTCCCATGTAGTAGGGATACCAGCATAACCAGGTAGACCAGCTGTAGTGCTCCGTGTCGCTGTGCAGGATAACACTTGGGTTCTCACTTCTGGCTTACATCTATATGTATGACCAAAACCCTCTGGTCTTCTCTGAAATAACTACCAGGACTACTTCTGGCAAAGGCAGGCCAGAACAAATACTCAATGTTGAAGGAATACGTAACTAGCTCTCATCTTTTGTCTCTGCGTTCTTTTTGTTCGTGTGGGACCTTTCACTTCCAACTACCTGCGTATTTATACGCTTGGTCGGCCATCTTGCGAGAATCCATGACTCCGTGCTGATTGGCTATTCCTTCAAGCAACTTCGGTCGAAAATATTTCTCGTATTTCACTTCGGGTAGGTCATTTGTGTTAGTTCTCAAACAGATAACTTAGTCGTTCTCATTTCCTACCAAAGCTATTGCCTATTGAGATATCTCGTTTTAATCAGACAACATGTGGCTTTCCTTCCATATCAATCTTTCCAAGATCCGTCTGTCCTTCGTTTTACTATGCATGTTAAAACCGCACTATTCATCATTTTCTGAACTGGTTGACCCACTTACATGATCATATCCCCAGAATTATAAAAGACATTGTCTTTCTGGTTATAACCACACCTGGGTCTACATTTTCTCTATGACTCAGTGAAGTAGAATTGCCGTCGGTCCGTCCGTTGATTTTGAATGAATTTTTTACTGTGTGATCCGAACACAGATTTCCTCCCTATCTGATTGTTATGCCTAGACGATCTCCATGTAGCAAGCTCTCGTTTCATTGGTCGAGCCATTAGCATTACACCTGTTTCGACGGTGCTCGCTTCGTTTTGATTACATAGATATCGAATCCCAATCGCATTATGCGACAAATACCAGACTTAAAAATAACATTTGATAGGAAACTCCATACACAGCGATATATCAGGAGGCAATCTGATCATCAGAAGAGTTCCCCCGTCAATCAGATGTTTCAGCCCATTACTCTCCTTTACACTCTAAGGGGAGCGAGCCCATCTGGGCCATGACTCCCAAATGTCTCAGCCTCCTGTTGTCTTGTGCAGAAAAAGAAACCCATTCCACCTCAGTTGCCGCTTTAATATCCACAATTCCGCCAGCTGGAAGCAGTTGTGAAAGAAACCTCTTTGTTGAAGACAAATTATTGCAGTCGTTCCGCAGCACACCACGACTAGGGACAGACACTGATACACCTGCGCAAAGCCGATGAGGCGTGAAGCCACTGTGCACTAGCAATTGAAATCTAACTGCGCCCGACACCTCATATAATACACCGCAGGTTACCTGTACGCAACAGTCCTTTCACCAAAGCAACGAAAAACTCAAGGTATTGCGGACTTATAAAAATTTCAGGTGTTTCCTGTACCGCAGGTAGGGCTAGAGTTTGTTTACTGTCCCGAGTTCCATAGCCCACTGTGGTTGTTCCACAGCCAGCATGATGCCTTTTCAGCAGTTTTACTAAACCTCTTCAGTGCCCTTGTTCTCGACTGTCTTCTCAGCCCCAACAGTTTCAATAAATCATTCACTGATGCAGCCCCAAGCCCTCTTGCACCCACATCAACAGTTATGACCCTTGCAGTGAACCCATCGTGTATCAGATCCACGGCCAGATCACTATACTTGGCCGCTCTGAATGAGTGTTGCTCGTACAATCTGGATTCAAATGACACAGTCAGCTCAATCTATATAACCTGGTGTGACGATAAAGAATTCAGCACTATATCCGGCCGTCTTCAAGATTTTCTGATACTCCCTGGATATGCCTCTCGTCCAGGTAAGTCTACCGCCATCTCCCAGTCATTTGCACAGCCAAGAAGAGATGGTAAACTGCTACCTGATTTACTCGGTTTGGGGTGTGCTGACTTTCCTGCTCTCAGAAAGTATGTATTTGCGGTGCTTGGTTTGACTTTGCTATTCGCCTTCATCCTTGCCAGATCTATTGTCGCAGCCAGCTCAATTTGCACTTTGTAGCAAAGTCTGGGTCATCCTGAAGGTCTAGATCACTGGTTCATAGTTTCTTATACTTATCGTGGTAGCCGATTCTACCTGTTCTGCAGTCATGGCTAAACGACCATAGTTACAACTTTTCTACTTGGGTCTGCAGAGGCTGCATTTTGAGGCCTTGCCATATCGCCTGGTTGCAAAACATGTCTCTTCTTGTTACTTCAACCACCTTCTTCACATACCTCATTTCTGAGGTTTGGTGCTGGCTTTTGTGTGTTGTAAGCCACTGCCCATGATGCACATCCACACGTCAAGAAACTGAATTACAAGAAATACAATAGAGAAAACCAAATTAATCTTAAAGGCGACGAACTGGCACATACTACGGATTAAGACTTATTGAACATGGAATATTATGGCGATACGCTGCTACACAGTGGAGTCTCGAAAACTGAAAGAGCTAAAGAGGGTGTAGTTTGTATTGTGGTTAGAAACAAAAAAGATAGCATCATGGGATGGAGCTTTGTCTTGGGGCACATTATGGTGCTAAAGCTAAAAGATGGAGAAATCATTGTCAACGTTCTCATTGTTTTAAACTCCAGTTTTAAAGTAGCTTTTAGTCATAATTGGTATGTTACTCCAAGTTGCTGTTTAAAAACAAGGAAGTTGAGGGGAACTGCGGTAAGAAAAAACCGAAGAGCTCGGAGACCATCAGAGTGGGGAATAGAGGTGTACAGAGAACAGACGTCTAACAAGAAAAGATGGTAGGAGCGGTCTGCTGAGAGTCGGATAGAGGAGAAAGTTGTAAGAGTTGTCTTTTGTCCTCGTAAGACGAATCACCTTTTTTCGATTTTTTTTTCAAACCCATCCATTGTTTAAAAACGAACATTGTACTATAATTAAGCCAGAAGATATGAGAGTGTGAAAAACTGCAAAAATTAATTTCACATTTTAGTATGTCCTCTTTGTTAACAATGACATTAATAGTATTGATAAACTGTACACAGTTAATTCGTTAATATAAAGTAGATATATTATAAACAATGCACATTGCTCAGATTTTTTAGCAGCATGCTTCAAAACGGAATTATCAAAGCATAAATTGACAAGCAAATAATGTCATGGTTAAATTTATATTACATGTACTATACAGAGCACATGAACATAAAATGATATTGGGCATTTTTTATAAAGTAACACTGTTGATGCTGTACATTGTAAATAAAAATGTGGAACTATTGTGTTAGTACCATATAATGTTGTAATTTATAATATGTATCAGAGATATGATCATTAACATTGACAATATTATACATACAAACACTCGTACAACTGGATCAGTCACTATCTAACAGACAAAACAGCATGAGTGCAGATGGATGGATATTATAGCAGACAGACAATAATGGAGCAGGGAGTCCCACAAGGTGGGTTCCTCTCCCCTACACTCTTCCTTATTTAAACAAATGACATCACAAACACAGAAAACATTCACAAGAATGTCCACAATTCCCTCTATGCTGATGACCTGGCCATGTAAACATCAGAAGAATACATCACCACAGCAAGAGTGTGCATGCAGGATTCACTGCTAGCCCTTGAAAGTTGGTCCAGAAAGTGGCTGCTCAAAATCAAAGAAAAACAACAACGCATACCATATTTACCTTGTCAAACAAATTACAGCAAGCAAACCAACAACTAAAATGGGCAGGCAATACGAGAATAAGAAATACCAACGTACTTAAGCTGGGACTGTTCTACTTGGGTCTGCAGGGTGTGGGATTTTAGGCCTTGACGTATCGTCTAATTGTGGACCATGTCTCTTCTTGTTACACAACCACCTTCCTCAGATACCTCATTTCTGAGGTTTGAATCTGACTTTTGTGGGTTGTAGTCATTGCCCATGACTCGCATCCATATGTGAAGACTGGGACATAGGTAGTGCGGTATACAGCCATCTTTGTCTTCTTACCAACCTCTCTCTTGCTGAGGAATCCTCAATTTATGGCCTGATAAAGTCTTCCATCCACTGCTTTTCGAGTGGCCAACTTTTCTTTGATGCCTCCCTTCCGGTCTATAACAGCTCTGAGGTATTTAAAGTGGTCGACCTGCTCCAGGACCTGTTCTCCCAGCTTAATCTGATGTCTTCTTTCTTCTCATGATTTCACCATGCTTTTTGTTTTAGAGCTGCTTATGACCATCCCTCTCTTCTCCAGCTCTTCCTTCCAGACTTGCATGTTGGATTTAGCAATCAGGGCAACATCATCAGCAAATGCCAGCTCTGAAATACAGATCTGTCTCATCTTCCAATACCCCACTGAATACTTTCTTGTTCTCTCTTCACATGCCTTGATGACATCGTCCACGAGGAATATGAAAAGATAAGGTGACAGGATACCACCTTGCCTTACACCAGTGGTGGTCATGAACTCTTCTGACTTATGGTTTACTGTCCTCACATAATTCCTGCAAGACTTGAAGAAGCTCTGTATAGCATGAATCAGAGGTGCTGGAATGTTCTTCCTTGCCAAACAGTCCCAAAGTTTGCTCCAGGGGACCCTGTCAAACGCCTTTTCCAGATCTATGAAACAAAGATGGATCTCACTCTTATACTCAAGGGCCTTTTCACTCAGCTGTCTGAGTGTGAAGATTAGGTCTTGAGTACTTTGATTTTCTTGGAATCCACACTAGACCTCATCCAATTGTGGCTCAGCTAGGCGTCTGAGTCTCTGCTCTAGGATTCTAGAGTAGATTTTACCAGGGACACTTAGAAGGGATATGCCTCTGTGGTTTCCACATTGTCAATTGTCACCCTTTTTGAAAATCGGTGTTATGATAGCAATTTCCCAATCCTTTGATATGGTCTTGTTGCACCACGCTGCCTGTAGGACCCTTAAGAGTAGTAAGTCGCCTGCTGCCCCCATGTACTTAACCTTTTCTGGTGTTATTCCATCTTGCCCGGCTGCTTTGCCCATCTTGATTTTCTCCAGTGCTGCCTTCAGTTCTTCCATCTTTGTGTCATCTTCACCACCATTGATTTTCTCTTCTGTGCTAGTGATTACCATTTCTGATGCTTGACCTTGCTCACCATTATGGAGTTCTGAGTAATATTCTTTCCATTACTTCCTTCGGGGCAGTAAGCAATTTGCCTTGCTTGTCCTTTATAAATTTAAGAGGTCTTATTGAACAATTTCTGGTTTTCTTGCGCATCTTTTTCTAGCTTTTCTCCAAATTCTTCCCTGGACTTCTGTTTTGCTGCTAGCACATTGTTCTTTGCTTCTGTTCTGAGTATCACGTAATTTCTATATTTCTCTGTTTTTCCTGCTGTGTTGTTAGCTCCTAAGTATTGTTTCCACGCCATTTTCTTCTCTATTATTTTCTCTTTAACTTCCTCTGTCCATCAAGGTGTCTTCTTTCTTTTGTTCCCAAGGCAGACTTCACCACATGCTTCTGCAGCAGCTGTCTTTATGATGCCCTTGAATTTAAGCCAGAGGGTTTCCAAGTCATCAGGTTGTTCTTCTGTGTTTCTCACCGCTGTAGCAATAAGCTCCTGATATCTGGTCTTAATTTTTGGCTCTCTCTTAATGCTCATTTCTCCTGTTTGTTTACTTAGTTTCTTGCATGGTGTTAGGCAGTTCCTAGGACGAGCAACTTTTTCAGTTGTTCTTTTGATTGTTAGCAGGTAGTGATCACTTCCAATCTCTGGCCCCCTCCAGACTCTAGCATCCCGGACATATTTGAATGAGCTCCTCCTAACTATGACATAGTCGGTCACTGACTTCTCATTCCTTGTTGGTTCACATCTAGTGTATGCATGAATGCACTTATGGGTGTATTATTTATTTGCTGTTTGCAGGCCTCGGGTTACACTCTTTATTTATTTAAATGTTAGAAAATAAGTTGTAAGCAACCAGTTCTACATTTTTGTGTGGAATGCCTGTCAATAGCTTACAGAACACTAGTGCTCCATGGAAGTTTAAGACATGATGATTTAAAGAATTGTGGTAACATCCCAATTGTTTCTTTTTTATTTCCATTTCCAAATTTCATAAATCTCTTGTAACCACCATTTATAAATATTTATAAATTACTATTTGTGCCTCTGACTCTAGCCATTGCTAATAGGATCGTATAGGTTCTAGAATTTGGGTTTCTCTAAATTATCTACCTGCATTGCAACTTTCAAACTTTCTTTTCCATGATCACCCCCAATTTTAAGCCATTCTTCATAGTCTGGTATACAAATATTATGCATGTTAATAAGCACTCCCTCTTGTAGTCACTGAGGAACCCGCAAAAAAAACTACATAAAACGTTAATAGTTACCTATGATGCATCTAGCCTGAAGTAAATGACATTGTGTTCACCGGTTAAACATATTTATTGCCTTCAGATCAAGAAAAAGGGCGTGCAACTAAAGTAGTGACGTTTTTGAAGGCGCAAACAGCCGTGAGTAAATGCTGCACCACAAACATCATGCTTGTAAGGCTTCTCTCCTGCATGTATTATTTTATGCATATTTTGGCTATGTCTCACAGTAAATGCTGCACCACAAACATCACACTTGTAAGGCTTCTCTCCTGCATGTTTTATTGTTTGCATATTTAGGCTATGTCTCAAAGTAAATGCAGCACCACACACATCATACTTGTAAGGCTTCTCTCCTGTATATACTCATTTATGATTTTGTAGACTACCACTCACAGTAAATGCTGCACCACAAACATCATACACTTTATGTTTTTTGTTTGGAATATCTCTTTGTGTAAATGCTGAACCAAAAAATGTCACAAGTGTAAGGCTCTCTTCTGTATGTGTTCTTATATAATTTTGTAGGCAACCTCATTGAGTAAATGCTGCACCACAAACATCACACTTGTAAGGCTTCTCTCCTGTATGTATTCTCTAATATTTTTGCAAGTTACCTGCCACAGACATCACATATGTAAGGCTTATTACCTGTATGTATTCTCTAATATTTTTGCAAGTTACCTGCCACAGACATCACATATGTAAGGCTTATTACCTGTATGTATTCTCTAATATTTTTGCAGTTTACCTGCCACAGACATCACACTTGTAAGGTTTATTTCCTGTGTGTGTTCTTTTATGACTTTGTAGGTGACCTGTCCAAGTAAATGCTGCTCACAAACAACACACTTTTAAGGTTTATTTCCTGTGTGTGTTCTTTTATGACTTTGTAGGTGACTTGCCTGAGTAAATGCTGCTCCACAAACATCACACTTGTAAGGTTTATTTCCTGTGTGTGTTCTTTTATGACTTTGTAGGTGACTTGCCTGAGTAAATGTTGCTCCACAAACATCACACTTGTAAGGTTTATTTCCTGTATGTATTCTTGTATGACTTTGTAGATGGCTTGCTTGAGTAAATGCTGCTCCACAAACATCACACTTATAAGGTTTATTTTCTATATGTATTCTATTGTCTTTGTAGACAACCTCTCTCAGTAAATGCAGGACAACAAACACACTTGTTAGGTTTATATCCTGTATGTATTATATTATGACTTTGTAGGTGACTTATCTGAGTAAATGCTGCATCACAGACATTACACCTGTAAGGTGTATTTCATTTATGTATTTCTTTATGAATTTGTAGGTGACTTTTCACAGTAAATGATGCTCTACAGAAATCACACTTGTAAGGTTTATTTCCTGTATGTATTCTTTTATGACTTTGTAGGTTGCTTGTCTGAGTAAATGTTGCTCCACAAACATCACACTTGAAAGGTTTATTTCCTGTATGTATTCTTTTATGATTATGTAGGTGGCTTGTCTGAGTAAATGCTGCTCCACAAACATCACACTTGTAAGGTTTATTTCCTGTATGTATTCTTATATGCCTTTGTAGACTACTTCTCTCAGAAAATGCTACTCCACAAACATCACATTGGTAAGGTTTATTTCCTGTATGTATTTTTTTATGTCTTTGTAGACTACCTCTCTCAGTAAATGCTGCTCCACAGACATCACAATTGTAAGGTTTATTTCCTGTATGTTTTATTTTATGTCTTTGTAGATAACCTCTCACAGCATATGCTGCTCCACAGACATCACACTTGTAAGGTTTATTTCCTGTATGTGTTATTTTATGTTTTTGTAGAGTACTTCCCACAGTAAAAGCTGCTCCACAGACATCACACTTGTAAGGTTTATATCCTGTATGTATTCTTCTGTGTGTTTGTAGGCTACCTGTCTGAGTAAATGCTGCTCCACATATCTCACACTTATAAGGTTTATTTCCTGTATGTATTCTTCTGTGTCTTTGTAGGCTATCTGTCCTAGTAAATGCTGCTCCACAAACATCACACTTGTAAGGTTTATTTCCTGTATGTATTCTTCTGTGTGTTTGTAGAATACGTGTCTGAGTAAATGCTGCTCCACAAACATCACACATGAAAGGTTTTTTTCCTGTATGTAATCTTTTATGATTTTGTAGGTGACTTGTTTGAGTAAATGCTGTTCCACAAACATCACACTTGTAAGGTTTATTTCCTGTATGTATTCTTCTGTGTGTTTGTAGGCTACCTGTCTGAGTAAATGCTGCTCCACAAACATCACATTTGTAAGGTTTTTTTCCTGCATGTATTCGTTTATGATTTTGTAGGTGACCAGTCTGAGTAAATGCTGCTCCACAAACATCACACTTGTAAGGTTTTTTCCCTGTATGTATTCTTTTATGATTTTGTAGGTGACCTGTCTGAGAAAATGCTGCTCCACAAACATCACACTTGTAAGGTTTATTTCTTGTATGTATTATTTTATGTTTTTGTAGAGTACTTCTCAAAGTAAATGCTGCTCCACAGACATCACACTTGTAAGGTTTATTTCCTGTATGTATTCTTCTGTGTCTTTGTAGGCTACCTGTCTGAGTAAATGCTGCTCCACAAACATTACACTTGTAAGGTTTATTTCCTGTATGTATTCCTCTGTGTCTTTGTAGGCTATCTGTTCGAGTAAATGCTGCTCCACAAACATCACACTTGTAAGGTTTATTTCCTGTATGTATTGTTCTGTGTGTTTGTAGTATACGTGTCTGAGTAAATGCTGCTCCACAAACATCACACTTGTAAGGTTTATTTCCTGTATGTATTCTGCTATGATTTTTCAGGTGACCTTTCAAAGTAAATGCTGCTCCACAGACATCACACGTGTAAGGATTTTGTTCTGTATGTATTCTTTCACGTAATGTTAGGCTACAACTTTGATTAAATTCTGCATCACAAACATCACACAAGTAAGGCTTGTCTTGTGTAAATATTCTGTTATGTTGCTGTATGCTATCTTTCACAGTAAATAATGCACCACACATATCACACTTGGAGGACTTAATTTCCTTTAGTTTCATAAGAGACTTAATGCTTAAATCACTGCAAGTAGCAACAGCTCTGTCACTCACACAAAGTTGAACATTTATCTCACTGGCAGAAAATGGTTTACTACAATTTATGTTACAGATCTGATTTTTACAAACTGATGTATTACTGTGTAGGTTGTCAAACATGGTAGCAGTCCTTTCCTGACTGTTCCTGAGGTTCACTGATGCTTCATTACCAGTGAGTCTCATGTTGATGCTATCTTCTCTTGCAATATAATTAAAAGTGGCATCTTCAATCTTATTCACTGCTTCATTCATGTTATTTCCACTGTCCTGTGGTAACACATTCTGAAGATCACTACATTTATTATCAAACTCCCAGCCTCCATCTCTGTGTACTGCTTTCATATGCTTATCCAGGACATCAAGTTGGAAGAAATCAGTGTTGCACAGGTGACAAGAATAAACACCTGTAATAATAACAATAATGAACAAAGATAAATAATGAAATGCATGTCTTATATGTTTAGTTAAAATGTGTTAGTAAATAAGCACATAAGCACAATTTTCTGTTAATTATGTGATTGTTATTCAGGACTGACATCATTGCAATCCCGGCAAATCAATTGGTACTAGGTCTCCCTCAGTGAAGGTTGAAGTGTATGAATGCTTACTGTACTGTAGCATCCTGATTGTATACATGTCGGATGCATCCTCTCATACGTCATACCTGCTAGTCTATTGTTTGGTGCCACATTCCAGCTACCTTAGTCTTGTTGATTAATCTACTGCAGTGTTGTTTTCTAACAGATGATCATTAACTGTCCTCAGTATCTCTCCCTTGTGCAGGACCAGTGTCCCCAATATGGGTGCACATGAAGCTAGTCTTTCAGCACTCTTATTATCGTGTCATCACCCGTGTGTTACCGGGGCCCAAAAGGGGAGCAAAGAATAGTAACACTAATCCCTACCATGCATGTCGTAGAAAGCGACTAAGGAGGGTTGGTCATGGGTCTGGTTACCACATCCTGTAAAAAAATTTAAACCACAAAACACTTCAACAAACATGGACAAGTCAATTAAGAAAAATAAAACACAGCCATCCAAGACAAGGGAAGGTACTCTCGCAGGGAGGCGTATGATGCAACTGTTAAGTCCTTTTTACGCGTGGGATTTAAGTATGCGAGATCTCACATTCCCGTCTAGTGTTGATGGACACACATGTGAGCACATCTAAGAAAAGTTATATATGATTAGTTATTTACGCGCCGTCATAGACAAGTCGGTGTCTGTGGCCTAATGGATATGAACGCAGTTTCATAATCCAGATATACCAGGTTCGAAACCTGCTGCGGGTGGTTTGGTAGCAGATCGCTTTGTGTGGATTTTTAACAATGGTATAAGCGCCATACCGTTCAGAAAGCAATGGCAAACTACTGAATGAAAAAAAATGCCTAGAAAAATCACAAACAGCCAATAAAAGCTGGGGTTGATTGCCACGTCCTGTAAAGGATAAGCAACTAACTAACATAGACAAAAGTTGAACAAAATAGTGCATCACGGTGCGATTGGTCGTTTGTTGCCAAACAGCATTTACATTATTAGAAGAGATCCCTAAAGTCTGCTACTTGAGTCAGACGTACTTTTGACGGAGCCAATTGTGTGTCTTGCCCCAAGTTGTGGAAATACTTCATGTAAAGATATTAATACACCTCCTTGTATGGAGCATCTACTTCAATTGTATATCATATTTGATGCTATGTTAGTCGTGACAAGATTTGGCTGAACTTCGGCACGCATTTGTCATGTCGTGTCACTAGTGGGTTCCAGATTCTTGCCGACTTTTATCGGGATCATCCTGCTATATATATTTACAGGGTTCAGTCAATAAAACCCTAATCATATTATTCAAAACTCCGTCACGGAAAACAGAATGATAGAACTGCTCACCGTAGAGTTCATCGCCGTCCTTGAGTTGTCGGTGGTTAGAGAGTGTTGGTCAAGTTCATAATTGAAGATATGTAATAATGCAAAGTACTTTGATGCCATGATGTTATAACCTGTACTATTGATGTGATATGCCTACTATGCAATGACCATGATCGTCTGTACTTCGTCGCCAAATAAACGTGTGTTCTGTGATGTCCCACCATGACTCCAGTTCAGATTCATTACCTGCTGGCCAATGTTATGGCCCTATAATTCCAATATTGATCGTGCCTCTTACCATTGACCCATCTACACAATCTACCATTCACGTTATCCAAAATCTATCGGCCATAAACTATAAGCCCGAAAATACCACACCACTATAATATTGGTGGTAACATCTGGTGGTCCAGTCTTCGGGATGAATTTCTATAAATCAAGTAGGCTTACTCGCTTGAAGATTGCAGAATGTCCAGTTGCTTTCAAGTCGACACCATCATTTGTTTTGGAGATCTTTATAACGGTCGTTCAGACTAACCTTCAAGTGGTCCTCCATAACGTAAACTGTCAAGGTCAACTTGAGACTTCAACTGTCAGAGTCAACTATGGATCCAACACGTTTCTTATGGCTCACCATGTGATAACTGAAACCCATTATCGTTGATCGTGCGGGATTCGCTTTTACAGATAAGTGGTCGTCATATTTATGTACTCTGAACCATTATCTCATGTTTTGTGAGCCTTTCTTAAACATGTCCACAATTTGTCTTCTTATATTGCTGTTCTATGTTTTATGTTCCATGTTCTATGTGGGCTTGTTGGGTAGGTGACTTGCGAAAGGAACATCCCAGATTCACTCCCGGGCCTTCGTGAGTGTTCTATAGGGACATTTTTGCAGACCTC
This sequence comes from Oreohelix idahoensis, assembly GCA_024509875.1. Classification (NCBI taxonomy): domain Eukaryota; kingdom Metazoa; phylum Mollusca; class Gastropoda; order Stylommatophora; family Oreohelicidae; genus Oreohelix; species Oreohelix idahoensis. The sequence continues at coordinate 94,509 of JAMPIV010014511.1, forward strand.
CCTGTTACGACACGTTTAATGATGTCGTCTGCTACAGTTGTGAGCACTTTTAAAGTTGCGTGGTAATATATTAGTATGCTAAAAATATGAGATGTTTTGCGCTTCATGACATTTAGTGAACGCGAATTTGTATAGTTGTCTAGGATTAGGATGACGTGGTATGTTGGTATAGTGCCGCTTGACAACGTTATATTGGCACACTTTAGACTCCGAACTTTGTCCAAGTCGGATGTATTCTTCATTCCTACCAGTATAGAGTGAATTGCGCTGAAGTCCTTTTAAAGATAAGCTACGGGGGTCAGCTATCTTGTTTTCAGAATATAATGTTGGAGTATTCTTATTGATGATTAAGTTCCTTGAATTTGGAACAACAAGGGAGTATTAAATTTGTGATTTGTTACAATCATTATCTTCGCCAAGACTCTGACTGTTCGTTACCGGATGATCGACCTACGGCATCACGTGTAAACAGTCAGACCTTTTGACGACAGAGCAAGTAATATATATGAGATTGTAAAGGACTGTGTGGAAGCTGATATAACTATTTGATGCAATGAATTCAACTATCGTGCATGTCATAATAAATATGTACTGTTTTTGTGGACTCAAAAGGATCGCATCATTGTCGATTCAATTCAGTTGATTTTGGCATATTGCTCACCATTCGTGAACAACACCAATAAGCACTATTGCTTGATAGAGAACAACTTTAAGATCAAGTAAGAAGCACTCGAAATAATAATAGGAAAAACATTCTTTAATATTCAACGAATCTTCAGAGTAGAAAACGAAGTCAATAATATGGTGGCAACACTCCCACAGTGGAATGTTCCAGCAAATGTTTGCTGAAGGATTTTTTAGTCCACTGCGTTTGGTTGTCTGTGACAACTAATTGTTTAGCCATGACGTTACGTTATTATTGTAGTATATTTTTTTGTGTGTGCCTTAGTTTTCTGATTGATTTTGTTCGTGATTGTCTTTCTCAACCTTACTATCGTTAATTTCTATACAAAGTTTCTATTTATACCTTGTATTGTTGATTGACTTGTCATTTTCCTCGCAGTGTCATTGCATTCTTTGCAATATATTTCTTCCTTAGTTCTGCTGTATTATTTTGTGGATTCTGTGAACGTTTTCATTTGTTCCTTAATATCTTGTCTTTGTCACTATTGTTTGCATTGTCTATATCTTGTAGTTTGTACTTATATGACTTAATAGGTATTCTTTTTTTTTAATGCATGAATAATTTGTATCTAGGTAACAATTTAATAATTAAGAATTGATTATACAGGTTCTTGGACAGGAACTTGTCACATATTAAGTAAGGGGATACATTTTAAACCCTTTGGAAAATTAGTTGACCAAGTAAGTTAATTACTTATAAATTAGGCAAGATGTCTACATTGGACATAGTGTCTGCTCTGGAGGATCTTCTCCATAAGGGTGAATTTGAAGGATTACAAAGCCCTGAACTCGAAGATTTGTAATGAACCAATTTTTATGTGATGTGGTGAGAATTTTGCTAAGTTTAATTTCCATTCTGTTAATCATATAATAATAGCTAAGGATCTAGCAGAATTACTGCGTGTGCATCTCTGTACTTTTCTGAAACGTTACATCCATGTCCGACATGGTCAGGTATTAAATGACATATACCAAGCTATACTCGATGACAAGGTTCCCGAGAATAAGATAAAAAAACACAAACAGTGTGTACAGGAAAGGGTAAAGTTGTTGGGAGATATTGCTGAGGAGAGTGAATTATATGAGATACAGTCCAACCTTGAAAGTGATCAACACAAATAGGACTTGGAGCTTACTGGTTCACGGGCTGCATTAAATTCAGCATTAAATAAGATTAAAACTTTAGAAGCTGAGATGGAGTTCAAACATGTCGAAGTTAGGACTCTCACTCCGGATGTCCACCAATGGAAGATGTATAAGAATCTCAAAGTTGAGGTCCAAATACGTAAAGATTCACAGACGGGCAAGATTAATAAATGAGCAGATAAATCTACTTCTCCGACTTGATGAGCTACAAACACTATCTCCTGCGAAGGTTGATGAGCTAATGGATTGCTGTCATAGCGCTATTGAGGCACTTAAACAAGACCTTCAACAGGAAAAGGCCAAGAATGTAGATTGTATCAGTAAACACTCGTTAGAAATTGAATGTCTGACTAAAACTGCTGCTGCAGCACTGAAAGTTAGAGATTTAGAGATTGAGGATAGGGTTGCTAAAGAGAAGATTCTTACTTCTCAGATAAATGACTTAAAGTCAGATTATGATAGACTTCAGGTTGAAACCCAAGAGAGAATACGCAAGGCTCTTGCTAAAGAAAAAAAAATTACAGATTTAACTATTACGAAACTTCATAACACAGTTGATGGTCTGTTGGATGTTGTCTTGAACAACAAGGTGTTGTCTGCTGTCAATGTTTACAGTGTTAGACAGAATATTGATCATCAACACTCCACAAAAGCAAAGAGTCAGCACCAAGCACTCAATGCTGATAGTCAGCAGGATTTTTTAAAAATCTTTCCGTGGGAAATATACTTTTCGTCATGTTTCTTGTGCAGGGGTTTCCTCTATAAACAGGTCTAACTGTGATGAGGTTGGATCATGGCGTAAGGCCAATGATAGCTATATCACCATAAAAAAATACCACCTCATGAACATAATAGTAATAAGTGGAATTTTAATGACCACAGTAATTAAAATAAGGTTCTAAATCAGAGCTTACTTAATAACAATCATGGTCATTTTGATGGTAGTGGTAAACATGGCTGTGCTAATACAATTGCAGCTAGTCAGAATACTACGTGCCATGTTAACAGTCTTAGGCAGATCCTAAAGGGACTGTGTTACGACATGCACAATCTACCTACTTGGCTGCTGGTAATAATACTGCTCAGAGGGTGGATAATTAGGATGAAAAAAATTGTCCTACTATTGCGCTATGCAGGAAAAAAATAATACGTGTCTTCATTCTTCTTCGCGCTTAGCACACATGACACATAATAATTTCAATGATACTCGGGCTCAGTTGCAATCTGGCTGAGATCATATGTCACTGAATCGCACTGTTCTGGTGCGCAACATTCCATCTCATACCACTTGGTATGCGCTTAGAAAATTTTTTCAACAAGTTGGTAATGTTAAATTTGTTCGCATGTTTGAACTTCAAAGCTCTTTTAACCAGCTTGCTTTTGTTCATTTTGATAACTATTGTGACACTCAAAGAGCTGTTCATTTCATACATGGTTTGCTTTTTGCACACCATCCTCTAGATGTGCAACTAGTACAAAACTCTGCACCACGCACTTTATAGTTGCATTTGTGGGTGTGTTACTCTTCATTCTTTCTGAATGTTTTGTACTTGTCTTTTCTGCTATTGCAGATACTTCTTTGTTCTTTATATCATTTATGTCTTGCATATCAGCATTTCTTTATTTTTCAGATATACTGTCTGTTCCGACTTGGTATATCTCTATCTTTATGTTTTTTTATTGGGCCAGTCATCTCAGTATTTTCTTGGTAATACTCAGCGACTCAGATAGTCAGTTGTCATTTCTATCTCCGGGGCTTAATTCAATTCTATGGACGTTTCATTCCTCACTTATCTACTATCACTGCGTGTCTTTCTGGATTATTAAAGAATGGTTCACCAAACTTGATTCGGTGGTCCCCAGAGTGCAAGACCACATTAGATTATATTAAATCATTGTTTTCATCGTCACCTATTTTGCGATTGCCAAATCCAGAAATACCATTTACTCTTCACAGCGATGCTTCAATGATAGGAATCGGGGCATCTTTACTTCAAAGTTACGATGGAACTTTTCACTCGGTGATGTATGTATCTAGAAAGCTGACTTCAACATAATGAAACTACTCTGTACTAGACAAGGAATTGCTAGTGATGGTTTGGTCCATCCTGAAATTACAGCGATTCTTGCTTGGTGCCCATTTCTTCGTTGAAACAGATCAACGCGCCCTTACGGCTCTACAAAATAAAGATCTTAAAAGTTCCAGATCAACTCGCTATGCAATTGCGCTTCAACCATACTATTTCACTATACGCGCTATACCAGGTTCTGAAAATGTGATGGCGGATCTCTTGTCACGGTGCCCGCAGGATTTGGTCGAGCCTCTGCTCCCCTCAAGTTGCGACGCCACTACATGACCAAGTCAGCACTAGAAATGATCGCTTACGAACTATGACGCCACATTCTACAATGAATTTTCCAATCATAATATGACTATTCAATATAACATTCCATTCTTCGCACCATTGTTGTACACATTTTATTTTTTTTTGGTGCTTTTCATTTCAATTAACAATTGGAAACTGTGTTGGTGCAAAACTAACTGTGGTGTTAGTTTACTTCTATTTCACTAGAAAAATAAATTGACATTCTTCTTTCTTTCTTCTTTGATCCTCAGCCGCCGACCGTCAAAGCAGTCAGTGGCCATCACGCTTAGTGGCGTCTTGTAGGGCAACAACAAATTGATTCCACTTTGCTCGGTTGGTGGCCATCCTTCGTTCAGTGCCCCAGCTCTGGTTCATTCTTTGCATCTCAGCCTCCACAGTCCTCTGTCAGGTTGTTTTTGGTCGGCCTCTCTTTCATTTTCCTTCAGGGGTCCAAAGCATAGCGGTTCTTGTGATGGCATCGGGGTCTCTTCTGAGGACATGGCCAACCCAGCTCCAGCGTCTGCCAGCTATGATGGTGTGCATGTCCTCTTGCTTGCTCCGAGTAAGCAGATCTTGGTTGGTGATGGTATTCGGCCAAAAGATTCGGTGAATTTTTATTAGGCATGTTGTGTGAAAAGAGGACAATTTTGACATTTCCTTCTCTGTAACTCTGCAGCATTCCGCACCATAGAGAAGCACAGAAAGCACACTGGAAAAATAAATTGATATTAACTGAACTTACTTGATAATTGAATAATTACAAGACATTTAACTTTCATAAATGTTCATGATTTTAGCTCACTTCTGTACCAGCTAAAGACAATCTCCATTACTTACGTGATGATTTCTTGACATTTTAATCAATTTAAATGAAGATAACTTGGTAACATTTTAAAATAATTTCAATCAATTTAATTGTACATTACTTGGTAACATTTTAAAATAATTTTCATAAATTTCAATGACGATTACTTGGTAATCTTCCATAACTTAATATTTTATAACTCTGGGAGACATTTATGACATTCGTGTTACCTTAAATAGTTTAGTATTCGAGATAGACTATTACATATCTTCATATTTATAACCGCGCATCATCTGTGCTTGATAATTTTTGGCACATAGAAATAATTCAATCTTGCCTACACATCCTTTGGACTATGTTGTTTTCTTCGAGTCTATTATTTTGCACATTGATTTTATTTAATTATTCCTTACACCTTCATACACACGCATACATACATTACTTAATTTCATTGCGTTTTTTGATTGACATTTTTTCTTTTATCATCTTGTTTGATTACTGTCTCCATTCTTCATCATTTCTTTTCATTCCTCACAACAATTATTTCATTATGTTATTTCATTTGCAACTTCTTAATTTGCCATTGATACAATTTTGGTACATTATGTATCATTTATTTTGTTTGAGTTTGTAAATTGTTTTTGAACAAAATAGTGCATCACAGTGTAATTGGTTGTTTGTTGCCAAACAGCGTTTACGTTATTAGAAGAGATCCCTAAAGTCTGCTAGAGTCAGACGTACTTTTGATGGAGCCGATTGTGTGTCTTGCCCCAAGTTGAGGAAAGACTTCGTGTAAAGATATTAATATACCTCCTTGTATGGAGCGTCTACTTCAGCCAACACCTGGCTCGATTGTATATCGTATTTGATGCTATTTTAATCGTGATAAGATTTGGCTGAACTTCATCATGCATATGTCATGTCGTGTCGCTAGTGGGTTCCAGATTCTTGCCGACTGTTATTGGGATCATCGTGCTATATATATTTACAGGGTTCAGTCAGTAAAACCCTAATCATATTATTCAAAACTCCATCACGGAAAACAGAATGATAGAACTGCTCGCCGTAGAGTTCATCGCCATCCTTGAGATGTCGGCGGTTAGAGAGCGTCTGTCAAGTTCATGATTGAAGATATACAATAATGCAAAGTACTTTGATGCCATGATGTTATAACCTGTACTATTGATGTGATATGCCTACTACGCAATGACCATGATCGTCTGTACTTCGTCGCCAAATAAACGTGTGTTCTGTGATGTCTAATCATGACTCCAGTTCAGATTCATTACCTGTTGGCCAACGTTATGACCCTATAGTTCCAGTATTGATCATGCCTCTTACCATCGACCCATCTACACAACCCACCATTCGTGTTATCCAAAATCTATCAGCCATAAACTATAAGCCCGAAAATACCACACCACTATAATATTGGTGGTAACAGCAACACAGAGAAAACCAAAAGGAGTCTGTGTTACTGACTAACCTTCTTTCTTCTAGGAAAGTTCACACCACAGTGAAGGAGTAGCTCTTATGTTATCTAAAGAAGCACAGAAAGTACTTACTGAATGGGAAGCTGCTCGACCAAAAATAATAACCGCTACTTTTAAAACAGCTAAAAATAAAATAAATGTAAATGTCATCCAATGTTATGCACCAACTAATGATAAAGAAGAGTCTGTGAAAGAAGCATTTTATACTAGACTGCAGGAAATTATGGAGAAAGTAAAAAGAAGAGACATCACAATTTTGATGCGTGACATGAATGCAAAGATAGGTACAGTCAACACCGGCTTTGAAGAAGTCATGGGAAAACATGGGCTAGGAATAAAGAATGAAAATGGGGAACTATTCTCAAACTTCTGTGCTTCAAATCAACTGGCCATAGGAGGAAGCATGTTTCCACATAAGAGAATACACAAGACAACATGGATATCACCAGACCATAGAACAGAAAATCAGATTGATCATATATGCATAAATAAGAAGTTTAGATCATCATTGCAGGATGTAAAGGTATATAGAGGAGCAGATGTGGCATCAGATCACCACCTTCTGATAGCCAAAGTAAAAATAAAACTCAAGAGATATGCAACAATGCAAAATTACAGACAACAATTTAATGTAGGACATCTAAGAAATCAAGAAACAAGAGACAAATTTATGGCCACAATATCCAACAAATTCCTAGTGCTCCAACAGCTGGAAGACTAGTGAACACAGAAGACTATTGGCAACAAGTCAAAACTGAATGGAATGAGACATGTGAAGAAATACTGGGGAAAAGGGAACAACAACAAAAAGCATCGATAACAACAAAAACCATCAATAAGATAAAAGACAGAAAAAACAAGAAAGCAGATTTAAACACATGCAAAACCAGAAGTTCCAAAGCCAAGGCTCAAGAAGTGTACACAGAAGCAAACAAAGAAGTATCAAAAGAGACAAGAGGAAGTATATTGAGGAATTGACAAGAGAGGCAGCCAAAGGAAATATGAGAGAACTGTATAACAGCATAAAGAAGTTAACAGGGAAATACAAGAAAACAAGCTGCCTCATAAAAGACAAGAATGGAAAACTGCTCAGCAATATACGAGATCAAATGAAGAGGTGGACGGAATATTTTGAAGACCTTCTCAATAGACCAGCTCCACAAAACAAACCCCTACATCCAGCCAGCAGAAAATGGCTACAAATTAACTGTGAAAGACTAACGGAGGAAGAAATAAAGAAAGCCATAAAGCTTCTAAGAAATGGAAAAGTGGCTGGACCAGATTCCAGCAGAGGCCATGAAAGCAGATATCGACATGGCTACAGAGATGTTATATAAATTACTTGGTAAAGTCTGGGAAAAGGAAGAGATACTAGCAGAATGAAAGGAAGGTTATCTGGTTAAGTTGCCTAAGAAGGGAAATTTACAAGAGTGCACAAATTATGGAGGAATAATGTTACTATCAGTGCCAGGAAAAGTATTAAACAGGATTATCCTTGAGAGATTAAAAGAGTACATAGAGAAGAAACTGAGAGATGAGCAAGCAGGTTTTTGACAAAACAGATTCTGTACAGACCAGATAGCCACTTTTAGAATAATGAACAAAGTCTGGAATGGAATTCACCACTATACATTGGATTTGTGAACTACGAAAAGGCATTTGACAGTGTAGACAGAGAATCACTTTGGAAATTGATGAGGCATTATGGAGTTCCCCTGAAGATCATTAATTTAATAAAGAAAACATTTGAAGACATGACATGCAGAGTCATTCACGAAGGACAGCTTACAGAACTGTTTGGGATAAGAACAGGAGTGCGACAGGGGTGCCTCTTGTCTCCATTTCTTTCTTACTAACAATAGACTGGGTTATGAGAACATCGACAACACACCACAGAAATGGAATCCAGTGGACTCTGACTAAGCAGTTGGATGATCTGGATTTTGCTGATGACTTGGCTCATCTGTTCCATAACTGCAATCAGATGCAGGATAAAGTGAAAACACTCGATGAGAGGTCACAGCAATTGGGTCTGAAAATACACAGGGAAAAGACAAAAATTATGAGAATAAATGCAGGTAATCTTAACAGGGTTGAATTTGAAGAAACACCACTACAAGATGTAGAATCGTACACATATCTTGGCAGCAATATAGACAAAGTTGGAGGGACAGACAATGATATCAAAATAAGAATACAAAAAGCAAGAGGAGCTTTCATTGCATTGGGAAATATATGGAGATCAAGAGAAATTGGATCCAACATGAAAATAAGAATCTTAAACTCAAATGTGAAGTCAGTCCTATTGTATGGCTCTGAGACATGGAGAACAACAAAGACAACAACCAAAAAGCTAGACTTTCCTAAATAGGTGCTTGCATAGAATAGAAGGATTAAAATGGTATAACAAGGTTATCAACATGGAACTGATGACAAGAACCAGACAAGTGCCAGTGGAACAAGAGATGAGAAGAAGATGATGGATAGGACACACACTGAGGAAACCTGTTGATAGCATTACAAGGCAGTCCTTGTTCTGGAACCCCCAGGGCAAGAGAGGCAGAGGTAGACCAAGAAGCACATGGAGAAGAGAGTTGACAACAGAGGTGTAAATGATGAGGAGATTGCGGAAAGAACTTGAGATGATGGCACGTGGCAGGAGGACTTGTCATGTGTTTGTTGAAGGCCTATGCTCCTTTGGGAGTGAAGGGTTATGATGATTGTCATGTCATACACCTGAATAACTTGTACTGTAGATTCACATCAGTTTCTGAAGATCAAGGCCTCTATAATATTTTCTATTTATGCAACAGACATCCATTTTGAACCTATAAAAGCATGAACTGAGAGTGTGACACAATAACTGCCCTGGGTACTGCAGTAACAACCTCTATCTCCATCATGTAGACATAAAGCAAGTTTAATTAACATTTGTAAATAGATTTAATTCTCTAAGAAAGGCCCACTTGCTGCTTAGTATTAAATGTTATACTGTGCAGATATTTAAATCATGTAAACTTTTGTAGTCAAAATATGAATTTAAAATAATAACATTGCTAATATATATATACCTTTCTCATCTTCAAATAAGCATAACTGTTGTTCACTTTCTGGCATGTCCAAGAAGTCAGTATACTGTATCTCAGTGAACGGCCTTGACACTGTTGTTGAAGATTGAGATTTTTGTGTTGGACTTGATTTCTCTTTGTATTTATGACACTTGTAATACACGATCTTAACATGTAGGGGAGATAACATTTTTCTGTAATCATTTTCTCATTATTGCCATTACTCATGTACAAAGACATACCAACATGCACATACACAAACAAACACATACACTTATGTATACATGCACAGACAAATGCTCATAAACACACATATACAAATATACAGAGTACATTATTTTCTACATGAAATAAGACCCTATAAGGTCACAGTGAACTTTCAAACAAAATAAAAAAAGCCATGTAAATTGTTTGTCAAAAATAAATAAATAAATAAAACACTGAAATAACAAACAAGCATGTCTAATAAGGCCCCTTGTAGTTTCTGTGATCACGGTTAAGACAAAGAAATATTGCTAATTCAGGAAGTTGTACTGGTGCCTCCATGTTGATACCTAAGTTGCTGTGGCCACTGCTTATATATGAAATAAGCACAAGTACAGTGGAAGCTATAGAGCAGAAGGTCAACAAGTTCATGAGGAAATGGCTAGGGGTACCACCAGGTCTGTCAGATGTAGCACTGTACTGCAAAAAGTCAAAACTTCTGCTTCCTTTCAAGTCAGTTGTTGAAGAGTACAAAGTTGGAAAGGCAAGGCTTGCAATGATGCTATGCGAGTCAGCAGATGACGAGGTTAAGTCCATTCAGCCCACACTGAAAATGGGAAGGAAGTGGAGAGTGGAAAAAGCTGTTGATGCTGCCCAAGAGTCGCTCAAACTGAGGGAGGTAATCGAATACATACAAACAAATAGATAGGGATTTGGTCATGGAGACATCCACTGGTGGTCCAAGGCATCAAGCAGGGAGCATAAAGACATGGTAGTTCAGGAGATACGAGTAGCTGAGAATAATAAGGGGTTGCAGAAAGCAGTGCAGCAGGCCCAACAAGGCCAATGGACTACATTGGAAGGAGCCCTGCAAAGGTCCTTGACATAAAATGATATATGGCAAATGGCACCTCTTAGGCTTAGCTTCGTTGTTATATCAATGTATGACCTCCTGCCCAGCCACAAACCTTGTGATATGAGGAAAGTCAGATGATGAGCAGTGCCCCTTGTGCCATGGGAGGCAGACTCTTGAACATGTGCTCTCAGCATGCAAGGTGTCATTAGGGCAAGGGTGATACACATACCACCACAACAAAGTGCTAAATGAACTGGCTGCGACAATAGATCTGACAAGGATGAAGGCGAATAACAATGTCAGGCCAAACATCGCAAATACATACTGTCTGAGAGCAGGAAAGTCAGCACACCCAAAACCAAGTAAATCAGGTAGCAGTGTACCATCTCTCCTTGACTGTACAAATGACTGAGAAATGGTGGTAGACCTACCTGGATGAGGGGCATATCCAGAGAGTATCAGGAAATTTACATTCTTCATCATTGCACCAGGTTATATTGATTGAACTGACCGTGCCATTTCAATCCAGATTGGAAGAGCAACATTTGTTCAAAGCGGCCAAGTATAGTGATCTGGCCGTGGATCTGAGACACAATGGGTTCACTGCATGGATCATGGCTATTGAGGTGGGTGCAAGAGGGCTCATGGCTGCATCAGTGTAAGATTTATTGAAACTGTTGGGGCTGAGGGGACAGTCGAGAACAAGGGCACTGAAGAGGCTTAGTGAAACTGCGGAAAAGGAATCATGCTGACTGTGGAACAACCGCAATGGGCTATAGAACTTGGGACAGCAAACTCTGCAGTACACAATATGTTGAGTTTTTCGGTGTACTGGTGAAAGGGCTGTGACTGACGGGTAACATGCAGCGTATATTATAAGGTATTGGGCACAGAATTAGTTGCTAGCAAGCAGTGGCTAGCCTCGTCGGCTTCACGCAGGTGTGTCAGTGTCTGTCCCTCATCGTGGTGTGTAGCGGAACGAATGGAATAATTTGTCTTCTCTTTGTTACTTTCACAATAGCCTCCACGGCTGGCAGAGTTGTGGGATTTTAAAGTTGCTACCAAAGTGAAATGGGTTCATTTTTGATACAAGACAACAGGAGGCTGAGACACTTGGGAGTCATGACCCAAGTGAGCCCACCCCCTTAGAGTGTAAAGGAGTATAGAGAGCTGAAACACTTGTTTGATGGGCGGGGGGGGAATGTCTTCTGATGATCAGATTGCCTCCTGTTGTATAGCTCTGTATAGAGTTTCCTATCATAGATTGAAAATGAGGCTGGCAACATCATCATGTCAAACAAATAGCTACAGATACCATCACAGTAAGAGCTTGTCAATGTTTAGTGTAAGCTTCCTGTAGTGGTGGCTCCATCCTAAATAGGGGGTGACCAGGACAATGGTGACATATAAGGTCAATGACCTGTCTGAAATAGTTTGTCTAAACAATGGTACATACAACATTTAAGGTTAATTAACTGTCTGATATAGTTTGTCTAAACAATGGTACATACAACAAATAAGGCTAATTAACTGTCTTATATAGTTTGTCCAAACAATGGAACATACAACATTTAAGGTTAATTAATTGTCTGATATAGTTTGTCTAAACAATGGTACATACAACATATTCATTCTCTTCCCCTGTCTTGGATGGCTATGTTTTATATTCCTTAATTGACTTGTCCATGTTTGTTAAAGTTTGTTGTGGTTTAAATTTTGTTTACAGGATGGGGTAACCAGCCCCATGCCCAACCCTCCTTAGTCGCTTTCTACGACACGCATAGTAAGGAACTATGTTACTATTCTTTGCTCCCTTTACGGGCCCCGGTAACACAAAGGTGACATACAACATATAAGGTTAATTGATTTGTCTGATGTAGTTTGTCTAAATGGTACATACAACATATAGTTTGTATAAATGATAAACTATTTTTGCATGGGAGTTAAGTGTTTGAGATTCTCACATGTGGGTCTAGTCTTTTAAAGACGCACGTGTGAGCGCATCTTAGTAAATTGTATATGTTATTGTTTGCGTGCTGTTGTGCAATATATTTGAACAGAATGGCGCGGCTTTTTGCGTCATGTTGTTGCCATCCAGCTATTATTCTGGAGCAGATCTGATCCAGAAAGTCCTTTGGTAAGAATAGACATCTTAGACGAATATTGTTATGTGTCTTAGCCCTAAGTCGTAGGAAGAAAAACTGAAATATATTGTGGTATATTCCTGAGTGGAGCATATATATTAGCCAAATCTGGCTCGTACAGGTATCGGCAAAGATACTTAATTTATCCTTCACAAGCCTTTGGCAGAGCTTCAGCACATCTTGTTATGGCGTGTCGCTAGTGCGTCCAAATCCCTGCTGGAAATATAAATAATGGATCGTAACGCATTGTTTTAATGGAAGACCTACAACAATATTACACAAGTCTTGTAATAGAAACTTGGATTATATGGTCTTATTACCGCATAGCTTCCGACGCCCTTGAGATGGTGAGGGTTAGTGAGTTCGGTCAAGTTCAACGTTGATAACTTGCATTGATGTATATTTTTCCTGCCCTGAACCATTATGTTGATGTACTGTACTTGCCTATGATGTCCTCGTCTACGTCTTCATGTAATAAACCGTTTTGGCATTGATACTCAACCATGGGTCCAGTACGTATCATTTACAAGTTAGTCAACCTTATGACCCAGTTGTTGCGTTGACATTGTCCTCATCCCCATTATGAATTATCGGCCCACCAACATTCGCTTAGTCATAAACCTGTCAGCCACTTACAGCAGTGCCAGACAGTTCTGACATCAACATTATCAGCAGTATCAGACAAAACAAACGCATGGGTAACAACTGGCAGCCAGCAGAAGGGGAAAACCAGTTCAACTGAATATGTGTCAACTTCCCTCGTTTATCAAGATTTATGCATCCAGTTTCCAGTATGTCGCTTTTCAAGAAAACACCATCAACCAGGGTCTCTAGCAGTCTGCTGTCTGCATAACGGTCAACCTTGCTGACCTCTACTTGATCAAGTCATTCATACCTCTTGTGTTGGGCAATGTTGGACTGCTGCACATTTTTTCTTCTACTCACCATACAACGCCCGATTCCTATCGTTGCCATTTTCGCGAGGATCAGGATTGTGTAAAGATAAGTAGTTTTTTGTATGTGCACCTTACCACTGTTGCATGTTGTTTGTCAAGCCTTTCTTCATTATGTCCACTCTTAATCTAAATGTTTTAGGTTCCATGTGTCATGCGGGTTGGTTGGGAGGAGACTTACATTGGGGTACATCCCAGTTTCAAACCAGGGCCCACGTAAGCGCTCTGTAGGGACTCTTGCAGATTTCCCGCAGTGGAAATTCCAGCATATATTTGCTGAAGGATTGTCGGTCCACTGCGTTTGGTTGTCTGTGACACCAGTGTTTAGACGTGACGTACTGTTTTTATTGTTGTTGTTGTCATATTTTTTTCTCTGTGCCTTAGTTTCATGATTGACTTTGTTTGTACTTGTCATTCTTAACCTTGCTACCCTTGATTTCTATACAAATTTTCTATTTATACCCTGTGCTGTTACTTGTCTCGTTTCCTTTTTTTGCAGCTATCATTGCAACTTTTGCAATATTTTTTTCTTTAGTTCTGTTTATTCTTTCTTTGATTCTGCGAACATTGTCATATGTTCTTGGGTATCTTGTCTTTGTATCAGTTGTTCTCCGTACCTTCATCATGTATTTCTTGTCTTTTATGCTCTATTAACTTCTTTTTAATGCATGATTTAATGATTGATTATAAATTCTATAAATTCTATGATATATTAGTATTCCTGACATTAATAGGAAATTTTATACGGGTTCTGTGGACAAGATCCTGTCACCCATTGATTAGGGGATAATTTTAATTTCTTTAAGAAATATTTGACTAAGTAAGTTAATTACTCATAAAGTTAGACATGATGTCTACATTAGATTACTTTATCAAACAAGGTAAGGCGCTTGGTATGGACCCCGATGAGTTAAAGCAAAATGCAACCACTGAATATGCAAGAACAGGAATTAAAGAAATTTCAAATGGAGGAAAGAAAACGTCAGATGGATGTAGAAGAAAAGAAACTTCAAAAGGAAGAAAAGAAACTTCAGATGGAGGCTGATAAACAGAAACTTCAGATGAAAGCTGAAGACAGGAAACTTCAAATGCAATTAGAAGCTACTGAGAACAAAAACCATAGACTTCATGAGCAAAAGTTGTTATCTTTGGAACTTGAAAAATTCAAGTTAATAAATGGAAATAATACACACAATGCTCCAGATACTCTGGCTTCTCCACATAAGAACAATTCTGGTTCTTATAAGATCAGGTTACCACCATTTAGACCTACTTCCAATGACATCCTATTCTATCTGAATAGATTCGAGACCATATGTGAGTCTCATACAATAGATAAGTTGGAATATTGTACACGGCTTATGGAACTTCTCTCAGAAGAGGCTATGAGTTAGAAGGACTTGAAAACAATGACTACAATGCTGTCTGGGCTATTTTGCTAAAAAAATACCAACTTGATGAAGACGGTTATCGGCTCCGCTTCAACTCTCTATTGCCGGAGACTGGAAAGGATTTCTCAGAGTTTATAGCGAATATACGTCTTATGTTTTCTCGATGGATTGAGCTTTCTAAAATTGAGCACACTTATGAAGCCCTTGTAGACTTAATGCTTTGGGATAAAGTAATGTCTTCAGTCAATGCATCCTCTCCTGCCTACATGAACGAAGACCTGCTAATTTGTCAGATATCAATGAAATCTGTCGCCAATATTTAACCGTACATCCAAACATAATTGTTAGCCACTCTCATGTCAGAGAGGGTTTACCAGTGGCTTCAGCAATGCCATACATTAATAACTTTCGCCATAGGTCACATAGTGTTGATCATAATTTTGGTAAGGGATATTACAAGAATTTCAATTCTTACAAAGGGAGTCAATTTCGTAATATTCTCCAGCTCCAAAACACTGGAGGCAATCTAATGTGCCTCAACATTTTAATGGAAATAATTCAGGAAATTATAAAAGGGATAACCACACTAGTGATTGACAACCTCACATCAATTTTTCTACACGCCAACAAAATTCATCTAATAGACATTTCGCTCAAAGAGAAAATAGGTATCACAATCATTCTAACTGGGGTTCAAATCAAAACAATGATCCCATTAGAGACAATAGTCATAATCAATCGGGATGTAGAGGTAGATCTTCAAATGATAAATCTCCTAGACATGCTAACTCAGCTCAACCTCAGGGTATTTAAAATCAAAGTGACATTAATATTGTTAATAATGCTGCGTCTTCATGTTCTGTTGATTTTAAGCATGCATCTCAGTGCCCTGAGTGCACAACTCTATTTCAGCCTGCAGCAGTGACTACCTTGAGTTGCTGTCATCCTCTACCGACTCTACCAGCCTTGTCTGCACATGATGAAAGTTTCTCTTAAACTGCACAAGGGATTTGTAAATAATATTCCCGTCTCAGTGCTCCAAGATTCGGGATGCACAACTGTTGGAATTAGGCAATCTCTGGTTCACCTGTCTTGTGCTACAGGTAATGTCATAAAGTGTGTGACGTTCGGCGGGACAGTTGAGTCTTTTCCAACTGCCATCGTCCACATTGCCTCTCATTTTTTACGGGTAATATACACGTATGCATGCTTCCGGAACCAATCACCGACTTTATTGTCGGGCGGATACATGGGGTTAAAGAGTGTAATCCACAACAGATTGCTGCCTGGGAACAGCAACACATTCATGCTGCTTATGCAGTTACAACTAGAGCGCAAGCTCAAGATCTGTTAAAGGTTCCACCTACAACTACTCATGAGGTACATAATGATGAAACTTACTCTGTTATGTCACAAGTCTTTTATTGAACTCCAACAAAATGATTCATCATTATGTAAATTTTTTCTGTTAGTGAAACACAATGACATAAATTTCGAGCCAAACCTTAAACATTGGTTTTTAATTAAAAATGGAGTACTAGTTCGGATGGTACGTGATTCTACTTCATCCGTACGATCACAAATTTTGGTACCTACAGACATGAGAGTATGTATCTTACAGCATGCCCATGACTCTCAGTAGGCAGGACATATGGGTTTCTCTCGCACTAAATCTAGGGTGCTTTCTTCTTTCTTTTGGCCAGGTGTTAATAAAGATGTGACTATCTATTGTCGCTCCTGCACGACATGTCAGGAAGTTAAGTCACGAGGTCTAAGCCATGCAGCTCCCATCCAAGCTGCAGACATTCCTATCCATCCTTTTGAAAAGAGGGCAATCAATATTATCGGCCATTTACCAGTCATGTCTGCCAGGGGACACCGATACATTCTTACGTGTATTGACATGTGTACTTGGTGGCCGGAGGCTATCCCTCTTAAGAGCATTTCTTCTGCTGATGTTGAAGATGCTCTCTGGCTAATTTTTTCTCGTTTGGGTTTTCCCAAAAAAATTTTGTCAGATCATGGTACACAGTTTGTGTCCGACTCTATGTTTAAAGTTATGGCCATGCTCAACATTGCCAGGTCTCTCAGCAGTGTGTTTCATGCCATGTCAAATGGTTTAATTGAGCGTCAAAATCGTACACTTAAGTAGTTACTGGGAAGGTAACTGGTGAGTATCCTCAGGATTGGGACAGAGTTTTACCCACTGTGCTTTTCACATATCGGGAAGTACAAAATGAACATACAGGTTTTTCACCATTCGAGCTCATTTTCGGTGCGCAACCTCGTGGTCCCATGTCGTTACTTCACAACATGCTCATTGCCGATGACATTAATGATGACACTCAATCTTCTTACGAGTATGTCATTGCGTTAAGACAGAAAATTATCAACGCATGCAGGTTGGCTACCTCTGCGTTGGAGTCCGCCAAAGAAAAGGCGAGACTCTTAATAGATACAGACGACTGTGACAACTCTCTCCTGGTGATGAAGCCTATGTTCTACTTCCTCGTAAGGACAATCGTCTTCTTATCGCTTGGAAAGGCCCTTTTACAATTGTGTCGAGAATCTCTGATGTTGAATATATTGTTGACATTGACAGAAAACATAAAACCGTTCACATTAACATGTTAAAGGAATTTCACACTCGTCCAGACTATCTTCAGTCTGTCTTTCAGGTGACTGATGACCCTCCATATCGTTTGAATCATTATGCCTCTTTGTCTGTGATTCAAGAAGAGGAATCAACTTTCTCCGATGTGCCTCTACCTCTTCCAGTTGTCCCATTATATTCAACGGAAACTTGAAAAAATGTCACTATTTCTTCTGAACTTTCAACGGAAAGACAACTGCAAGTCTCTTCCTTATTGCAGTCTTTTCAAGATGTCCTTACTGACATCCCTGGTCGGACATCTGTCATTACACATGACATTATACTGACTGATGACAAATCTATTAGAGTCCGCCCTTATCCCATTCCACTACACTTTCAAACTCAAGTGGAAAAAGAATTGGATGAAATGCTGCGGTTGAACATAATTGAACCATCTACTTCAGCATACTCTTCTTCTATAGTTATTGTTAGGAAAAAGGACAATAACATTCGTCTTTGTGTCAATTATCGCAAATTAAATCAAGTCTCGAAATCTGATGAGGAACCAATGCCTTTGTTAGAGGATTTGCTTATCAAGCTCTCTAACTCTATTTCTATTCACAAAGCTCGACTTATCAAAGGGTTATTGGCAAGTTCCACTTACTGAACGCGCAAAACATCATAGTGCTTTTCTATGCCTCGAGGTCTGTTCCAATGGAACTTCCTGCCTTTTGGTCTCGTCAACGCTCCTGCTACTTTCGTACACAAGATGTATGTATTCTTTCTGATCGTTCTGATGTTATTGCATATCTTGATGATATTTGCCTTTTTAGTAACTCTTGGGATGATCACTTTAGTGGTCTCTGTACACTTTTGTCCACTCTTCATTCTCACAACTTGACAGCTAAACCGTCCAAAGCCCACGCTGGTTTCTGTGAGATCTCTTTTCTAGGCCATCGTGTTGGCCATGGTCTATTGCAGACTGAGGACCATAATACTTCTAAGATCCTAAATATCACTGCTCCTAAGACTAAGAAACAGGTCCGTAGCCTTCTTGATTTGATTCAATTCTATGGACGGTTCATATCACACTTATCATCTATCACTGCACCTCTTTCTAGCCTGTTGAGGAAGGGTTCGCCTAACATGGTACAGTGGTCTCCAGCGTGCCAGGCCACTTTAGATAAAATTAAATTATTATTTTCATCTGCTCATATCTTACGATTACCAAACGCAGATATTCCTTTTATTCTTCGCAGTGACGCATCCTCGATGGGGATCGGTGCATCGCTGATGCAGAGCTATTCTGGAACTCTACACCCTGTCATGTATGTCTGCAGGAAGTTGACTGCAGCAGAACGAAACTACTCTGTACTGGACCGTGAGTTGTTGGCTATGGTTTGGTTGATACTCAAACTTCAGAGATTTCTCATCAGCGCACATTTCATCGTGGAGACGGATCAGAGAGCCCTTACTGCACTACAGAACAAGGACTTAAGGAGCTCCAAATTGCCTTACAGCCATTCCATTTCTCAATACAAGCAATCTGGGGTTCCGACAATGTCATGGCCAAAATCCTGTCTAGATATCTACAAGATTCTCTCAAGCCACTAAACCTCTAATCTTGTGCCACCAATGATCTACATCTTCACTTGGTGCTAGTACATATGTTTCATGTAACTCAATACAACATTTGTAGTGATGACCCCGATATGAATGCAAGAACCTATGACGTCATTTCGCATCATTAACTGGATTTTTAGAACAATGTTCGGATATTTTCTTATGGTATTTTTTTCAACTAATTTCATGCTGATTCGCTATAATTGATTTGTTTGCTTATCGGTAAGTGTATTGATTGGTCCATCATGACCATTTTTCATAAGTGATTGTTTATTAACATTTTACTTCGTTCGGAACTTTTACACGAGTGTTTAAGCACTCTGACATTTTTATTCTTCTTCTGTGATCCTTAGCCACTGACCATCAAAGCAGTCAGTGGCCATCATGCCTAGTGGCGTCTTGTAGGGCAACAACAAATTGATTCCACTTTGCTCGGTCGGTGGCCATCCTTCGTACAGTGCCCCAACTCTGGTTCATTCTTTGCACCTCAGCCTCCACAGTCCTCTGCCAGGTTGTGTTTGGTTGGCCTCTCTTTCGTTTTCCTTCAGGAGTCCAAAGCATAGCTGTTCTTGTGATGGCATTGGGGTCTCTTCTGAGGACATGGCCAACCCAGCTCCAGCATCTGCCAGCTATGATGGTGTGCATGTCCTCTTGCTTGCTCCGAGTAAGCAGATCTTGGTTAGTGATGGTATTCGGCCAAAAGATTCGGTGAATTTTTCTTAGGCATGTTGTGTGAAAAGAGGACAATTTCAACATTTCCTTCTCTGTAACTTTCCAGCATTCCGCACAGAAGCCACACAGCTCTGATATCATTCTAATTTTGTGCTTGTGCTGTATTGAGAGGACTTCCAGATGTTGTTTAGGCTAAAAAAGGCTGTTCTTGCCTTATTCATTCTGATGTTGATGTCTTTGCCTGCCCCGCCGTCTGGTGTTACTATGCATCCTAGGTATGTAAAGGTGTCTGTCTGTACCAGTTGCTGATTCCTTACTGATATGGGCTCAGGGTTGCTCACATTGAGCGTCATGACCTCTGACTTCTTTAAATTGGTGTTCAAGCCTACCTGCTGGCTAAACTTATTAAGTCTATCCGTTTTTTCCTGGATGTGTTGATGTGAATGTGCTATTAGTGCAATGTCATCTGCACATTCCAGATCTTCCAATGTAGAAAGTGTAGCCCATCTTATTCCTTTTGGACTGAACTCTGTTGTCTGTGCATCACCCAGTCTATGATTGTTAAAAATAGAGTGGTTGATAAGGGGCATCCCTGTCATACTCCTGTCTTCACCTTAAAGATTAGGTTACTCTGCCCAGCACTACACGTAAAGTTGGCATAGAGGCTTTTTATGATTGACACTATGCAGCTTGGAATTCCATAAGCCCTCAGTATTTTCCATAAACTGTCACTATGATTTCTTCTTTTTGTGGAATGTCTGTATTTACATCTAGATCATTTTCAGCCTCAGCAACATTCAATTGTGTCTCTGGTGGTTCCTTGTTCAGAGTTTCTCTGAAGTGCTCTGCCCATCTTGTTTCCTGTCCCTCTGCTAACGTGATGAGATTTCCTTGCTTATCTCTTACTAATGTAATATTGTTTGCACCTCGTTTTCCACTGATGAATTTAGTTATTTTGTATACTGTGCTTTGTTCATTTTTCAGTGCTGCCTCTTCTGCCTGTCTTGCAAGATTGTCTAAGAAATTCCTTTTGTTAGTTCGGGTTTGGCGTTTAACTTCCTTGTCCAGCTGACTGTACTGTTCGTTATATAATTGCTTCAACCTGGGGGACTTCGCTTCTGTTTTCTTTCTTTTCATTTCCTTTCTCAGTGTTATGGTGTTTAATGTTTCTGGTGTTATCCAGTCTTGCTTCTTCCTTTCCTGGAATCCCAAGCATGATTTGCTGCTTTCCTTATATATTGTTGAAATGGTGTTGAATTTCTGGTCTATATCATCAGTCAATGTCTTTTCCTGACTTTAGGCAAATTGATATCGTTTCTTTATGTCAGCCGCAAAAGCTTTTCTGGTAAGGGGGTCCTTCAATTTGCTGATGTCAAACCTTTTCTGTGTAGTTACAGTTGGTCCAGCCCTTCTTAATTTCACTTTCAGTTTTGCTACTACTAAATGGTGATCACTTCCTACATCTGCACCTCTTCTTACCTTCACATCTTGTAATGCATGTCTCCATCTACCGTTAATCATGATGTGGTCTATCTGGTTTCTGTCCCGACCATTTGGTGATTCCCATGTTAATTTGTGAATTTCTTTATGTGGGAAAAGTGTTCCTCCAATGACCAGGTTGTTAATACTACAGAAACTTATTAATTTATTCCCATTTTCGTTTGCTGTTCTGCTGCCGCATTTCCCCATTACTCTTTCATTATATGTATTGTGTGTACCAACTTTCGCATTGAGGTCTCCCATTACTATAATAAGATCATATCTAGGTGTGTCTTCCATTTCTTTCTGCAGTTGTTGATAGAATTCATCCTTGACCTCTTCATCGCTGTCATTCGTTGGTGCATAGCATTGTATTATTGTAGTATTGGTGAATCTACCTCTCAATCTTAATATTATCAGTCTGTTGTTGATGGGTTTCTATTCCTTTCTGTAGAATAATGGCTACACCTTCATTGTGCTGTTCATCCTCTCTTCCAGAGTAAAGTACTGTTTCTCCTGTTGCTGTTTTAACTTTTATTGCCCCTGTCCATCTGCTCTCACTTATCCCTAGAATGTGTAACCTATAGTTTCTCATTTCTGCCTGTGGCGTTGGCTATTGCACGCCACATGTCAGAGAACAACTAAGAGTGTATTGCGCACATGACGTGGACAGTTTGGGGATAGAAATGGGGAGAGCTAGTGTTTACCCTGAAGGGTTGGCTATTTGGAAAATGTTCAATGGACAATGTCTTCAAAGACATCCCTGTTTACCAAAATGAAATGAAATTATCAAATGAAATATGATCAGATAGTGTTTATGTGGAAACATTGGATGGAGAATTGGATGAAATTAACCTGTATTGCAATGCCAAATGATGATGTCCAGTGTACATTGATTAAATGTGGAAATGTCAACAGTGTTTACCAGTCGATATAACTCCTGTTGATTTGAGTCATTGGAATTACAGTTACCTAGTTGATTGTGGCTGTTATGAACCTTGAGGACACTATATCTAATATTCCTAGACACAGTTGAAAACGAGCATTCGACTCAACTGCATAGTATAAACTTTTGACGCCACACTGCCGTGACCTGTTTTAGTTTACCCGTCTCATTCATTGTCCTGACATTCCAAAATCCTATTCTTGTATCATGTTTTGCGGTCAGGACATCCGTTCTCATGTCAGTGGCTTCCTTTTGGCTTTCACCACTGACAGTCATACGAGCCTCAGACTCTGGATGTTCGTCCCGCAGCAAAGTTTGTTTATTCGTTATAGTTTCCATAACTTCAATTTTTTTTTACATAGACAGCGGTGTCAGCCCTATGCTAAAACCCCCAACCTGGAGGACCAGGGTGTCTGCTTTAGTCTGACACCTGCCCGCGCAAACCTGTCCAGCTTGGTAGAACCTTCCAGGAGTAAAACTCCCGCTGGCATAGCTCTGGGGGTAATCAGGGTACCCAAGCCGCCATACCTCGACAAGGTATTGATACCGGTGATGGCAGACATTTTTATTAGTACAGAACATTTAATTACGGAACACTTAGTTATTATATGTTTTCAATGCAATTATTTTCTTATTGAGTTACTTACATACCACATTTCCATTGGTTCATATTTTCACTTTAGCTACTCATGTGCTATACCTAGATTATACCATAGCTTTTAAGAGATGGCACATCTGTTGCACCTAATTTGTGCGCGTCATTATTTATTGATACCATAATTAGTGCTTAATGATTTACTTAACTTCCTTTATTTCTCCCATCATACTCTTTTGGAGTGTTGCTTTATTCTCGTGTTTTAATTTGGACATTGATTTTTGTTTGCTTCTGTTTTCCCACACTTGCGTTTATGCTCATACATACATTCATTACACAACTCATTCTTTTTTTATCAGGTTGACATGTTTTATAATCTTTGGTGATTACTGCCACTTGTTTCACCTTTTATAATCCTTCTTCACCTCCTGTTATTTCATTTGCGATTTTCAATTACCACTTATTGGTTTATATTTTGTACATAGTTGATCTAAGTCTCCTTTTTTTTGGTTGAATTTGGTGTTTGATTCTATTTACACACTTCCATCCAACTCTTGTTCTTTTCTTAATAATGACTTCCCATATGTGATAGTTAGATTGTTTGGATTGATGGAATTTGATTGACCTCACTATATTACTAAAAAAAAAAAAAAAAAAAAGATAGCTTCGCTTTTCGTTTTTTCTCTCCAGGGGTCGATGTAAACTGTTAAACTATTTTCACATGGGAGTTAAGTGTTTGAGATTCTCACATGTAGGTCTAGTCTTTTATAGATGCACGTGTGAGCACATCTAGGTAAATTGTTGTATATATTATTATTTGCGTGCTACCGTGCACTATATTTGAACAGAATGGCATGGCTTTTTGCATCATGTTGTTGTCATCCAGCTATTATTCTGGAGCAGACCCAGAAAGTCCTTTGGTAAGGAAGATGTCTTAGACAAATATTGTTATGTGTCTTAGCCTCAAGTCATGGGAAGACACAAAGAAATTTATTGTGGTATATCCCTGAGTGGAGCATATATATATATTAGAAAAATCTGGCTCATTCAGGTATCAGCATAGATACTCAATTTATCCTTCGCAAGCCTTAGGCAGAGCTTTGGCACGTCTTGTTATGGCGTTTTGCTAGTCCAAATCCCTGCTGGAAATATAAATAATGGATCGTAACGCATTGTCTTAATGGAAGACCTATAAAAATATTGCACAAGTCTTGTAATAGACACTAGGATAATATGTTCTTATTACCACAGAGCTTCCGTCACCCTTGAGATGGTGACGGTTAGTGAGTTCTGTCAAGTTCAACATTGATAACTTGCATTGACGTACATTTTTCTTGCCATGAACCATTATGTTGATGTATTGTACTTGCCTATGATGTCCTCATCTACGTCTTCATGTAATAAACCGTTTTGGCATTGATACTCAACGATGGGTCCAGTTTGTATCATTTACAAGTTGGTCAACCTTATGACCCAGTTGTTGCATTGACATTGTCCTCATCATCATTACAAATTATCGGCCCACCAACATTCGCTTAGTCATAAACATGTCGGCCGCTTACAGCAGTGCCAGACAGTTCTGACATCACCATTGTCAGCAGTATCAGACAAAACAAATGCACAGGTAACAATAAACAATGGTACATACAACATATAAGGTTAATTAACTGTCTGATATAGTTTGTCTAAACAAAGGTACATACAACATATAAGGCTAATTAACTGGCTGATATAGTTTGTCTAAACAATGGTACATACAACATATAAGGTTAATTAACTGTCTGATATAGTTTGTCTAAACAATGGTACATGCAACGTATAAGGCTAATTAACTGTCTGACATAGTTTGTCTAAACAATGGTACATACAACATATAAGGTTAATTACATACCAAGTCCACCTGTCAAGTGTCAACAGCTAAAGTTCTTTTCACATTTTCCTCATGTTTCATTTGTCTCCAGCTCTCTTCTCCACATGTTTTAGACTACCTCTGCCTTTCTCTCCGTGAAGGTGTCAGAACAAGGACCCCTTGTAATGCTATCAACAGTTTTCCTCAATGTGTGTTGTTTCCATCACCAGCATCTTTTTCTCATCTCTTGTTCCACTGGCACTTGTCTGGTTCTTGTCATCAGTTCCAAATTTGTGACTTTATAATACCATTTCAAACCTTATATTCTATGCAAGCACCCGTTTATGAAAGTCTGTAACTTTTCTTTTTGTCCTTTATTTTTCAGAGCCATACAATAGGACTGACTTGACATTTGAGTTGAAGATTCTTATTTTCATGTCAGACTTGATTTCTTTTGACGTCAATATGTTTCCCAATGAAAGCCCTTCTTATTTTTTGTATTCTTATTTTGATATTTTTTTCTGTCCCTCCAACTTTACCTGTATAGCTGCCAAGATATGTGTATGATTCTAACATCTTTTAGCGGTGGTTCTTCATATTCAACCTTGTTATCATTTTGTCTTTTCCATGTGTATTTTCAGACCAACTTGTGAATTCTTAATGAGTATTATCATTTTATCTTGCAACTGATTATGGTTATGAGACAAATGAGCCAAGTCATCTGCAAAATCTAGATCACCAAGCTGTTTAGTCAAATTTCTGTTGTGTGATGTCAATGCTTTTATAACCCCATTTATTGTTAGTAAGTAAAGAAATGGAGGCAAGAGGCATCCCTGTCACACTCCCGTTCTAATCACAAATGGTTCTGTAAGTTGTCCTTCATGAAGAACTCTGCATGTAATGTCTTCATGAGTCTTATTTATTAAGTAAATGATCTTCATCCTTCTTTTTCTTTGATCCTTAGCCACCGGCCGTCAAAGCAGTCAGTGGCCATCACACCTGGTGGCGTCTTGTAGGGCAAAAACAAATTGATTCCACTTTGCTCGGTCAGTGGCCATCCTTCGTACAGTGCCCCAACTCTGGTTCATTCTTTGCATCTCAGCCTCCACAGTCCTCCACCAAGCTGTTTTTGGTCAGCCTCTCTTTCATTTTCCTTCAGGGGTCCATAGCATAGCTGTTCTTGTGATGGCATTGGGGTCTCTTCTGAGGACATGGCCAACCCAGCTCCAGCGTCTGCCAGCTATGATGGTGTGCATGTCCTCTTGCTTGCTCCGAGTAAGCAGATCTTGGTTAGTGAAGGTATTCGGCCAAAAGATTCGGTGAATTTTTCTTAGGCATGTTGTGTGAAAAGAGGACAATTTAGACATTTCCTTCTCTGTAACTCTCCAGCATTCCGCACCATAGAGAAGCACAGAAAGCACACAGCTCTGATATAATCTTAATTTTGTGCTTGTGCTGTATTGAGAGGACTTCCAGATGTTGTTTAGGCTAAAAAAGGCTGTTCTTGCCTTATTCATTCTGATGTTGATGTCTTTGCCTGCCCCGCCAAATGGTGTTACTATGCATCCGAGGTATGTGAAGGTGTCTGTCTGTACCAGTTGCTGATTCCTTACTGATATGGGCTCAGGGTTGCTCACATTGAGCGTCATGACCTCTGACTTCTTTAAATTGATGTTCAAGCCTACCTGCTGGCTAAACTTATTAAGTCTATCCCTTTTTTCCTGGATGTGTTGATGTGAATGTGCTAGTAGTGCAATGTTATCTGCATATTCCAGATCTTCCAATGTAGAAAATGTAGTCTATCTTATTCCTCTTGGACTGCCCTCTGCTGTCTGGCGCATCACCCAGTCTATGACTGTTAAAAATAAAGTGGTTGATAAGGGGCATCCCTGTCATACTCCTGTCTTCACCTCAAAGGTTAGGTTGCTCTGCCCAATGCTACACGTAAAGTTGGCATAGAGGCATTTTATGATTGACACTATGCAGCTTGGAATTCCATAATAATAATAATAGCCCCTTCAGTCATAACTGACTATGGGAATGCGCCCCTGAGGTGGCAGCCCACAGCTGCTTATTTTCCTGGTGCTCCTTTTGTCGTTTTCTCCTCTCCTCTGCTTGTTGTGTGAGCTTCTTTTCGCTCAATCTGAGGTGGCGCCGTAAATAGCATCGCCACTTAATATTCTATAAGCCCTCAGTATATTCCATAAACTGTCTCTATGTATACTGTCAAAAGCCTTTTCAAAATCAATGAAATTAATGTACAGCTGTCTTTGCCATTCTGAGCACTGCACTGTTATGTTCCTGACGGTAAATATATGATCTACACATCTTCTGTTCTTTCTAAATCCTGCTTGCTCTTTCCTCACTTTGTGGTCTACTGCTTTTGAAATTCTCTGTATAATTATCCTGCCTAGTATTTTGATGGGAACTGAGAGAAGAGTGATTCCTCTCCAATTATTGCAGTCTGCAAGATCTCCCTTTTTGGGCAACTTGACAATTATTCCTTTGTTCCACTCCGTTGGTGTCGTCCCTGTTTTATCAGACTTGTGCAAATAGTGGTTCTAATAGTTCTGCTGCTAGCTCAGGGTCTGTCTTAAATAGCTCCGCATTTAAGTTATCATGGCCAGGAGCTTTTCCATTCTTTAACCCTTTGATTGCTGTGATGATTTCTTCTTTTTGTGGAATGTCTGTATTAACATCTAGATTGTTTTCAGCCTCAGGAACACTCAGTTGTGTCTCTGATTGTTCCTTGTTCAGAGTTTCTCTGAAATGCTCTGCCCATCTTGTTTCCTGTCCCTCTGCTGTCGTGATGAGATTTCCCTGCTTATGTCTTACTAATGTAATATTGTTTGCACCTCGTTTTCCACTGATGATTTTAGTTATTTTGTATACTGTGCTTTGTTCATTTCTCAGTGCAGCCTCTTCTGCCTGTCTTGCAAGATCGTCTAGGAAATTCCTTTTGTTGGCTTGGGTTTGGTGTTTAACTTCCTTGTCCAGCTGACTGTACTGTTCGTTATATAATTGCTTCAACCTGGGGGACTTCGCTTCTGTTTTCTTTCTTTTCATTTCCTTTCTCATCGTTATGGTGTTTAATGTTTCTCATGTTATCCAGTCTTGCTTCTTCCTTTCCTGGAATCCCAAGCATGATTTGCTGCTTTCCTTATATATTGTTGCAATGGTGTTGAATTTCTAGTCTATATCATCAGTCAATGTCTTTTTCTGACTTTTGGCAAATTGATATCGCTTCTTTATATCAGCCGCAAAAGCTTTTCAGGTAAGAGGGTCCTTCAATTTGCTGATGTCAAACCTTTTTTGTGTAGTTACAGTTGGTCCAGCCCTTCTTAGTTTCACTTTCAGTTTTGCTACTACTAAATGGTGATCACTTCCCACATCAGCACCTCTTCTTACTTTCACATCTGGTAATGCATGTCTCCATCTACCGTTAACCATGATGTGGTCTATCTGGTTTCTGTCCCAACCATGTGGTGATTCCCATGTTAATTTGTGAATTTCTTTATGTGGGAAAAGTGTTCCTCCAATGACCAGGTTGTTAATGCTACAGAAACTTATTAATTTATCCCCATTTTCGTTTGCTGTTCCGCTGCCACATTTCCTCATTACTCTTTCATTATATGTATTGTGTGTTCCAACTTTCGCGTTGAGGTCTCCCATTACTACGATAAGATCATATCTAGGTGTGTCTTCCATTTCTTTCTGCAGTTGTGGATAGAATTCATCCTTGACCTCATCAGGGTGTCTGCTTTAGTCTGACCCCTGCCCACGCAAACCTGTCCAGCTTGGTAGAACCTTCCAGGAGTAAAACTCCAACTGGCATAATAATAATAATAATAAATTCTTTAAGCGCCAAACACGGCGCATAAGGCAGAAACCAGTGCTCTCCAGGTTGTTCGTTGTGACGCCACTCCTCTTAGCTCTTGCACATTATTTAGGCCCAACGTTCTTCCTTCTCTTATTATTGTTCTTCTGAGTGTTTCTTTTGGTCTTCCTTTTTTCCGCTTACCCTCAGGAACCCAAGTGAGCGCCTGTAGTGGTATTCTGTTGTTTTGCATTCGTAGGACATGACCGATATATGACCATCGTCTTTTCCTTATATAGTCGGAGACATATTTCTGCCTAGAGTCTTCTCTTATTTGTCGATTAGTCTTGAATTCTTTCCAACTGATGTTCATGAGTTTTCTAAGACATTTGTTCTCGAATGTATTCAGCTTGTTCTCCAATGATTTTGTTATTTTCCAACTCTCACAGCCGTATGTTAACACTGAGATAACATTTGAATTAAACAGACGAAGCTTGGTATGTATATTCAATGATCGTAATTTCCAAATGTTAGATAATCTATTGAAGGCGCTAGCTGCCAAAGCAATTCTAGTATGGATTTCTCTTGTTGTGTCACCATCCTGAGTCATTTTACTGCCTAAATAATTGAAACTTTCAACTTTCTGTAGTTTTTCCCCGTTCAAGATGATATCAAAGGTCTCGTTAGAAAAGTTCATAGCTTTAGTTTTAGAGGCATTTATTTGGAGACCAATTTTAACCGAGAGATGACACAAATTATTTATTGCTTCTTGGGATTGTCTTGGTGTTGAACTTAAGAATGCTACATCATCTGCGAAATCCAGGTCCCCAGGAATTTTCCATTTGTCCATTTTATACCCAATTGTTCATTGTGGGTATAGTTTCTCATAACCCAATCAATAGCTATTCCAAAAAGTAGTGGTGACATAATACAGCCTTGTTTCACCCCTGTTTCTACTGTAAACCATTCTGTATTCCCTTTATTTGTTCTAACACAACATCTTGCATTGTCATATAGCGCTTTGATTATATTCACATATTTTGTTGGAAAACCATAGATTGTAAGTATCTTCCACAATGATGGGCGGTGTAGACTATCAAAGGCTTTTTGAAAATCGACGAAGGTGATAATAAGTGGCGATTGCCTTTCCACTGATTCTTCTATAATTGTTCTTAGTGTGAATATTTGATCAATACATGATCGTTTCGGCCTGAAACCCGCTTGTTCTTCTCTGATCTTTTCGTCAGCATGCAATTTAAGTCTTTCTAACATCATGCAACATAATAATTTTCCAGGTACTGATAATAGAGATATACCACGCCAGTTATTACAGTCTGATAGATCACCTTTCTTCGGTAACTTTACAATAATACTGTCTTTCCATTGTTGTGTGGTTGTTCTTCTCTCCATACTTCATTTATAATATCTAAAATTCTCAAGAGGTTGTTGTCATTAACTGCTTTAATCATTTCCCCTGAAATTTCGTCAACTCCAGCAGCTTTAAAATTTTTTAATCTTTTAACGGCTTGTTTGATCTCGTCCAGCGTGAATTCATCGCAAGTTATTGGCAAAGTGGTTGTGGATGTTTCATTATTAAAATCAGGTGTTACTGTTGGTGGTGGTCTGTTTAGCACCTCCATGAAGTACTCAGCCCATCTCTTCATTTGTTCTTTTTCTGTTGGTATTGAATTCCCTAATTTACCTTTAACAGGTGTTTCCATAGCAGTAGGCTGGTGACATAGTTGTTTTGTAATTTGATAAAGGCACCTACTATTACCAGTTCTTGCAGCATTTTCAGCTTCTACGGCCAGTTCATTGATGAAATGTCTTTTATCTCTTCGAGTTTTTGTCTTCACTTCTTTATTTAACAAGTTATAAGTTAGTTTGCAAGATTCAACTGCATTATGTGTACTTGCCGCTAGTAGTTTAAGTTTTGCTGTTTTCCTTTCTTGTATTTTATCCCAAGTATCTTCTCTCATCCATTTTTTCTTTTTATGTACTAGGTATCCGGTGGTCGCTACAGCTGCTTCTGTCATTGCTGTTCTCAGTTGTTCCCATTTAGTATCGATTGTCTTGGTGGTGATATCGTTGTCAATTTTGCCTAAAGCATCGAAATAGTTGTTCATTTTGACATTATATTCCTTCTTTATATCATTTGATTGCAGTCTGTGTACATCTATTCTTCTATTTTTATTCGGTTGGTATAACTTCTTCAGTTTAATTCTCATTTTAGCTATGCAGAGGTTATGATCGCTTCCGATCTCTGCACCTCTGTATGCTCTGACGTCTTGAACTGATGAGCGAAATTTAGCGCTTATGCAGAAGTGATCTATCTGGTTCTTAGTTCTGCCATCAGGTGAATTCCATGTTATCTTGTGGATATTCTTATGTGGAAAGATGGTGTCTGCCACAACGAGGTTTGATATTTCACAAAGTTCTAGAACTGGCATAGCTCTGGGGGAATCAGGGTACGTAACCTGCCATACCTCGACAAGGTATTGACACCAGTGATGGCAGAAAAGGATCTTCATAGGAACTTTATAATGCTCCTTCACTTTCCAAAGTGATTCTCTCTCTACACTGTCAAATGCCATTTAATAGTGCAAAAATTCAATATATAGTGGTGAATTCCATTCTAGACTTTGTTCAACTATTATTTTCAATGTGGCTATCAGGTCTGTACAGGATCTGTTCTGCCAAAAACCTACTTGATCATCTCTCAAATGTTTGTCTATGGACTCTTAATCTCCCAAGGATGATTCTGTTTAATACTTGTCCTGACCAAAAAGGTATTCAGTGGGGTACTGGAAGGGGAAACAGGTCTTATTTCAGAGGTGGCATTTGCCGACAATGTTGCCTTGATTGCTAAATCAGATCACATCTTCAGTCCAACCTGCAAGTCTGGAAGGAAGAGCTAAAGAAGAGAGGGATGGTCATCAGCAGCTCCAAAACCAAAATGATATCACAAGAGGAAAGAAGACATCAGATTATGCTGGGAGAACAGGTCCTGGAGCAGGTAAACCAGTTTAAATACCTCGGAGTTGTTACAGATTGGAAGTGAGGCATCAAAGAAGAGTTAGCTACCCGAAGAGCAGCAGCTTGGAGACTTTTTCAGGCCATAAATCAAAGATTTTTCAGCAGAAAAGAAGTTAGCAAGAAAACTAAGATAGCTGTATACCGCTCCACCTATATTTCAGTCTTGACATATGGATGCAAGTAATGGGCAATGTCTACAACAAATAAAAGCCAGCTCCAAACTTCAGAAATAAGGTATCTGAGGAAGGTGGTTGAAGTAACAAGAATAGAAATGGTCAGTAAACAGACAATATGGCAAAGCCTCAAACCCCCCACCACTGCAGACTAAAATAGAACAGTCCCAACTACGGTGGTTTGAACATTTCTATATTGTTTATGGATTCTGTTGTTATCCATTGTTTGTGCTGATGTTCACTTTTTCCCAGTACCTCTCCACATCTCATTTCATATATCTTTTACTTGTTGCCAGTGGTCTTCCGTATCTGCTTCATCATTCAGTTGTTGGAGTAATTGGTATGTGTTGGACACTGCGATTGAAACTTTGTCTCTTATTTCTTAGATATTCCACATCATACACAATTTTTTTGAGTTTTATTTTTGTTTTTGGAACAAAAGATGGTGCTAACAGTAGATCATGGTCTAATACTACATCTGCTCCTCTATATACCTTTACATCAAGTAATCATCCTCAGTACACCACTGCCCCAAACATGTTAAATTTGCTGCAAGTGATTTTGTCTGGACTAAAGGTAGCCGAAAAAGAAAAAAAATTGAAAAAAAAAAAACACACACACGTGTGCATATAGGATACAAACACAAACAACTTACTGTGGATGTGCAAGTTATATATTTGATTTATAAGTGTAACATATTGGACAGGTTATGTGTATAAATAACACTTATTAAAAGTTGTAAAGCATTACTGAGTAAATTATCCCCAGCAGGATATACAGATGTGGAACTGGTCCTAATACACTCTCTCCCTGCAGAAACATGGCTATCTTCCTCAACTTCACTTTCTATCTTCACAGTGTGTCCCTGAAAACCAAATATTGAACATATTCAAATTTGAAACAAACTACAAGTCTTAAACATTGCCTACATTTGACAAGTACATGATACATTTTTATGTTTTAAAATTACTTCCTTTTCTCAACTGTTTATGCCTCTGTCCCTGATGAAGATGTTATATTACATTTACATATACTACCCTGTTACAGAAAAAAAAAACAACACAAAGAATCTAGTAAAAAAAAATGTTTAAATGGACAATATTTGAACAGATTTCTGAGTTTAACTAACTTTGGCTGTATACAAATTTGTTATTAAGAATTAAAAAGAATACTCACTTTAAAATCTGTACTGATGTCCTGTTTTATTTTTTGATTGAGGAATGGGAACTTCTGTTCCATATTTTATTTGCAATCTGAAAAGAAAAATGAATTATAGGTAATAAAATCTTAGACAATTTGTTACATGCTGGTTATTTGAGATATTGATATCACAAGAATGTTTACTCAATTATTTTTTTTTAAAAATAATTGTGAAAAACATATAACAACTTGAAAATATAAGGAAGAGTGATACATGTTAAATGGTAGTATGTCCATTGTCACATTCAACAGTCTTTGCTATACTGATTTTCTTCTGAATGATTCAGAGCTGTGTCGTGGAACGACTCTCCCCAACTTCTTTTCTTCTGTCTATTATTTTTTCCCTCTACAAATTTCTCCTATCATTTGACAAGAAACCAAAAGTCTCTCTAGATTTCACAGTATTTTACCAGCTCAGGATTCTCACGGTCCAGGACAATAAATTATTCCCTTGGCCAGCCTAAGTCTTTCCACTTGAAAAGGTGAAAATCAGTCCTACGATTAGACTGGATGTCACGAACAGGACACACGTAAATCAGAGAAAGGGGCAGAAACCCTGTCTGCCGCTGCAACATGTACACAGTGGATACTATGGCGAGTTAACGAAGGTAACTAAATACCCCTGGGACCAGAATAGTATTTGCAACAATGCCACACAAGGCCACCCAAGACACAGCCCATCCCTGCCCGGGAGTCTCATCCTGGAATTGGAGGGAATTTTAAGCATTCTTCTTGTAACCATCATTCGGAGCAGACAGACTCTGGGCCCAAGTGGGCATTTCATGTTGCGAAATAGTTGTAGTGAATTCGTTGAGCGAAGTAAGTAGATCTAATACTGCTGATTTTATAACATGAATAATCATATGTCTATCAACAGCTTGCTATTGCAGTAACTTTTTGTAAAGTTTAAATGCATTTCCATTTTCAGTGACAATAATTGTTATTTGCATATTTACAGATCACTCAAACTAATGTATGAGTTGCTGAGGTCATAGACCTAATTAACTCCTGATCTTTATCTCACAGCCTGGCAGATAAGACAGGGTTACATAATTGATGTATATTATTGTTGTTACTTTGAGATTTGCATATTGACCCAAGCAAAACAGAAGTGTATTAGTGGTCCTTCTATTTTCTATTTCTTATAAGGCTTCTGTGTTCTCTGTCAAGACTACAAACTTGATAACAGTGTTCTCAATCACTTCTTCTCACTTTGTCAAATATGGGACATTAATTTTTGCATCATGGAATGTTCTTTATATGTATTTAATGCAATCTTATGCACATACCATGTTTGATGATTGAAGAACTATTTTATTATCAGTTTATGAATGTTATTTGCTACAGGAACCAGGACTTTAAGAATGCTTGCAATTATTTAGCTATTTAATGAATTTACCACTTGACTGACAAAATGTAAGTCAGTAGTTCTCAAGCCTTGAGACCATGACTACCCTCAAAATGATTTACTGCTCGAGTAAGCAAGAATGTAAATCATTGGTTCTCAGACCTTGGCAGCAATGACACCCCAACAGGTTAAAGCAGCATAGGAAACTATTACCCAGTGGTTCTCAAACCATTGTTGACAGTGACCCCAGAATTAAATACTGCTCTATGGGCACTAGGTGAACCAGTGGTTCTCAACCCTACCTCACAGTTTGTGAAACTCATTGCCCACATGGGGAAAACCACTGCTGTAAATAAGCAGACAGCCAGATAGAGACTGAGAACTCAAGATACGCTATAATGTCAGTTAAGACGTGGTAGTTCATACATCGTTACGGAATGATAGTTAACCTTGTGTTAATTTAATTTCTGATGGACGCTTACCAGCCATCAGACTTAGGAGATGACTGCTCTTGAAACCACTAATGGAATTTAAATTGTTTCCAGTCCACCCAGGTTGCGGTTACAAGGTAGAAACCCAGGTTGCGGTTACACAGTACTAAACCAGGTTGAGGTTACCAGATACCTAAACCAGGTCCAGGGTACAAACCAGGGTACAAGTCCATGGTACCAAAGATTACCCTTACCCACCATACCCTATCAAATAGGTTATCATACCCAACCTTATCCTATCACCCAGTAACCATACCACGCATCCCATAAGCAGAAGAGGTATTCAGCAGAGGTGACTTACCCCATCCTTATCTGTGATGTGCACTGAGTCCAGGGAAGCAAACTCTGACACCCTCTGAACCCATTAACTGTTATGAGACCAACCTGCTGGGGCAGACCAAACCAAGAGAGTCTGAACCAAAATCATCTCCGCAGCTACTACAGTCCTTGAGGAGATGAGTATTAACACCTACCAGCAACACTACCATAGAAAAGATCTCTGGTCCAAGTGATGACCAAACTAGTTGTTTTTTTTTTTAAACAGTAGAGCTAAATTTTTTTCATATTTATATGTATATAAAGAAATGTGAGATTCAATACCCTTTTATTCAACTTTACATAACAGAGTCTGTTGTTATTTTTCTTGTTAACTTTATTTGGGTTGTATTTTGTTTTAAATGTAATCTACACCCTGGGGACTCAGCCATAATTCAATTAACTTCTATTGGGTCGGGATATTTTAATTGTGGCTGGACACCAAATCTCTTTCTCAACCTTATGTGCTTTACACAGTCCTTTTGTAGGATCCCTGAGGAAGAATTTATCGTCCAGAAAATATCTTGTTTAGGTACCAGAATTCTCTTTTAAGTAAATTTCTAGTACACTATTTCCCGAGGAGAGGCAGTTTCTTCAAATTCGGAAGCTATCAATAAGACATTATTATCTGTATTCTTCCATTCCATTCAAGCTGTCCTATCTCCTCAAAACACCTCGCGACAAGCTGTCAAGTGCATGCAACATGTGTATACGATCAATTTTTAAAATTATAACTTCTACCTATTATCTATCTATACTTGTGCTTTGTACACTAAACTAAGGCATTTGAGACAGTAAAACACGAGAAAATTATAAAAAAACACTAGAAAGCATCAACATCGATGGTAAGGACCTGAGAAATATAAACAACATGTACTGGCAACAAACATCAGCAATGACAATTAGCAGCAACATAGGAACATTTTAGCAGATTAAAAAAGGGTGTTATACATGTTTGATGGCATTTTAGACAGTTTGTGCCATATTGATTTTCAGAGATTTTAAAATGTATACTAAATGTATATAAGATTATGTTTGAAAAGTGTAACATTTTTCCATTTGATAGCTAGAATCTTCTTCTTCTTCTTCCGTCCTTAGCCAAAGACCGACCAAGCAGTCAGAGGCCATCACGCCTTGTGGCGTCTTAAGGGCAACAGCAGATTGATTTTCTCTGTTGTAGTTTCCCATCACGCCTAGCGGCGTCTTTAGGGCAACAACAAATAGATCCATCTGCCGTTGTTTCCGTAATCGGTGTGACAAGCCAACGGGTGATCAGCCCATTGGGCAGCTAGAATCTAAGTTTATATAATATAAACATCTGGGAATTTTTGCAAAAGTTTTTTTTTTTCAGTGCTGTTCTTGACATCAGATATACAGACAAGTTACACATTTTGCCAGAAATTTCTACATTTTAGTAAATTCTATCACAGAATAATGAAATAAATGAAGGTAATTTGATACAAATTTTCCTATTTAGCCACTTTATTTTATTTTGTCAGCAATAGTTCTCTTCTGTTCCTTACCTTTTAGTTCCCTGTGATGCACAGTGTTGTCACATTTTATGTTAGAGAAGCACTAATGAGGACCTCACATAATTGAAAACTGGTGTTCTCAAATGAGTAAATGTAAAGTAAGGGGTGTGTTCTCACAGGAGTAAATGTAGGGTATGTGTTCTCACATGATTAAATGTAGAGGGTGTGTTCTCAAAGGAATAAATGTAAAGTAGGGGGTGTGTTCTCAAAGGAATAAATTTAAAGCAGAGGGTGTGTTCTCACAGGAGTAAAAGTAAATTAGGGGCATGTTCTCACAGCAATAAATGTAAAGTAGAGGCTGTGTACTCACAGGAATAAATGTAAAGTACGGGTGTGTTCTCACAGGAATAAATATAAAGTAGGGGGTATGTTCTAGCAGGAATAAATGTAAAGTAGAGGATGTGTTCTCAGATACTTAAATTTCAACCATTGTAGCATTTTTTTTTTGGCTTTTAAACATGACAATTTTGCTGATTAATGTCATCTTTCCCTTTTATTAGAGTATCATATAATAATTATAGAACAAATATAGGCCATATAATAAGTACAATGTTGAGCTGATCATACAGAAATGCTAGTGAGGTCTGGCAGCTTTACAAACAATGACTGCATACACCTGTAGCAGAGACTATTGTTTCTCCTATATCATCAACTAGTCATGTCAGTCAGTAATTGAATATGAGCTGGGAATACTCATGCTGTCAATATTACAATGTGAATGGTTGGGAACAAAACCACAACGAAGGGATACATATCACCATGGGCTGTGCATGAGATAAACACAGTGATTATGAAGTACATACTTGGATCGGTATTGATCCAGACGGTGGCCCAGGCAAAAATTGATTAGATCCTGCATGGGAACATAGCTGGCATAAATGGAGTATGAATAAAGAGGGATATCATGAATGGCACAGGGAACAATAGGGCAGGTGATCACAGTTAAAAATATATTCAAAGGGGAAGAGTGAAGTAAGTAAGGTGAAAACTTATTAAAATATCAGCAAGTCATCAACAGCTTTGGTAGGGAGTGCAGAACTTGAGGTAATGGAAAAGTAGAGCTGGAAATTAATCAACTAATAAATGATTATAGCAAGAACAAAAACAAATATATAATGATTAGTGAGACATGGCAGGGGAAAATGAAGATCTTGTGATGTACAAGTGCTACATATTGTTGAAGAAAAATTAAAATCACATTAAAAACACAGTTCAAACACTTCAAGACTTCATATTTCTCTACTTCCGTCCCATCCCTATTTATTATTTTTGGTTGTTACACTGTGACAGGTATGAACAGACAACTTTTAGAAAATGGAAAAACACACACATGCAAACACTCGCAAAATTTAGATATTTAAATTGACATTATCTACAGCTATTGGACAACATCAACAAGCAACATCTAATTTTTGGCAACTGAAGAAATTATCTGGACTTAGAGGCACCATAGGGCCTATATCATAATTATAACTGAGGTTAAACTGAATATTTTTATTCATTCATTTAAAACAAATTGAATCTGGATAAGGACTGGCTGTTGGTACATACATTATAGTTAGCCATAACCTTACTACAAGTCAATTGTCAAACAGTTTTGTCAAACAGCTTTAACTCACAAGTAGTAGTACACACCACTTTGCCCTTTACATTTATCTGCAAGCCATATCTTGCAGGGAGCTTGGTAGCATAGTGGTTAGTGCACTGGCTTCCTAGTGCAGTGGTCTATGGTTCGATCCACAGATGAGGTGGGAATTTTTTAGGCCACAAACGGCTCCTGGGTTGACCCAGCCCCAAATGGGTACCAGAGCAACTCTGGGAAGGTTAAGGCGGCCGGCGTGATGCCGACCACATCACCCCTAGTGTGCCGACGGTCAAGATAATATGGGCTTACACCATATTCCCAATATGCCTCAATGGGCGTGTAACGGGTTCCTTTACCTTTTTTTTACCATATCTTGCACCAGCATTATATATGTCTGAATTTGAAATGAAAATGTAAAAACATCTGGAAATGAGCTGGTTTAAATCATTTCAATACATTGGCACAAGTGTGTGAACATTTTGGAATGAGGTAAAAAATGTTATGAAGCTGAAATTGTATACTTCTTTATATCTGTTACTATTGCT
Organism: Oreohelix idahoensis; assembly: GCA_024509875.1. Taxonomy (NCBI): domain Eukaryota; kingdom Metazoa; phylum Mollusca; class Gastropoda; order Stylommatophora; family Oreohelicidae; genus Oreohelix; species Oreohelix idahoensis. Next base: position 133,418 of record JAMPIV010014511.1, read on the forward strand.
GCTAATCATTTGTTTATGAGCAATGACAATGGCAATAGATTCCTCTTCTTAACACTGGCTATTAGCTGATCAAGAATGGCTGCTTATTTCTCAGTGAACAGAAGAATTATAGTGACAGTAAATTTTCGGTTAGTCTTAGTGATTCAGATGAGGACTTTGCTAAGACTTGATGTTAGAATATGTGATTATTGATGACAGTGATTATTCTAATGGGGATACTGAGCAGCTGAAGGAACAGGTATGAGGTAGCATAACAACTGCTAAACTTTCTGTTAGTAAAGGGAAAGGAAAGGGTAAAAACTCAATTCAAACCAGTAAAGTTAACAGTACAGCTGCAAGTTGAGAGGCAAGTAGAGTCTCACAAGATGTCCCAGAGTGGATAGAAATTGACAAAGGCATGACACAAAATGCATTTCAGTTTTGTCAAAAGGTGTGACTTAATCTATCAACCCCACTGAAATGATATAGTGTTTTATTTACTGATGAAATTAAAGATTGCATGTGTCAGTGCATTAGTTATTATGCCAAACTCAAATGTATTCAGAATAATCTTTCGAAACAATATTTAATGTATGCTCACTGGACCAAAGTCACATGCCCTGAACTGGATAAATTTACTGCAGTCTTAATATTACTAATAAATTTTTGGATTCAGAAGAAACCATTCATCTGTGACTATTGGTCTACATCTGCAGAATTGTATACACCTTGGTTTAGTAACATGTTTTCAAGAAATAGAAAGAAATGAAGCATTATATCATATTATGTTTCATGTCTCTGATGACATTAACAAGGAAAAGAAAATACTGAACCATTTATGAACATTTTGTTACAAAAATATCAGAATGCCTTTCACTCATTCCAAAATCTCAGTTTGGATGAAACAGGCATAGGGTACAAAAGCAGATAGCAATACAATCAATATAATCCAAGCAGATATCACAGAGAAGTCCTTGGTTTATGTGAATCAGCAACTGGATATGTGAAACATGTTCACATAGTTTGTTTCAGATATATCATATGATCCTGAAGTGGATTCAAGCAGTGCGCAAGCTTTAAGATTTTTCAGACCCTAATACAGCCTTTGGATACAGGCCGTCATTTTTTTAAAGGCAGGAATTACACCTCTAGAGAACTCACTGACTTCTTACTGGAGAAGAAGCAATACTACACTCCTAACATTATTTTAAGAAATTTCCCCTTGAAAATGGAGACTCCGCATATTTAGTTATCTTGAATACAGATGGTACATGACACAAACAAGCAAGATGTTGTGTACAGCTCTTAGAGATAAAAAGGCCAATAAATCAGTTTTTCTTGTGTTTTCTCAGGCCTAAGTAGAGACCATAACCACATGGAAGAACATTGTAAAGGTGAAAATTATAGATAAATAGAACAATTCAATGAATGGGTATGACCTCCTGTACCAAAGACTTGGCTGTTATGGTGCACAAAGCAGACAATTTTTTTTAAAATAAGTGGAACAAAATTTATCTATCTGCTTGAAGTAGAGGAGGTCAATGCTTCAATGTGATACTGTTTTAACCATGATGCAGTTCAAGAGAAATCTGCTTCACCAACTAAATGAAGCTTCTGCTGTTCTGTGTACAATAAGTATTCAAGAAAATGTGGCTACTGATATTGTTGGACCTCAAGTATTTATGACTACCATGAAAGCATATGATTAGTTGCAACATTCTTCTGGGAAACATAAAATAGAATTTGGTATATGTAAATAATATTAGTTTTAGTAGTTTCATCTTTGGCTTTTACAGAAATAGTTGGTTTGGGAAAAAGAATCATAAAAAGTGTATCTGTGAAATGATTGTGACAAGAAAGGGTTGATGTGTTTTAAAATGGATGCACAAAAAATCGAAAAAAGGTGTGTTTTAATGGTTATTTTTTATCAGGTCTACACTTCACAAGACACAGACATTTTTTCACATAACATAATAGTTTAAAAACATTTCAAAAGATTTATTAGCACTCTTCCCACATTTTTAATCATAGAACATGCAACTACTGATTCAATGTAGGTCCTATATTTTTACTGATTGTTTTTAAAACAACATTTAGAAAGAAAAAAAAAACACCAATTTTAGATGTGTTTTTATAAAAAATATGTGGTTCTGTTTAAAACAAAATTATATATGTGAAGTGATAATGATACAAATATGACAATATGTTTGAAACTAAATGTGTATTGAAATTCTAAACATATTACTGCTATAGATTAAATTGGAGCTGAAATAGAAGGAAACAATTATATTTTTATTTATTTTTTTATTATTTCGTTATCACATCTGCACAATCACAAGTAATAACAGACACATTTTCATTTAAAAAAAAAATTATTTAAAGCAGTTCACAAGATTTTTCTTTCAATTTCCTACATTTTTTATATACACCAAAAGCACCTACTGAAATAATATATATATCTACTGCCTGTTTTTTCTGCTGTGGTAGTGCAATGGTTAGTGCACCGGCTTCCTAGCTTGGTGGTCCATGGTTCGATCCCCAGTTGAGGTGGGATTTTTTAGATCACAAATGGCTCTGAGGTCGACTCAACCTCATGAATTGGGTATAAAAGCAGCACTGGTAAGGTTAAGGCAGCCAGCACGATGCTGGCCACGTCATCCCTAGTCTGTCGATGGTCAAGAAAATATAGTCCTAACATCATATTCCTAATCTGTCGATGGTTAAGAAAATATAGGCCTAACATCATATTCCTAGTCTGTCGATGGTCAAGAAAATATAGGCCTAACATTATATTCCTAGTCTGTCAATGGTCAAGAAAATATAGGCCTAACATCATATTCCTAGTCTGTCGATGGTCAAGAAAATATAGGCCTAACATCATATTCCTAGTCTGTCGATGGTCAAGAAAATATAGGCCTAACATCATATTCCTAGTCTGTCGATGGTCAAGAAAATACAGGCCTAACATCATATTCCTAGTCTGTTGATGGTCAAGAAAATATGGGCCTAACATCATATTCCTAGTCTGTTGATGGTCAAGAAAATATGGGCCTAACATCATATTCCTAGTCTGTTGATGGTCAAGAAAATATGGGCCTAACATCATATTCCTAGTCTGTCGATGGTCAAGAAAATATGGGCCTAACATCATATTCCTAGTCTGTTGATGGTCAAGAAAATATGGGCCTAACATCATATTCCTAGTCTGTTGATGGTCAAGAAAATATGGGCCTAACATCATATTCCTAGTCTGTCGATGGTCAAGAAAATATAGGCCTAACATCATATTCCTAGTCTGTCGATGGTCAAGAAAATATAGGCCTAACATCATATTCCTAGTATGCCTCAATGGGAATGTAACGGTACACTTTACCTTTTACTGCCAGTTTTTAAAACATCACCTGAAGAGACATTCTGCACCAATTTTTGGTGCCTGTTTTTACAGAAATATGTTGTTTTGAAGAAAACAAAATAACATCCTTGAACTGACTGTGATAGCAATGTGTAGATAAGTTTCAAACTAAATGTGCACTGGTATTCTGAACATTTTATTACAATTATATAATTGTAAGTTCACAGTTTTACTTTTTTTTTTGAGGTCTTTTTCAGTCAGGTCTACACTTCACTAGACTTGACAGATAGGGCCTACTTTTTTCACACCAAATAACAGTGTGTAGCATTTCACAAGATTCCTCAGCTAGTTTCTCACGTTTTTATGTATAACATATGCACTTACCAAAATAATGTAGTGGATTGGTGTGAACAAAAATCGAAAAAAGGTGATTCGTCTTATGAGGACAAAAGAAAATAGCCAACGTTATGGCCACAAGGCATTCGTCAGGGAAAGGAAAGAAAGTGAAGGCTAGATAGGACACATAAGAACCTAAATAAATATAAATATTAAACCTAGGTACTTCCCTAAAGGTACAGAAGTCCTACCACTGTTGCTGCCCGCGAACGAGCATGCCCAGAAAAGAGGCATGTTACTTTCAACCTAGACCAGAGGTTTTCAAACTTTTTTGGTCCGCAGCTCCCTTGACCTGTGCATAAATCACCGCGGCTCCTCTATATCCGAGAGCAATTCACCATTTAAATAAGCGCTGTGTTGATGAAATATATGCCCTGAAAATGACTACTAGCATCCATCAGCTAGCTAAAATAGTCTCGAAATGGACTGCTAGCCCGACTAAGGTTGAAAGACACTAAATCTATAAAAGGACTTACACCATCTATAGGCCTAATGATAAAGCCCTGAAAAGGACTTGTACTGAAAAGGACTGCGAGCTAGGCCAACGCGCCCGCACCTGCTCAGTGTTCAGCGAGCTGGTTTAATATTAGAAGAAACAACGATTCAAATTTTCTTAAAAGCGTAGGAAATCCATTTTGGTAAATAGGTCAAACAAAAAATACACAATTGCTCGGGATAGAAAGAGTGAACCTATCGCCAACAATGTTCCGAGATTTGCACACACAAAAAAAAAAAATAAATAATAATAACGCCCGACAAACACTGATGAGGCTTTGAAAATAAAATTACAAATTCAACATGGAGGTCTCCAGTATTACTTACTGTCTTTTAACCACGAAAATCATGAACAGCAGCAAGCGAAATAAATTGTCAACCGTCATGGTCACCTACGCCAGCGAGCACAGTACTTGAAGATGACAAATATACATATTCCTTGTATCTGTTTATAAATAATGACAATTTTCATAACTTACCCATTGATTCTCTCATCCGTGCGCAAAGGTATTGTAGTTGGTTGCCAGCAGTGTTACCAGTCAAAATTTTGAAAAAAAGCCAAGAAAAGCCAAGTTAGTGTGTGTGAGTGTGTGTATGTGAGTGTGTAGGTGTGGGTGTAGGTGTGCGTGTGTGTGTGAAATAAATGTATATTAATATGTTTAATAAAATAATAATAATTTCAGTAAATTGTATTTAACAAAAAAAAAAATTACTATTCCAAAGATCTAACATAACATTCTATATCGACACTAAAATCATAGATTTTGGTGCTGTCCAGAAGCAACTTTCAACACATTTTCTTGATATGGCTTGCTTTGCTAACATCCTATTTGTAACAGTGACGGCATGCAATCTATTTGTCTGAGCTGTTTTCACAAAGTTGACTTGCGAAAATATCCTCTGTACATATGCTGATGAATGAGGCAACGCCATTATACCGCACATAAATGTGGAAAGCAGTCCAAACTTCAAATGATCATTCCCATCCTTGATTGATCTCAACTTAAACCAGAAAGTTCCAGGTTCAAGAATAGCCAAGTTTTAAAGAGACTCTTTTGAATTTGGTAGAACTTTCCATTGGTCCTGTAAATTATCTAGTTCACTCTCAGCTACCATTGCAGGGAATTTTGACACCAGTGGGATTAATGATCTTAAACGCTTGTCATTTGACAAGGACTCCTCGACATCCAGAACTCTCATTTCAGCCAAAAACACTATTGTTTGAAAGAGGAAAACGTTTCCTTATCTGATCACATAAATCTATTAAAAATGCTAACGCATCTTGGCGAAGTTGGGATTCTTTGTCCCCCAGCGTTTGTATTCTTAATAAATTTTCACATCTACCTGTCCTACCACCAACATCTATGTCTTCCAGTTTTTTTTAATGGAAGTTCACATTTAATGGATCAATCTCCGAGAGTTTGTAAGTCTGCATGACGTCAGGTTTAATAAAGATATCCATTATATTTCTGTTCTTCGAAGTTATAAACACAGTAAAAGGCAGTGGCTATTAGTACGAAAGCCACACGTATTGAATGTGCTGTGCAGTAGGCATAATTTTGTTACAAATAATTAGCTTGTTTTACATACATGTGACTTACTGACATAAATCTGACCTAACTGTCTTTTATATTTGGATATGCGCCCTAATATAACCGCCTTGGTTGAACGAGACGAGCCTCGCCAAAACGAGGCACAATTTTATTTAAAAATAAAAATAAAAAACACCCTCAGAATGTCACAAAAAAAAAAAAAAAAAAATACCAAGGTCATCAGAAAAAAGCCATCCTAAGATTTGAACGAAAAAGCCAAAATCTTGGGGAAAAAAGCCAAGTAGTGGTAACAGAGGTTGACAGTGTTGCCACTTTTTAATTTTTATTTTAGTAAAACACAGTGCATTAAAAATGAATGTAGATTATTTTTTTTTTTAAACAAAACATGCCGTTCAATCCTTCGTGGGTTATAATAAGGACATATAGTGTAATAAATTCAAGATAATAAAATCAGATCTCTGATATCCAAATATAGTGTATTCCTAAGCCCTTCACTCAGTCCAAATATTGCAAATCAAAACCAACATTGTGTGAGTAATTTTGTGTGTTACACCCCTTTTTCAAAAAAGAAACAATAAAAATTTAAAAAGAAAATTTTCAATAGAAACATAAATAAAAAGATAAAAATTAATAAATGAATATTATTTTAAAAGAATAAGGGAAGAAAAGAAATTAAAAAGTTAAACAAAATAAAAACAGTAAAAAAATTAATAACAAATTAAAAAACAAAATAATAAACAATAAACTAATACAAACAAGAAAACAAAAACAAGAAAAAACAAACAAAAACAAAGTAAATTATCTCACAATTGCCCTGCTGTTAACACAATTTTAGAGGACGAGAAAGCCTGAAGGTGTCCGAGATTACATCAAATCCACCAACTATCTGCCATCATCCACATGAGTATTTTATCAGACTTCCCCTTACCTCCCCATTTCACGAAATAAACACAACAAAATATTAAAAAATAAAACTAATTAAAACAAACAAACAAAAAACTAATTAAAATGAAGTCTTTCACAACTGACTTTTTATTTATTAAGGTGTTTGCTACTTTTTTGTAGCACGCCACTTTCAACCATCTACCATATACATAGAGCTGTTGGTTATATCAAGACGTGTTTCATTTATTGTAATATATTTTTGTTTGTATTTATTTTATGCTTAATACTATATTATCTTTAGTAAGTATTTTTCCTTTTGTAGTTATAGTTCAGTATGGTTTTATCATCACAAATAGATATTGCCTAAACTGTTATGCATTTAATATTTATTGGAGTTTTTTTTATAGTAAATCCGTATTTCCCGGGGGGGGGGGGGGGGGGGGGGGGGGGGGGGGGGGGCGTTGGGGGGGGGGGGGGGGTGGGGGGGGGGGAGGGGGGGTGGGGGGGGAGGGGGGGGGGAGGGGGGAGGGAGGGGAATCTTTCACCACTGTTATGTGAGACAATTTATATGAGGCGCTTAATATTCGAATGTATGTATTGGAGTGAGATCTGGACACTGGTAATTTTGTGCGACAATTTCTATGAGGCGCTATATTAGAATGTGTATGGGAGTGAGACCTGGACACTGACAATTATGTGAGACAATTTCAATGAGGCGCTATATTTGAATGTGTATGAGAGTAAGACCTCGACGCTGACAATTATGTGAGACAATTTCTATGAAGCGCTTAATATTAGAATGAGTATCTCTCTCTTAAACAAACCACAGAGCTCCAAATTGGTGCTAAATGAGAAAAATCTACATCTGGATGACAACCCAAACTACCTAGGCATTACCTTTGATCGCCGCTTGACTTGGAAAACCCAGATTGAAAGAAACAGGACAAGAGCAAGGCAGAGAATGGCAATCATGAAAAAACTTGCTGGCACGGGTTGGGGAGCAGACGAGAGAGTACTAAAGAAGCTATATACTGGGCGAGTGAGACTAGTCTTAGAATATAGCATTGCAGGATGGTCAACGGCAGCTAAGTCGAACTTTGAAAAAAATAAACAAAACCCAAAACCAAGCAGTGAGAATCATAACAGGGGGCATGAAGTCAACGCCCATAAACGAGTTGGAAAAGATTACTCACCTCCAACCTATGGAGGATAGAAGAGATACCACAGCCCAGCAACAAGCCGAGAAATTCAGGAGGCTGATAGACCACCCAATGCACCAGAGAATAAATGGACTTGGAAAGGGAAGACTATAGTGAAGCAACTTTGTAGAGACAGTCAAAACAAAGATGAGAGTAGACCCCATAAACGCAACATCAACAACTATGCCCATAAGTACTGCACGCAAGCTACCGACTTGGAAACAACAGTGCTTCCCTGAAATGATAGAAAAAGTTCCTGGTATTGAGAGAAAGAACAGCCAAAATGAAACAGAAAGGAGAGTCATCATCATAACCCTTCACTCCCAAAGGAGCATAGGCCTTCAACAAACACTTGCCAAGTCCTCCTGTCACATGCCATCACCTCTTTCCACGTTCTCCTCATCGATTTCACCTCTGTTTCCATTTCTCTTCTTCATGTGCTTCTTGGTCTACCTCTGCCTCTTTTGCCCTGGGGGTTCCAGAACAAGGACTGCCTTGTAATGCTATCAACAGGTTTCCTCAGTATGTGTCCTATCCATGGCCATCGTCTTCTTCTCATCTCTTGTTCCACAGGCACTTTTCTGGTTCTTGTCTTCAGCTCCACATTGGTAACATTGTCATACCATTTTAATTAATCCTTCTATTCTACGCAAGCACCCATTTATGAAAGTCTGTAGCTTTTTGATTGTCTTTGTTGTTCTCCATGTTTCAGAGCCATATAATAGTACTGACCACATTTGAGTTGAAGATTCTTATTTTCGTGTTGGATCCGATTTCTCTTGATCTCCATATATTTTCCAATGCAATGAAAGCTCCTCTTGCTTGTTGTACACTTATTTTGATATCACTGTCTGTCCCTTCAACCTTGTCTACATTGCTGCCAAGATATGTGTAAGATTCTACATCTTGTAATGGCGTTTCTTCAAGCTCAACCCTGTTATCATTATCTGCATTTATTATCATTATTTGTGCCTTTCCCTGTGTATTGTCAGACCCAATTGCCGTGACTTCTCATCGAGTGTTTTCAATTTGTCCTGCATCTGAATACGGATATGGGACAGAAGAGCCAAGTCATCAGCAAAATCCAGATCATCCAACTGCTTAGTCAGAGTCCACTGAATTACATTTCCGTTGTGAGTGTTTTCGATGTTCTCATAACCCAGTCTATTGCAAGTAAGAAAAGAAATGGAAACAAGAATCATCCCTGTCGCACTCCCGTTCTTATCCCAAAAGGGTATGTAAGCTGTCCTTTATGAAGAACTCTGCATGTCATGTCTTCATATGTTTTTTTAAATTAAATTAATGATCTTCAGGGGAACTCCATAATGCCTCATCAATTTCCAAAGTGATTCTCAGTGACATATGGATGCGAGTCATGGGCAATGACTACAATCCACAAAAGCCAGATCCAAACCTCAGAAATGAGGAATCTGAGGAAGGTGGTTGAAGTAACAAGAAGAGACATGGTACGCAACCAGACGATACGTCAAGGCCTTAAATGCCACCCCCTGCAGACCCAAGTAGAACAGTCCCAACTAAGATGGTTTGGCCATGTCTGCAGAATGGGAGAAGATCGGCTACCACGACAAGCATGGGAAACATAGAGCCAAGGATCCAGACCCCAAGGACGACCGAGAGTCCGCTGGGAGGACAACATTAGACAATCTTTGAAGGACCGAGGACTAGAATGGAACCAGGCCAGGAGGAAGACATCCGATAGGATAGTATTGCGCTCTCTCTTCCAAACCTCGATACCTCGCGGTAGAAGGGGAACGACTAAGTAAGTAAGTTCACTGCTCCACAGACAAGTGTTGTTGCTTTTCACGTAATTGGAAAGGTGGAACCATGCCTCATCTTTGAAGAAGGTAACATCAAGGACCGTCTCACCTTCCCCAACAAGGAATTTCTGAAACCAGGCGCAGTAGTTGACACGGGACTGGGGATCTTTCTCTTTCAGCTGATGTACTGCGGTAACCTTGTATGGATGCAACTATAAGTTCGTCTTCAGAATCGTGTCAGCTGTACTCTTTGAAACGTGGGCCTGTTGGGACAACAGTCTTTGTGACAAAACGTCTGAACATGCCCTTTTATGTGATCTCTCACACCTTCAGCCCTCCAGCAGTATCCTTTCTTTTTCTTAAATTTTCTGACTGGAACCCACAGGGGAAAAGAAGAATGAGGAGGCCAAAGAGAACTAGGAGAAAAACTATTGAACAGGAGGCTACGGAAATTGGAATGACTTGGGCACAGCTGAAAAATTAAGCCAGAATAGAAAGAAAAGGAATGCTGATGATGAAGTTGATTTTGGAGTTAAGTTCTTAACAGAATGGAATAGGTTCCTACAGCAGAACATGGACCTTGAGGTCCATCAAGAACAAGAAAATGTCACGGAAAGATGTGTGTCAGTGCAAAAAGAATCTCTCAGGCAAGTTAGACGTAGATTTCCCTCAGCTAGAGATACGTTTCAAGGCCTGTCAAAACTGAGCCCTGTGATAATTTTGAACAAGGTCCCACTTTCAGTGTTACCTTTTATACACATTGCAGAAAACAATTTCATCACATTAGAAGAGCGGTACAGAAAAACCACTTTTGTTTGTTTTAGAGAGGAACCACAATTTAAAAAAAAGATGGACTCTCCACAGAAAGTGAACTGTTTCGGATCGGTGTACTCCCACATAAGGAATTTAAATAGATGTGCCTTTACGTGTGTAATAATCCCAATGAGTAATGCCGTAGATGAGAGCATATTCTCTCTTGTACCATCATTTAAGGTAAAAGCAAGAAACAGAATGCAGCTGCACCTGCTTGACGCTATTGTAAAAAAATAGAGCCCAGCTGTTGTTTTCGAATAAATGTTGTAAGGACTTTACTGCATCGTCAAACACTATACTTCTGACTAGTGGCATACTAAGGGTGTTTGAGGGGGCGGTACGCCCTATGTGACAGCCAGGATAAGGGTGTCATCGGAAACTATTATAAAATTACTTTTTGCCAAATGTGCACTTGTAAGTGTGTTTATGGGGGGAGGGGTGCAAAAAAAAAAAGATCCGCCCTTGGTGCTAAATGGACACCTCTGAAGGTTCCAGCGGCGACGTCACTGATGAGCTTGATCTGTCGCTTTTTTTTTTTTTTGCGAGTAAGGATAATCTTTTTTCAATAGTTTTTTTTTTTTCGAAAGTGTTTATCTTTTCTGTGAACGTGTTTGACTTTTGTTCACAGTTTTCAACTCTGCCTAGATCTGAGTTTGTTTGGTTTTTTTTTTTTTTCTTGTCATGTCGAGCTGTCATTTTCCTTCATTTGTTGAAGAACGCCACCTTGATTAGAGTGCCTAGGAGCGAATGTAATGTAGGCATGTCTTCATAACTCACTCCCAGAAGAGGCAGTATTGTGATGACCAGAAACACATAACCTAAGAAACAACCTCAGTCCCTATTCATACAATCATAGACTTTTTGAATACTTTCTGAATTCTGATTACATGCCCCCCTAATCGGATTATCTTTTCTTATAACATCAACGGTAGGTTCTAATGACGATGTCTGTACTTTTCAACATATGTTATGTCATGCTTATAAGTAATTAATGTTAATATGAGTGTGCTATATTATTATTTTACTTTACGTTGAATTTCTTGAAATTGATATGTAACATGCATATGAGAATAAATGATTTCAGTATGAAAGGTGAGCGAAAATAAGGGCAGAATTTTAGACGGGCCTGCGTGCTCAATTCTCAACCCTTTGAAAATAAAGTTCGTTCCTTCGTTCGTGACCATACCTCCGGATTTTGCCGGCTTTTCACATGAAATGTAACGTATGGTCAACTTTTTTTTTTAAAGTTCCATGTGTCCGGCTTTTAAACAAAATTATATAAAAAAGAAGAAATCGATTTTTTTTTTTTTGGGGGGGGGGGGGGGGGGGGGGGGGGGGGGGGGGTCTGGGTCTTTTATGCGATAATCTTTAGAGGAATAAAATTGTTTTTGGTTTTATGACATTTTTACAAGTTCCAACATGTTAAAGCCTACATCAAATATTAAATGAGTAAGGACATGCAAATTTATGACAAAAATGCTTTGATCAATTGACGGTCTGATCAGTTAAGTTAAATCAAATCTGAATGATAATACTCTTTTTCAACTACTGGACACATGAAAAGTGGATCAAATTCTTTGAACAATCAAGAAATGTAGAGTTATATTCGGAACTACTACAAATTGCTTTTCTGTTTTAAAATTTTTTCTGTTCCAAAAAATAATGCTAATATTGAGAGGCTTTTTTTATTTCTTTCATGGAAAGTCAGTGGACAAAATGACAGAAACAAATTCACTGTTGAAAGTATAAAAGGAATATAACAAGTTCAATAAAATTATAAGAATGTTACATGTACAGGTTTCCATGAGCATTTAGTAGCACACTATCCCAGAACATTGTCATTGATGATGAGGTGAATACCAGGATCTCCAAAGCCAGCAGCACATTTGGCAGACTATACACCAACGTTTGGCATCGAAGTGGCATTATTCTACAGACAAAGCTGAAGGTGTACAGAGCTGCGGTGCTTCCAGTGCTGCTTTATGCATGTGAAACATGGACTGTATACAGGCGCCACGTAAAGAAGCTAAACCACTTCCACACAGTCTGTCTCAGGAAGATAATGAACATCAAATGGCAAGACAAGATCCCGGATACCGCCGTTCTTGTCAGAGCTGGTATCCCTAGTATTGATACTATTCTGATGCAGTCACAGATTCGCTGGGCAGGTCATGTAGTCCGCATGCCAGACCATCGACTGCCAAAGATACTTGTTTATGGTGAGATACAGAAGGGTAAACGCTCCCATGGTGGCCAAAAGAAGCGCTTCAAAGACACGTTAAAGACGTCATTGAAAACCTTTAACATAAACCCAGACACATGGGAAGCTGCTGCGCAAGACCGAACTGCTTGGCGCACATCTCTTCATAAAGGTGCAGCAGCATGCGAATCATCCAGAAGAACAGCAGCGGAACAGAGGAGACAAGCTAGAAAAGACTGTGTAATAAAACCTTCACATGAAGCAAACATTCCCTGCCCACACTGTCCGAGATCTTTCCAGGCCTGCATCGGGCTCATCAGTCACCTTCGTACCCATAGACTAACTTAACATAATCCTAAATAACACTGACAAACAACATTTTTCTTTCTTATATAAGAATAAGTGTTCTTAGGTCAGTTTCTTGCGCTGATTTCAAATCTGAAATCCGTTTATCTCTATCACGTCGGGTTCTTAAGATATTTGTGAATAAATATATTTTTGGGAAACCGTTATTTGCTCCGTTTCATTTTTACTATATAACTTATTAAAAATTAATAAAAAGCAACATAATTCAACTTTTTATACTGCTAAAAGATGCATGACATATGTTACGCGATTTTTCAAATAGTTACTGTATTTTGAAATAATTCTGAGCAAAATATGGCTTCTAGAAGTTGTAGAAATTCGGCTGATCTGTTCTGTTACGTGTGCGGATATTTTACCGATCGTGTTGACCAGAAAAACTTTACACCATTACTAAAGAAAGCATATGAACTTTATTTCGATTCGAAAGTTGATGATGCAAATAACTCTTGGAAGCCAAATGCAGTTTGTTCGATACATTGGCAGGTTGGTTACGAAAATCGCCGAAGCATAAGTCGATGCCTTTTGGAGTGCCCAATACTCCGATATCTAAATTTCGTCATAGACACAGAGAATTTGTTGAATACTTTGAGATGGATGATGACATTTGCTATTGCAAAGATGTAAACGGTCATGAGCACATAGTCAACGAATGGCGATTTTTCATCGATTCTTCCAAGACTAGTCTAAAAGCCGTGTTATTGCATAACAGAAATTTATTTTCATCAATTCCAGTCACCTACTCTGTTCATATGAAAGAAACTTATGACAATATGGCTATACGTTTGGAAAAAAATAAAGTACAATGACTACCAATGGCGGATTTGTGGAGACCTAAGGTCATTGCAATTCTCACGGGCATGCAGACTGGGTATACTAAATTTTGTTGCTTCCGATGTGAATGGGACAGCCGCAACAGACAGGAACATTATGCAAGAAAGGTGTGGCCTATCCGGGATCGTATGCAGCTCGGGCATAAAAATGTAATACACGAGCCATTAGTTAACAGAGACAGCTTCATTTTACCACTGTTACATATAAAGTTGGGGCTCATGAAGAATTTTGTAAAAGCGTTAGATAAAACGAGCAAAGCTTTTACTTATCTTCGAGAAAAGTTTCCGCAAGTTAGCGATGCAAAGATAAAGGAAGGTATCTTTGTAGGACCTCAGATTAGGAAAGTTATTGCAGACAAACAATTCGAGAACTTGTTACATGATAGTGAACTTCGCGCATGGATGGCATTCAAATCGATCGTCGATAACTTTCTGGGAAATCACAAATCTGTTGACTATGTTGCATATTGTTAAGCAGTGCATAGATGCATACAGAATTATGGGCTGTAACATGTCCCTCAAAATCCATTTGCTCGATTCGCATCTTGACTTTTTCCCTGACAACCTAGGCGAAGTCAGCGATGAACATGGAGAACGATTCCATCAAGATATCGCCGTAATGGAGTCACGTTATCAAGGACGGTGGAGTGTGACCATGCTTGCCGATTATTGTTGGATGCTTCATCGCGATGTACCACATGCCATTCACCGACGAAAGTCGAGTGCAAAGAAATTCAAGCCTACATAACTGTTATACTTCTTGTACGAATGATGTCGTAATACTGTATGCGTTGTTAAAAAACTTCAATTGCGTATTTCTAGAGATCCCGACCTGATAGAGAAAAACGGTTTGCAGATTTAAAAACAGCGCATTAAAATTGACCAGAAAACATAGAAATGTTAGAGAAAGAAAAAAAAAGTTTTTTTTTGTTAGTCAGTGTAATTGGATGAACAGAGTGGTCTTCATCACGAGTGATGGACGAACAACAACAGTTGGAGTGAAAAGTACATTGTTAAAGACTGAATATTTAGGGATGATGAAACAATAATGCCTGATGGAAAAATTATTAAAAGATGCATTTTATGAAGACTTAATTAACATTAAAAAAAAATTTCCTTTAAGTATTTCTATATATTTTATCATGATTATGTACATACATGTATTAAATTAGTGAAATTAACGCGTCCCCTTTTGTATACTCGTGTTTTCAGTAAAAGTGTCCTCCTTTATTCTTTTTAAGCCAAAAATCAGAAAATATCCTCTTAAAAAAAAAAAATAATAATATGGTCACCCTAACTGAGATCAATTTACGGTTTTCGCCCATAGTAGCCCAAAAATAGCCCAAAGTAACCTAAAACGCTTAAGGTAGCCTAAGGCGTCCAGACGTAGCCCAAAATTAAAAATCTAGGTGTATCTAGTGGTTTTGTAAGGTACAATCTAGATTTTTATTTTTTTGACAAAGACCTTAATACTGTGTCTAGTAAATGACAGAAGACTAAGAACAGTAAGTACAGCACAGAGGGTAGGTTTTGGTAATGTATAAACATTTTAAACACATAAGGAAGGGAAACCTGAGACCTGTAAACAGTAAATAAATATTAGACAAACATAAAGGTATGTTTCCTCTGCTCTAAATGTACTTGCTTATTGCCCTGTTGCCATTGACAGCTTATTCTGTGCACCAGTGCTTAATGTCAGAAAGACACCTCCACCTCCATTTTCTGTTGCATTTGTTGCTGATCCATCTATGTATGCATGAGTCCAGGTGTTATGTGGGAAATGTTTCTCTGTGTATTTTGTGGTAACTTTGATTTGCCACATTTACAATGATTTGATAGATGTGATGCCACTTTCCTGTATCAGCAGTTATTCATCTTATTTGGAATTGAAAACACTATATATCCTAATTATAACCCATCCGAGGTTGAAGGAATATATCTCATCACCAGAATAAATAATAAAATAGGGAACTTAAAAATTCCCAGCAAAAAAGTAATTAGGCTGCCTACTCAGACTATAATTAAGATTAGTTTATTTTAGTATAGAAGAATTTTAATGTGCAGAATGTCTACAATAAAATAATATGAAAAACAGAGAATAACAATATTATATTATTTACAGGATTGCAATTCACCCATATCAGTAGAAGAGGTGTTGAGAATAGACAGACTTAGAGAACTGCATGATATAGTAAAGCAGTATGCAACCAGAACCAAAAACAAAAATTAATATGTAAGGATTACTGTGGGTGTAGTAGGAATTTGAATGTGTAATAAGGTTCTCATAATACATATTGATAATAACAAATAAATAGTGAACCAGGTTTCATCACAAACACCCCAGACTTCACCTCCTCCTATTTTTTTTACATGTACAACAAATGTAGCCTACATTAACTCTTTGATTCCAAAATTATTACTTACACTGTGCCTCAATTTTGTGTGTGTGTGTTTTTTTTCCCCAAAGAATTATAAACAGCAGAATATACCATGTTTTTGTGTAAATTGTTTATGTGAACATGCACTTATTATATATTAAACGGATGGGAAATTGATAGGGAGTAAAGATGTGCAGTGATTCTACATTAGTACTAATACAAGCATAATTGGAATTTATAAAAAACACAATGCATGTAGTAAAAAACACACCAACAACATTAACAGTAGAATATGAACTTAATGAAGGCAGTTTATTGTTGCAGTCAATGAATCTTGCTTTCCTAATCTTAGAACATCAAGGTAATTCATATATGGCCATACCTACAGCACAGTCTGGATAAGTAGAAATTGCTGGGGCCACCTAAAAAACTTCTACTTATCAGGAGTTTGCTCAGAGCTGGACATTTTGCAGTCAGAATGAAAGAGAAAGTAAAAAGTATTTATTGTTACCCTTTATTTACACCTGTTTCATCATTTGAGTAGCATTTTTTTTTTCACTTTTCAAAAGCAAATTAAAAGCATAAAGTATAGCATCATGTCCTTTGTTTGTACCCTAGATGCAAATACCAGAACATTTAAAACTACATATTTCATAATGAAACACAGTGACAAACGAAAATCACAAAATATTGTTATTGGAATCCATGCTGGTTTAATGGTTACCACATTGCACTGGTGATCGGGTGTTCAAGGTTCAAGCCCAGGCATGGGCATTTGAAGAAGTGTCACCAACTAGAATTTTGACTGAATAACCTGAACAGCTCCTGAGATAAACACTCTGTGGATGGGAAGGAGTGAAGCTCCTTACCTGGTTGGGAGGAAAGTCCACAGGTTCCCCAGCCTTGCAATGACATGTCATTGGGCTGAAGGGCTGATAGCCCAAGTGCTGCTGGTTACGAAAAAAAAAAAAAATAATAATTTTAAAACAAGTCAAGTATAATTATATCACACAAATATTTTGACAATTGTATGTGGTTTTAAAAGTTTATCTTTAGCTTTGCCTTTCACCTGTGACTAGTCATTAACTGTAGCTTTAGATCAAGTTCTGTTGGTTTTTCAATGGCCAGGCAATACCCACTCATCAGCTAAATATAACATTCCTCATCTGTTCTATCATTTGATAATGAATTATGACTATCAACTCAATTCTCTTAATTATTGACTATGTTGTGACACATTTTTTTTCTCAGGAGACTTAGAATTTGTAGATACTTGGCTTGTCACATTTCTGTGGTAATTTAAAGAAAACCATAATCATGTGATTCATCACAAAACTATAATAAAAATGCCAAAGCATGTAGACATGCTGTTTAACTTCACTCATATTGATTGCTAAAACAGTAACAGAAGTCACTTTATGGTTTTAAAATGTAGACTAGATCAGTGGCAGGCAACCTATATGATGTGAGAATCTACTTTAGAAACACTGAGCTCTCTAAAGATCTGTCCTGATACAATCATATCTGTTTCAGGTTTCAGTGTATAAAAAATGTTGAAGAAGTGCAGCATATAAGTTATTTGCATCTCTGCAGCATTAAGTCCTTAGTTTGCTATAATTTTTTTTTTAAATTTCTATCATGTATAGATCTACCAAATCATCCCCTGTGATCTCCTTTATTTTCAAGTTTGGAGATAACTTTGAGGATTAGGGTATGTTCACTGCTGGTGTGAAATGCATTAAACAGATGTGGGGATAAGGGAAGATAGTAACTGTGGGTCACAGAAATATTGAAAGTGAAAAAGGAAAGGAGAGAATGAAGTTATGGAAAATTATAAAGTATTTATTTTAAAAAAGCATATTTGTTTATGGCTAATGCAGTTGCTTTAGGCCCCACCATTTGACAGTGATTATTGCTGTCAGGTAAAGCTGCTTAGATATTGGTGTAAATATATGTAGTATGTCTCCATAGTCTTAAAATGACACCCATCATCTGCTATATTTCATTGCCTTCAGGTTGAAAGAAATATGAAATCTAATGGCACACATCTAATTACAGAAATGAAGCAGGAAACAGACTATGAGGTATGTCAAATATTTATGCCCCATGTAATTCTCCTGGGTCTCTGAAGAGACAAAGAAAGAATATGCCTACTGTACACTTGAGCATGTTGTACAAAGTGACTTGTGAGGTTGTGGGCGGGGCTGGCTACCTCATTATGTTAAACAAATTATCACAGACTCCACTGCTGCAAGTGTATGTGAATGCTTGGTGCAGGCTTCTAACAAGTGGTCTAGCTGTAATGGTGGCTGTATACTCTGTTAGGAGCGCAAAAAGAAGATGAATGAAAATATTGACATTTGGAAGCTTTCAAGGGTGCATTCTTTTTCTATGATCCTTAGCCGCCGACTGTCAAAGCAGTCAGTGGCCATCATGCCTGGTGGCGTCTTGTAGGGCAATAACAAATTGATTCCACTTTGCTCAGTCTGTGGCCATCTTTTGTACAGTGCCCCAACTCTGGTTCATTCTTTGCATCTCAGCCTCAGTCCTCCGCAGGTTGTTTTTGGTCAGCCTCTCTTTTGTTTTCCTTCAGGGGTCCATAGCATAGCTGTTCATGTGATGGCACCATGGTATCTTCTGAGGACATGGCCAACCAAACTCCAGCATCTGCCAGCTATGATGGTATGCATGTCCTCTTGCTTGCTCAGAGTAAGCAGATCTTGGTTGGTGATGGTATTCAGCCAAAAGATTCAGAGAATTTTTCTTAGGCATGTTGTGTGAAAAGAAGACAATTTTGACATTTGCTTCTCTGTTACTTTCCAGCATTCCACACCACAGAGAAGAACGGAAAGCACACAGCTCTGATATAATCTTAATTTTGTGCTTGTGCTGTACTGAGAGGACTTCCAAATGTTGTTTAGACTATAAAAGTATGCATGGTATAGTGTTAAATTTGTGAGAAAAAAAAGAATGTTTTTGCAATATGCTGGACATGTAAAGAAAGGATTTTGAACAGTTTTACATGATCATTTTCATAATTTATCTTGATCTATACTGGGAATTTGTTCACTGAAGTCTTAGTTAAGCCTAATTATATGTATTTACTTAACAACTACAGTTTGTGACTTGTAGGAAACTAAGTTTTTTTTTAATCAGGCACCAAAGAATATTAAAACAAATGTCCCAATTGTAATTGTAGGAGAAAAGCAGGATTTAACACATTAACTACCGAATTGAAAAACACACTGTGGCCGAATTAAATTTTTTTCCCATTTTCATCCTGTAGGTGTTTGCACAAAGTAAGCTGTAGTTTTCGTAATTGTTTACAGATTTTTATGAATTACACGTCATTTTAAAGATAAATGAATGTACTATTACAATAAACACCGGTTGTAACTCTAATAGAGGTTGTTGCTATTTAACGGCCCTCCGATGTCCGAGGACTTGCAATATTTTTACAATTATAACTGCTTGCGGCCCATCCGTATCAAAATCACAATTTCAATCAATGTGCACACCATTTTCACTCTTGTCCTCGTCGCTAGATCTATCAGTCAATTGTTGAAACACGTTTCTATCCTATTCAGCCGTTAGACGAGATGTACACGCATTTTTTGTAGTCCTATCACTAGTTGCCATGGTAAACATTTTTACACGATTTGGTAAATAACCCAAAACGCTAAAAAATATGAACATAATATCAATTTTCCAGTGTTCTACAACAAACATGCTTTGATAATTTTTTTTCCGGTGGCAACTTAAAATCTCGAACCAGATCAGAGAGTGTTTCAGTACATTTTTCATTCGTTTTATTACTAAAATTAGATTGGCGCTCTGAGCGGCTTGCGGTCCAAATGTGATTATTTTGTGAGCCGCTGACAGCGGCTTGCGGTAGTTAATGTGTTAAGTTCTGGTTTTTAATTTTACTGGTCAAATAATGGAAGTTAGCAGGTTCCTATTACAACTGGAAAAGGAGGGGGGGGGGGGTAGGGGGGGCAGTTGCATGTCTAAAATATCTTTAAAACTTTATGACTTTCCAGCTGGCATGGTTGAGGTGCCTTACAACTTCCCCTCCCTACTGCCATTCACCACAACCAACCCAAACCCCAACCCCCCCCCCCCCCAAACACAACATACCCCACCCCACCCAAAACCTCAAACAACCAAAACAAACTAACCCCCCCCCCTCCCCCCTTGCCCCCAACCCCCCCAAAACCCCAACCATACCATACCCAAACCATCAACAAAACCCATCCCAACATACCCAACCCCATATTACCACCAACAAATTACAAACCCACACCCCCAAAAAACCCCAAACCAACCCCCCACACAAAACCTCAATACCCCCCCCACACCCAAACCCACCACCCCTAACCCCACCACAACCCCCTCCACCCCTCAACACAAACACATCATAAACATAAAACAAACTAAACAACTACCCCCACCACAAACCACACAACCCCCCCCACATAACACCCACACTAAACAAAAACCCCCCCCCACAATTAGCGGTTATGTGAGGGTTTTCAACCAAACCCCACACCTACCCACAATATAACACCCCCAAAAAAAACCACACCCATCATCAAAATCCAATAACACCCAACCCAACCCCCACACATAGGTGATAAGTGGGTATAAAGACTAGTGGGGAAGTGGGGTATGCCCATGTCATAACCATCAGGGTTTGTTTTGTTGTGACCTGCATGACCAGGATGGTGGAGTACCCACAACAACTCGTCATCCCCCAACTTCCACATGGTACCACTTTTACCACCATGACCCCTTGAGTGATCACTATCCCCATTCTTCATACACACTCTATACGCCTAAAATTTACAAACAAAATATTCCCAAACCCATACACCCTTGACCTAACCTGATTAACAGTCATGGGAACCAGACCCACCCCACCCCCGTTTTTGTACTCCACAAACATTGCAACTATTGCATTCACAATTCCATCTAGAAACCCACCACTATGTGTGTTGTTGTCCATCTAGGAATAATCCATTTCCCCATTCTTCGGGACCGGTTTTTCTGTAAATGCTTATAATTTCTAGCATTTTCCTGATTTTTCATGGACGTAGCAAATGAGCATTTTGTTGGACGCACTGTTCATACACTGCGCGCTTTCCCCTACGTTAGACCATGCATAAACCACTACTACCATCCCACCACATGAAACCCCTACATCCCGACTTATAGATACCCACTCCTTGTCCTACCCCCACCAGGCAAGGAACTACCTCCGGCTCTTATCAAACCCATTGTTTTTTCTCCACGTCATAAGGATCCCCTGGTTTGGGTTACTCACCCGATTACCCATGACAAACATACCCCCTGGTATTTACACTTGACAAGGCCATCAGAACAGGATGCCGACACCTAGCTCTAATTATCCTCTGCGCTAACGCTATACAGCTAGTATTCTCATCACTCAAAGAGGGAGATAACTGAGTCTTTACTAGATCATTATGTCGAAATCAAAAACAAAAACCGCTCTAAGTCATCAATCAGTTACACCGTCTTACATAGACACTTAAACTATTAGTATCCAAATCTTAGATAAGGATTAATATGGCCCCTATACCACTACGCTGATTCCACACTAGCGCACTATTTTCTTTCCAATCCTTACCCCACTTTTACTCGTGTTCACCCTATCTAACTTTTAAGATGCTATAACTTAGATTACAGACGTTGCGGTTGTTACAGGGTCTTCTTTCGGGGGGTGAAATCAAGATTTACTCCAGTATTTAGTGCAGTGATATTATTTTACTATCATTATTACAACCTAGTGGAACTCATAAATCAATAAGCGGGTTCATAGAATTTCAAACTTCAAAAAAACTGTCTTATGTGTTCCACTGGAGTTACAACATTTTTGCGCCAAACATTACAAAAAAACGGTGTCCCCCCCAATATTTGAGTGCGGATCCTTAAGGTGAGACAACTTCAGCGACTAGTAGTTATACCCTTCGGGCTCTGTCCAATGGTCTTTATTGGGGTAATGCGATAGCCTGGTGGGTGATACACGCATGATACAGATACTCAATTGTGGGGTGGTACAGGTTCAGCGTTTAATATACATCCCTCACAATAGAACTTAAATAATATAGCTTGATTTATTGTGACGATGGTATTGAAAACAGGTAATAACTTGACTCCACATGCCACCCAGGGTACCTGTTGGTATTTTGTTTGTCAAGACACCACGGTAGATAGTGCGGGATGCTATAGTGGCAGAGGTCATATGAGAAAGGTTCGTTTTGAGTAAGGTGATAAGGTCATGTTCAACTTTTGGGTCGTGAAATAGCCGTGTGTACTCTGGATGCTCTTTTTCACTTTATCGCATGACTATAATTAGACTCATCATATTCTATTGATCGCAGCGAAGTATCAATGAAGGTGATAGTGAACCGCTGGACATTGAATAAAGTTAGAAGTGTACGTGTTAAGACGGGAAGTTAGTGTCGGGTAACTCGTTAAACAGTCTGAGACTGTAGAGAAAAGGTCTAGAAATGTGCTGAGCTAAAACATAAATTGCCCTGGGGTTACAATAGTTGGAATTCCAGGAGTCGTAAATTCCCCCCACTCGCCTAAAGAAGTGATATATGTAGAGTATAACAGTCCTCAGTTTTGAACGATACTAAGTATCGGTTTTCAGACCATTTCCCCCATCGGTACCCGCGCCATACCCCGAAGGGGAGGCGTAGGGTAGATGGAGGATGGGAGGGGGAAGGGACGACATGGTAGAGCTGGGAAATACCAAGTTGAGGGTGAGATTGGGGAGAAGGGACAGATGAGAGGAGGAGTATGGTTGCAGATATGGGGTCTATCAAGTTTTTTGACAACTAGACTTGGAGTATGAATGACGAAGCGAAAGCATATAAGTGAGTAGTGTGTAACATAGGGGAATATGATAAGTGAAAAGTGCTGAGTGCATTTTAAGAAAATGAACGGAGGATGTTAGAAAGGGTAAAAATTCCAAAACTGCAGAGAGAATGGGGAATAGGGGAGATGAAGGTCGTTATGGTCTCCCTCACCCCACCCCCCCCGGTGTGGGTATCCCCGCCATCTCAAGTTGCTACTGAAGTCTCCAATAACGCACCCCGGGGTAGCGGCGGGGATGGGGAGGGGGGGGGGGTGGAGGCATAGTGAGAGTGGGAATGAGGGGAGGAGGGGTGATGGGGTAGGGGGGGTTGGGGAATGGATAGGTGCGTCTGCTACGCCTTGCATGAAATCTCATATTTAAATGTACTGGGGGCGGGGGAGGGGCGAGGGGAGGGGGGGGGGGAGGGGTGATAGGGACATAGGGGGGGCAGGTAACAGACAATAGACATGAAAGGGGATATATGGGGGGGGGAGGATACGGCGTTTGGGGGGGGGGGTGGAGGGGAGGGGGGAGGGGGGGGGAATCTCATATAGTGTGGGTCGTGGGGGGAGGGTGGTGTGGGGTGGTGGGGGGGGGTCAGTTTTTTATTTTTGTTTTTTTGTTTTTTTTTTGCCTTCACGCAAGAGTTATAAAATAAAAGATATTATCACTGACAAAAATATCTAATAGTGTCATGTAATCGCGAGTAAATAAATACAAGAAAGATGAATCACTCATAGAGCGTTTGTATTATTTTTGGGTAAAGGGAAAAAATCATTTTTAAAAATTAGAACATCATGTGAAAAAAACTAAATAGTATAAACTCGTTCATCTACAAAAAAAACCACCCGCATATTTCAGTCTAGTGGGATATGGTATGTTAGATTATCTAATAGTAGTTGTGTGTGCTTGTTGTGTGTAACAAAAGTGTGTAGCACAGGCTGTGTAGCTGTTAAGTCGTTGGTTTTTTGATTCTGAATATTTAGTTCGCACAGAATTGGTGTGTAGTGACGGTAGGTCATTATTCAAGTCCTCGGCAATGAACTACCCCTCAACAAAAAAGAACACGACTTTTATACTAAAAAAAAACGTTCTCAATACCAAGTAATACTGCTTCCTTGTATAACCTCACCCCCCCAAAGAAAAAATAAATATATGTATATACTTTAGTTTATCAAGAACCTAATTAAAAAATAAAAAAAAATATGGAAAACTAACCCCCCCCCCCCCTCCAAAATACAAACTTAAGGCAACAACAATATGTTTGACCAGACATAAAAAAAAAAACCAAAAAACACCCACACCTCAGATATATAGGATACAAACTAACACCCACACACCCCACCCCACCCTAAACATGATCCCTCCCCCCCCCCCCTAATGTCACAGGGTAATAAACTAGTCTTATATACATGGTTCGTTTCCATGCTCCCATGTTGTATCGAAATGTATGGGTTTGTGAGTAGACCATAGAGTTTGTGTATAGACGGGGGGTGGGGAGGGGGTTGACAGTAGTCTCGTGCGTGTGTGTCAGAGAGAATATCACTTGTCGTGGGGTGAGGTTTGTGGAATGGGAACGTGTCATGTGACTTTGGATCGCTATGGTAGGGGGGTCCGGGACCGTTTGCGCACAAGGTAGGTATGTTCTTGGGGTGGGTGAGGGGGGACGGGGAATGCCCACTCAATGTGATATAGGGATTTGTAACGGTACGAGGGCGTGGGGGGGGGGGTGGTCATTGACATAGAGTGGATTGGGGCGTGAGAATATGACTCTCGTGTTTCGAAGACGTGCCCCCCCCCCCTTATTTTTGTTTTGTGCACGTCCCCCCTCCCCCCCCCCCCCCCCCCCCTTTTTCGAATTATATACTAATCGTCTAGGCAGCTAATGACACTGATTTTATTGTAATTAGCGTTTCGATTACGCTGTAGTTTTTGACTAGATACGGAATTCCCTCCGTTAGCTAATGATTTGCTTTTTAAAACGTTAAGCTCAAAACTATTAAACAAAACAAAACACCCCTCACTGGTGTATGTAAACAATCGGACAGCGAAAAACTGTAGTAGATGCAAAACAAACTTCACTTTCGTCGTTAGGAAATTTGAGCCCCCGCCTTGTGTGGGGTACTGTGAGGGGGGTTGGTAGGGTGGGTCGTGTGCGGTATAGTAGAAGTGGCGCCTTGGGCTGAATGAGGTGAATAGTCGCGATACGAGAGTGATCAACGTCGACACTGTGTGTGCAGTACGATAGGGGTTTTGGGTGGGGTCGCTGAGGATGGTGCCTCTATTGAGGCTCGACAGACGTGGCGACTGTACGCCGACGTGAAAGGTATGCCTGTCAAGATGTGTCAGTGTGTTGTTTGTGGGGCTGGGGAAGGGTTGTGAGACGCGCGTAGAAGAGTGCAATCAGCCATCACTGGGTGAATTACACAGCTCCTACCTTGAGCTTACATATATTTATCAAACTCCAATAGAATTCTCATGTTGAAATATACTTGACCAATAATTATTCCACATACATGAATAGAATGGCAATGGCCACACACAGACACACCTCCAGAGGGCAGAACACCTCTAGCTCACTCAAAAGTGAAAATCACACTGACTGTTCCTTTGTTCTACCAACATTGTCAAAAAAATACATGATCATTGTGAACAGTTTTTAACACAAGTATTCATGAGCTGTCATGTCATGACTATTTATGAACACTACAATGAACCCTTCTCATCTGTGTTAAAACATCAACAACAATGGTATGTGAACATGTATTCAAAGTTGAGAGGGTGTTTTGAGGTGCAAAAACTTCAGTTACAAAATAAACACAATATCCAAGCTACTTCACAACCCGAAACAGTTCTCAACACCCAGAATCTGAAATGCTCAGGGAGGTCATGTTTCGGTTTTCAGAATACGCCCAAAATATCACCAGAAGTAGTCCAAAGTTGCCCAAAATATCACTCGAAGTAGCCCAAAAATCACCCCACTTAAATTATGTCGTACAATTTATTTATCAGAAAAATATTTTTTTTAAAACTTCAAACATAAACTTTGTTAAATACCTGCACATGTACTAATCACCGTCATCAGCTTGGCATCAGACATTTGTTGAAGGACCAGAACAAGATTTTTAACTCATGAATAGGCAGTAAGACAGATGGCCTTACTGTAGATTTTACCCAGTGTCATCTGTCTCATAAACTATGGTTTCTATCTAAGCAGTCTTTCTTAAATTCCATAAACTGCCAAACCTTCTTCATTTTTTCCTCTGTGCAAAGTTTTCTGATCTGACATTAGTATTTGGTCATCACTGTCCATGTAAAACTTCAGCAACTTGTCTGCATTTCCTTATGTCATATACTGTGGTAGTTCCCACTGCTACCCACAGGAGACTTATGCTTTCTTTTTTTATTCCCACTGCTACCCACAGGAGTATCTGCAGCTCATTTCAACATTTTCACAATGAAATTAAACTCACAAAATTTCAGTCACGAAATTAGCTCACAAATATCCACTCAAAATGACAAAATGAGCTCAGAAATATTCACACAAGGCTAAAAGTGGTGCTTAGACACAACTAAATAGTTGTGTTTGAAAATGTATATCACATTATAGTGCATATGTCAGCTTATACTGCGCTTGCACTTCAAGAGGACGAAATGTAATAAACTGAACATTGTGTGTGTGTTCAGTACCCTGCATACCAGTTAAAAATAATAATAATCATTATTTGTTTGTTTTGGAAACTTAAAAGTAGTGCAAAAGTCAGCCAATACACTTTTCAGTGTTTGGTATATCTTGGTTTTTGGATGTTCGGATTATGGGTTACACACCTGTATAAAAAATAATCAGGGTTAAAAAAACTAAATTGATCTTCAAATTATTTGAGTCAAAACAAAAGTGTATTTAGTATGATCTTTGGCACAGTATGTCACTGACCAGCTATTTATAGTTAGGCAATCATCCATATCAGCATCAGTGATCCACTGTGATCTTTTTTAAAAATTGACTTTTTTGGTTGAAATTATTCCAGAAATTCATTATCATATAAATGAGATTTTAAAAGATCATTCTGAAGGTCCAAAATCTTTAACTCAAGTTCTTCTGTCATGGCTCAACAAGCAAGTTTATGGCTATTGCAGCTGCATTAAGCCTCACTATTTAACAATAATTATTGCTTGGTACTGATGGTATTCACGTGTAAGTGTAATATATTTTTATTATAACTTTACCTTGTATTTTCTTAATGTGACACTTACAGTAGTACATCTAATAGAGTTCATTGCTTTCAAGCTGGAAGAAATGTGGCAGCTAATGACACAAGTCTATTTGCAGAAATAAAGCAGGAAACAGATATTAAACTATCTATCTGTAACATTGTTTAGAAGCTTCAATAATATTGTGGCTTGGATGTATGGTATACTGTTAATGCTCAGAGAAGAAAAATTTATATTGCAATATGTTGCACCCATAAAGAATTTATTTTGGACAGTTTTAAGTGATCTTTTTCAGAATTTATAGTGGTCTGTAAACTAAAATCTTTGTTAATCTAAAATTCAAGCTTAATTGTATATAGTTAACTAAAATTCATGACTTGTAAGAAACTCAGTGTTTACAAGGCACCAAAGAATATTAAAACAATTGACTCAAATGTAAATGTAGGTGAAAAGCAGGAAATGAGTTGTAGGTGTTTTATTTTTTATTTTACTGATCACATATCGAAGGTTAGGAGGTTTCATCAAATCCTAGACAGGTAGGGGGATTGGGGCAACTGTCTATATAAAACATCTTTAAAACATTGTGACTTGACAGGAGACAAGATTGGGGTGCTTTACCCTCTCCCCTCTCCACTGCTGTTGAGGTTAGGCCCTGGCAAAGACATTTGAAGAAGTGTCGTCGACCGGGGACTGCAATAACCTGAACGGTTTCTGAGCCGACCTAGCTCTAATTGTACCTCCAAAATCGGCGAGTATCTGCCTGAATGGTGAGAGCTCACCTGTCATTGTACAGGGAAAAAATGGATGCTCATGTAAAATCAGTCACAGGTTAGACATATTAACCGGAGATTTTGCCTCGAGTAATAGCATGCTTACAATAAAGAAAATAATAAATAAAAAAATATGAAATGCAATATACTAGAGCAGGTTAATTTTATTATGACTGCCACATAATAATTTATTCTGAATGAAATAAACAAAAAGGAAGGATCAGTCAAATTTTATAATGAATGTGGTGTGGCTATGCCCAGTGCAAATCTCATGAGGCAGCTTTGCGTTTGAAGCCTGTGGGAAATTTAGTAATGAAAAAAGTGGAAGAAGTGGCAAGGAATAGAAAAAAAAGTTAAAGAGGTGGCAAACATGTAGTATGCAAAAACACACCATATGATAACAGGAAACACAAGGTTTCTAACAGTATGCAAGGTGTTGTGTAACCCTGACAGCTTATATTTTATGATTCTGTTAAGATGGGCTGACATACAGATTGAGAGAATAAATCAAGCCATGACAATCCAAGGTTTAATTTGACATAATAAATCCAACAGAAAATATTTTCAGAGCATTTCAGGCATTACTTCTGACATCACATATTCAGTACCTTCTTTTATGACCCTAGTTACTTGTACTGCACATATTTCCATTATTGTGCCCGGTTTCATAAACAGCAGTTACATTGCTACAACCTGAAATTTGACAAATTATCCAACTGATAAATGAGAGGCCCAGCCTGCTTTGGGATTTCACAGTCTTGAACGTTATTAATAACGTATGCATAAAATAGACACGTAGTCCTTCTGTCGACTTAGCCAACTTTGAGTCTCCCACCGACAACACACTTTTCACTCTGACATCCTTCACAATGCTTTTTACTTCTTTTATAAAGCCTGCGCAACAATAATTTGAAGGAACCCTCTGTCAGAGAAACCCGATTTCTTCAATGATCATGCACTGCTGACAACACAAGGCCCCTTTTGATAAGTGAAAACCCATTAAAAGACAATGCTTATAATCAAATCAGCTAACGAGCCTTGAAAACTATGCCAATATCAGAGATGCAGAAAACTGCTAGATTACAGACATTGTCCTAAAGAAGAGATACAAAAAGCATGATCCAGATGGAAAAGTACAACAGTATGCCAAAACACCCAATGAAGGCAAGACTAGATGATCTGGCATTGGGATGTCTAAAACGTAGCAGCTTTGTCCATCAGGGAAGAAGACTTACAAGACAGCATCAAGAAGGCCTATCCATGAAGACAACAGCACTGAAGCCCACCCTATACCATGAAAACAGGTCAGCAGTACCCTCCAAATTAATACATCAATCAGTGGTCTCAGAATTGGATATCTTCTTCGTTGGTCTTAAAAAGAACCTTGGTTGTGTTATGTCCATTTACAGTGAAGCTGCGATATTTGTGCCTTTCGGCCGACTTCAGCACGGCATTTTTTTGAATGAGTATAATGATCTGCAAAAACAAACTGCTACATTGAGTAAGATCCAAGAAAGAAATCCCGAACAATCATGGATACTTGCCTACATGGATGGATCAGCAACAAATGCCATTAAGAATGGAGGCACCGGTATATATATCTCATGTCCTGACGACCACTTAGAGTTCAAGCTCTAGAGCAAGCTGCAAAAATGATTTATAACACCAACTTTGACTGCCACCAGGTAGTCATCCTCACAGATGCACTGTCTGTACTGCAAGTTCTCAAGGGTGGTAAAATCCCGCATCTGAGAAATGAACTAAGCAAGGTAGCTGCCAAACAGTGAACCATATTTCAGTGGGTACCATCCCATTGTGGTGTACGTGGAAATGAAAAGGCAGATAAACTTGCCAAAAATGGAGGAGAATGTGAATAAGAAGATAATGAAATCACATACTTTGGGAAAAAGAGAGCTATCCAGGCTATCAGAAGAGAACAGAATCAACCCAATGACGACTATCACACTCTTGACCAGCAGGGACAGATCACCATTTTTCATCTCAGGGCAGGGCATAACAAACTGAATAAACACATATACGAGGGAAGGTCTAAAAGTAAAGCCTCCTATTTTTTATGTATGTAAATACTGCATCGGTGTGCAATTTGTAAATTTAGCTGGATTCCTCAAACACTCTTCTGCACTGTATAGCATTGTTTCAGTAACAGGTGGCACCACTGTAACAGTTTAAAAATGGCTGCCAAAGATGTTCAGTTAAAACAACGTTATGTCATAGAATTCCTCAATGCTGAAGGCGAGACCCCAATTCGCATCCATGAACGTTTGAAGAATGTTTATGGAGATTCAACAGTGGATGTTAGCACTGTCTGACATTGGGTACATTGTTGTGATGAAGCTGAAGTAAATCAATCCTCAATGGCTGACGCAAAGCGGACTGGCCGTCCATCTACCGCAGTGACTCCACACAACATTCATCGAGTTGATGGCATCATTCGTGGTGACCATCGGGAAACACTGGATGATCTTTCTTCCATGTTGTCCATTAGTAAAGGCAGTGTCCAGAACATCATTAATGACCTGGGTTATTCAAAAGTTTGTGCACGGTGGGTACCCAGAATGTTGACAGACAGACATAAAGAAACAAGGAAAACCATAGCCATCAACCTCCTGCACTGTTACGAAACTGAAGGAGAAGAGTTTTTATCGAATATTGTGACAGGTGATGAGACTTGGGTTCATTTTTTTGAACCAGAATCCAAGAGGCAGTCAATGGAATGGCATCACACAACATCACCGACAAGAAAGAAGTTCAAAAGTTCACCATCTGTAGGGAAAGTTATGGCCTCCGTGTTTTGGGATGAGAAGGGTGTGATTCTTCTCGACTTCTTGGAACAGGGAAACACGGCGAATGCAGACCGTTACATTGAAACTTTGAAGAAGCTTAGAGGTCGTCTTTAGCGACTTTACCCATTAAAAGATCTTGCGGACATCACTTTGAGGACACCGAGACCCTTAAATGTGCCGTACGCTTGTGGTTTAGGAAAAAGGACACAAATTTTTACTGTGCGGGGATACATGCCCTTGTGAGAAGATGGACAAAAACTGTAACAAATAACGGAGACTACATTGAGAAATAAATTTTTGAAGTTCAGACTTAGGGCTACATTTCAATGTGAATTTTATCTGTTTTCTTGCCAATTGAATGAAATTAAAAATTACGAGGCATTACTTTTTGACCGTCCCTCGTACAAGCTACAATTGTCTGCTTCACCACTGTGCACATGTGGATTAAATGAACAAACTGCTGAACATGTTCTACAGGATTGTCCTCTGTATAACCAGTTAAGAAAGATATACAGGCCCAATGACTCAACACTAAACTCAAAGCTCTATGGAGTTAAAGAGTAACTCCAGACAATGGTTGAATTCATCATGAGAACTCGCCTGACGGTGCAAACATCAAAGATGCGATCGCAAGAAGAAGAAGAAGAAATCAGCTGTATACTGGTATACATGAAATTCAGATCAAGCCTGCCTGTTCGATGCCATCTGTTCAGTTGTTTTTCCATGTCTTTGCATACATTTCATGTCTGTCTCCATTTCCCTTCTCCATTTTTTTTCCTCTACCTCTCTTATGTCCTAAACATAGCACCATTTTTGCAGTGTTGTTTTTCTTTGTTTCTCTTCCTTGCCAGCTTGTTACATTTCAATTACTTAAGAAATTCAATTTGATTATTTACATCAACTGTGAAGACAAACGTTGGCAATGGCTAAACAAAATTCTGACCTCAGTGATGCTAGACCATGTAAAAGAAGCTTTAAATAAACAAACTCATGGAAGAACAAACACATTTTGAACAGCAAAATCATATGCAGATCAGGTAGCAAGACTCAGAATCATCAATGGCAGGCACATTTATACATCAAATTTGTGGACACTGATAATTTATTTCCAGGTTTTTACTGAAGTCTTTGTTGTGTATACAAACATACTTCAAACACTTCAGTTTGTTGCTAGTCTCAAAATTGAACCTTGTGATAACAGTATTGATTGGTAGTGATTGTAAAAAACCCTTTACATAACCTATGATTTTGTATTGCATGTCATCCAGGAGTGTTATTGGAATGGCTTCTCTAAAGATTCAAACATTAATTCCCAGACAGTTGCAGGCATCAGCAGGAAGAGATTAGGAGAGCATAAAGTAAAACAGTCTTGTATATGGAGAAATGAAGGTACACATGTAAATAAGCTTCTTTTTTAAGCAATGGAGCATCTCAGTTGAGGCTGAATGCTGGTGCATATAATGTAGGCTCGTGTGCTGTTTTGATTGTGTTACTTCAAGATTTTTGCCACCCCATGGATTTTCTGGATCATTCTGTAACACTGTTTTCTTCTATAGCTAATTTATTGGAGGAGGGTTTAAAAAGTAGTCATGGTGAAATCAAGCATTAAGAGAACTTATAGCTTAAACTACCACACAAAATATTGATACTGACATCTTTGATACACTTGTCTGTAATCTAGCATGACCTGTAGTTAAAGTGGGAACAGTAGCACATTCAATAAGACAGTATGCACATGCTTCCAGTCTAGCTGTTGTCTGGAGACACGGTCTGTGGAAAGGGGTAGCTAAGTGCAGAACCTGTTTTACAACTATCAGTAAAAGAGTGTTTCATACATTTATTTCCTCATGAATGAAGGATTGTACTTCTATGCTTCTTAAGAAGCATGGGGCTATCACAGCATTTGTGGTGATGAATTCTCAAGTGGGCTGTTTTACATGATGTGATTGCAAGCTCTTAGTCACAACTGAAGCTGTGCCATTTTTGAAGCAGTTGTCCTCATATTTTGTCTTCTTATAGAACCCCTGAAACTGCATAGATTTTTACCCATAGTGTCAGGTTACAATGGAAGATGGACTGATAGAATAAGTGAACATAGGAATAAGTACCAAAACTGCACAAGATGATCTCACTGAAGGCTGGCTCAAGTAAAAACTGCAGAAAATGTTAAATATAAGTTTTACAGGAAGAAAAGAACAGAGTGAGAATCACTGGCATATTTATAGGGATACTGGAAATTAACTGTCTCTTAGCAGGTTGAAAATCCTCTGAGTTGTGTAAGAGCTAATAGGTATCCAGGCCACTGTTTCTTATGGAACTTAATTATTGGAAAGAACCCCCTTTGATTAAATACAAACATGTATTAGACATCACAGTAACATCAAAGAAAAGTCAATAAGACTAATCTTGATTTCAGAAAAAAATTACAATGAACATTTACTGATGAAAACAAAATGTCATATGTATACAGCTCAATCTTGTCTACACAGTTACTGAAAGTTCATCATTAGGACTTTTAAGTAACTGATTTAAGTTCAGTGGTTCTGCAAATCTATTGATTTTTTTTCATTAGGACTTTTATGAAGTTGTTAGTTCATGGTATTTTACCTACAGTAGCTAGATTCCAGACTGCAATCACAGTCACTCCTGATTTATCCAGGTGTGGGAAAAGGTTGTGTGGTGTGAATAGAACTATCTCAGGGTTCCAAAGTTTTCTTTCCTTGATCTCAGTTTCTTTCATTGATGAAAATGGAAGCTCTTCTTGTAGACTACCCTAAAGAACCACTTGGTTGTACTTTGTTGCTAACAAAACAAGATTTTGGCAAAGGTAAGTCTTTGCAACTACCACTGCTAGGTCTATGAAATGAGTTCTCTTGTGACCAAAGTTTTCGATTGCAGTGTCTGGGCCTAGTGAGCTCTAGGGTTAAATACAAAAATCGCATTTTCAGCTGACAGATGTATGGGACCACACACCATCTTTCCTAAACAATTTCTCATCTTAAATTAATGAAATCCTGAACACTCTTACCTGAAAGAGTGTCAGGGAAATACATTTTTAACTCTTAGTATACGAGCGGCCTTCTAGATAGGCCGATGATCGATCCCCGTCAATAGCAAAAATTTATAGCTGAATGCATGTTTAAAACCACTGAACAATTTAGTTACGTGCATGATATAGGGTTAAATCAAAAATTTCTTCACATTTTGATGATATGGGAACACAACTTATCTTTTAAACAATTTCTCATCTGAAAATAATTAAATCCTGAAAACTCTTCCCTTGAAATGGAGTCATGAAAGGCAAAATACATTTTTTTACCATGGTTTAAGAGCATGAAAACTAATTATAATCACTACTACTGCGAAGTAGCCACCATATCAATTACATCCCATTAATGTTAGCTGCCCAACAACTATCTGTTTGTTCTATTCAAGCCAGGTCAACAACTTTTGCTGTGGCAGAAATATTCACTGATTTTGTAATAGAAAAGAGGGAAATTTAAACTACTGTATGTGAATTAATCTTTATTCATTGGACTAAAAGAATTTTACAGATTTCATGCAAAGTACCATCCATGTGTAGATTTTCATTGTTTTATAATAGTTAACTAGCGTCAAATTATCTTTTAATTGTGATAGAGGTGATTTATTTATTTATTTTCTGAAAACTTGTTAAGGAGTAACTAAACATTATCTCCCCTTAATTTGATCTGTGCAGCATGCCTTGTTAAATTCGGGAAGCCAATTTTATGAGCTTGGCATAACAAAAACAGAAAGGCTTTGTCATACTTGATGAGAGAAAACATTGTTTAGTCACTAGATGTTTGTATTTATAAAGTGTTTTTTATTTTTTTTTTTTTTATGTGACAGTAGATCATGATTGAGATTATCATACTTGAATAGATAGATAGAATATTGTTTAGTCATCAGATATGAGTATTTTTAGTCTCTCCTGCTCACTCTCCTTTACTCTTTTTCTTCTTTGATCCATATCCGCTGACCATCACAACAGTCAGTGGCCATCATGCCTGGTGGCATCTTGTAGGGCAGCAACAAATTGATTCCACTTTGTTCGTTTGGCAGCCATCCTTTGTACAGTGCCCCATTTCTGGTTCATTTTTTGCATCTCGACTTCCACAGTTCTCCTCCAGGTTGTTTTTGGTTGGCCTCTCTTTTGCTTTCCTTCAGTGATCCATAGCATAGCTGTTCTTGTAATGGTATCAGGGTCCCTTCTGAGGACGTGGCCAACCCAACTCCAGCATCTGCCAGCTATGATGGTGTGCATGTCCTCCTGGCTACTCCGAATAAGTAGTTCTTGGTTGCTGATGAGATTCGACTAAAAGATCCTGTACTCTGTCTGTTGTTTATTGCATGTAGGTCGCGCACGTGTTTGGAAAAAAAATGACACTGAATACCAGTATTAAACTCTTGTGTATTGCAAGCAGTTAGTCACAATCAATTTCATAATGATTATAAGCAACATGGTTTTATCAGGTTAACAAATTATTCATTTCATTGCTTGAATAAAAAAAATAATGCTATCACTGTTGAGTGAAGAAGAAAACAAACGTAGGTACAGAATACAGAATCTTTTAATATTTCCCAAACAGGATGTATTAAATAACACTGAACAAATTAGGTCAGAACTCAGGATGGCATTGAAATAATCATGCCCAGGTAGCATTTACACATTCAACAATTTCCATGATTGAAAGATGGGCAGGTGGTATTTGAAACATAATTGTGCATCTGAAATTGTAAATAGAAACTTGTTTGTTGTGAATTTCCCCATCTTTAATGTGCATATCCCCTTTAGAAAACAACAGTGCATAAATGGTAGAGTATGTGACCGAAATGTTAGGACTAGGGCTGATAATGACATTACATGTAGTGTGTTCATGTATATACCATTGTATAGATTAGAATTGTCATTATTGTGTACGTTATATGATCACCAAAAATATATGTCATTATCATGTTTTAACAAATTATATTACCAAATCTGCTTTACCAAACAACGGTTTTAACATTACTACTAGCTATATTTCTCAATTGTAATTCATGCTCATGTATAACTATTAGTATAAGTAGTAGAAAGTAGCCATAAGTAATTATTTCTCGACTCATTTTTCAATAATTCATATTTGAAGAATGCTGCACATAAAATTCAGTTATGTCCATGTTCTATGACATGTCTACTTTAGATATATCTACAATGTGAATACAGTGTTACTGTGTAGTAGTAATATTTACTCATGCACGTTGTACAAAAAAAAATTGTAGAAATATAAGCATAATGGCTTGCCAGTTTATCTTTCTATAATTCATACCTTAGATACATGTACATTTGAACACAATCTTCCTTGATAATGTCTCA
This sequence comes from Oreohelix idahoensis, assembly GCA_024509875.1. NCBI lineage: Eukaryota > Metazoa > Mollusca > Gastropoda > Stylommatophora > Oreohelicidae > Oreohelix > Oreohelix idahoensis. The sequence continues at coordinate 169,688 of JAMPIV010014511.1, forward strand.
GTAGTAATTTATGCCCATGCACGCTATATAGTGAAATTACAGGTTCATGCCCTTTTATCTGAACACCCACCTGCATGGAGGCATACCTGGTGTCATTCTTATATGACCACCAGTTATGCACAATGCTATAATATATGTACAAATGTGGAAGTGAACCTCTGTCTGTGAGGCAAATTACATCCTCATTGACTCCTTAAATCATCCACACACTTTCAGGTATTCCCCCTGTGGTGAAACTTGTTGAGGACCCAGCATTGCATATGATTAAGATGGACATTTTGGAATGGAAATAGCAACACAAAATTTAAAATTTACAAAAGATATAAAGTAGGTAATACATTCATCTTTACAGCAGAATTAGTGAAAATCTTAAAAGCTTTAGAAATAGTTAAATTTATATAGTGTCTAGGTATACAATTGCAGGCATCACTGAAATTGAGCAAAACTCATTTGATCAAAAACAAAGTTTGAATTTTACTGAAAAGTACTGTTACTCCACAGATCTATCAGGTAATGTCACGAGGTTCTTTTCTTGCAAAACAGTTTTAGTCATGACAGAAAAAAATAATTATTAACAATATAATATTTGTAATCATTTCAGGACTGTTTGGAGGGAAGTAATTAAGAAATAAATTGTTATTACTCATTTCTTACATCCATGGAAAGTAATCAAACAATAAAAATATTAATGAATATATGCGATTAGCGACCACATTAAAAAAAAACATTTTGCAACACCATTTAAAATTATTAAATGTATACTATTAGTTTCATAGTATGCAATACACCATGAACTATTAACATATCAGACAGAAACAAATACTTCTTAAATAATCTTATAGTTGCATAACTTTTAAATCATACCTAATATGATGCTACAAAACATACAGAATTAAAATTTGTTATGCATGCCATAATTATCTGAAGTTTTTACTATTATGTTTTATTCAATGAATTTCAGGTGACCATTCCTGTAGCCAGCGATCCCACCTATACTCTAGCGTTGACATTCCAGATTTGAAAATTATGAACAGTTTCTTAAAGAGTGAACTAGTGCAAAATGCTGCATTCAATCAAGTGTTGCCAGAAATCACAGAAAAAATTGTGAGTGAAATGAAAGCTGATGTAAGTACGGCAGCTGCAACACTAAATACAGACAATAACATTGAATCAAGATTAAAAGAGGTACAATCACCGAATGTCACAAACTCTGAGATAATGACTGTAGACATGAATCTGACTCCTGAGATTTATACTGCAGTCTTACAAAATGAAAACTGCAGCAGGAAATCAACAATAGTCAATGATGATTGTGCTCTCAACATTGGAAGTGGAGACAGTTTTAAATCGTGGGGCAGTGTACAATCAGATGAAATAATAATAGGTACAAAAGAAAAACTTTTCAGCTTTCATGTTTGTGGAGTACAGGTTAGCAAGAAAGGTGACCATAATGAACATGAACTTTCACATATGAGAGAAAAGTGTTATATAAGTAATGTTGGTAATGTAGAATTAGATACAGAATCCAGTCTATGTCAAAAAGAAAGAATAAAAATAGCACAGAAGCATTCTAAATATGATCTTATTGGTATGGGGGCTGCTCATTTTGGTTATCTAAAGGCACACGTAATGCAGCATAAAGAAGACCTGCCTAACAAGTGTGGTGGTCTTAGTAGGTTTTCTAGGACTGATTATCCAAAGAAACCCATAATGCAGCATAATAGTGAGACACATTACAAATATGATGTCAGTGGAGCAGAATTTTGTCAAAGTGATCACAAGGTGACAAATACTAAAGAAGAATCTTACATGTGTGATGAACTTACAGGACAAAAACTTTATTCAAAGTGGCACAAAAGTCAACGTACAGAAGAAAAACCTTATAAATATGATGTTTGTGGAGCAGAATTTTCTCATAGTGGTGCTATACAAAAACATAAAATGACACACAAAGGAGATAAACCTTATAAATGTGATGGTTGTGGAGCAGAATTTTCTCAGAGTGGTGCCTTAAAGAGTCACAAGAGGACACACACAGGAGAAAAACCTTATAAGTGTGATGTTTGTGGAGCAGGTTTTTCTCAGAATGGTTCTTTAAAAAGTCACAAAAGGACACACACAGGAGAGAAACCTTATAAGTGTGATGTTTGTGGAGCAGAATTTTCTCAAAGTGGTTCTTTAAAGAGCCACAAAATGACACACACAGGAGAGAAACCTTATAAGTGTGATGTTTGTGGAGCAAAATTTTCTCTAAATAATCATTTGAAGGTACACAAATTGACACACACAGGAGAGAAACCTTATTACTGTGATGTTTGTGGGGCAGAATTTTCTCAAAATGGTGCTTTAAAGAGTCACAAAAGGACACACACAGGAGAGAAACCTTATATGTGTGATGTTTGTGGAGCAAAATTTTCTCTAAATTATCATTTGAAGATACACAAAAGGACACACACAGAAGAGAAACCTTATAAGTGTGATGTTTGTGGAGCAAAATTTTCTCAAAATAATCATTTGAATGGACACAAAAAGACACACACAGGAGAAAAACCTTATAAGTGTGAAGTCTGTGGAGCAGAATTTTCTCAGAATTGGGCTTTAAAGAATCACAAATTGACACACACAGGAGAGAAACCTTATAAGTGTGATGTTTGTGGGGCAGAATTTTCTGAGAATGTGGCTTTAACGAGACACAAAAGGACACACACAGGAGAGAAACCTTATAAGTGTGATGTTTGTGGAGCAAATTTTTCTCAGAGTGGTTCTTTAAAGAGTCACAAAAGGACACACACAGGAGAGAAACCTTATAAGTGTGATGTTTGTGGAGCAGAATTTTCTCAAAATAATCATTTAAAGAGTCACAAAATGACACATACAGGAGAGAAACCTTATAAGTGTGATGTTTGTGGAGCAGACTTTTCTCATAGTAGTTCTTTAAAGAGTCACAAAAGGACACATACAGGAGAGAAACCTTATAAGTGTGATGTTTGTGGAGCAGAATTTTCTCATAGTAGTTCTTTAAGGAGTCACAAAAGGACACATACAGGAGAGAATCCTTATAAGTGTGATGTTTGTTGAGCAGAATTTGCTCTTAGTGGTGCTTTAAAGAGTCGCAAAAGGACTCTTACAGGAGATAAACCTTATAAGTGTGATGTTTGTTGAACATTATTTTCTCAAAGTGGTGCTTTAAAGAGTCACAAAAGGACACACACAGGAGAGAAACTTTATAAGTGTGATGTTTGTTTAGCAACATTTTCTCAGAATGGAGCTTTAAAGAGTCACAAATTGACACACACAGGAGAGAAACCTTATAAGTGTGATGTTTGTGGTGCAGAATTTTCTCATAGTGGTGCTTTAAAGAGTCACAAAAGGACACAACTGGAGAGAAACCTTATGTGTTGTCACGGTGCTATTTTGCAGTGATGAAAAGTCAGCGGGGAAACACTGAGGATGGCAACACTGGTGAGTAGGTGACTACCGGAAGCCGAAAAAATCAGGCGTGAAGGTAGTCAGTAAGTATCTAGCCAGCGTCTGGGTCAGATGCAGATATTTTCCCTGTTGCCAGCGAGTTAGCTGTGAAGTTCATGTTATTGAATATTTGTTCAGAGTGCTTGCCATATTCCAGGTCTGATGGATTATTAAGTTGTTATTCTAGTACAGTGTAGTGTCCAGATTGGATTTGCTACAGGCCATAGATTTATAAGGTGTCAATGAGTTGAGTGTACCATTGTCACAGTTTTGCTGCTCAATGTGAGTGATAGTCATTGCAGTGCTTATTCAGTGTAAGTTGTACTGTCATGTATGAGACTGATAGATCAAGTTATTATGGCAAGTTACATTGGCATTTCATTGTTATATTGTATTTCATGCGTTTGTTGGCTGTGTGAGGCCTGATTGTGTTGTGCATAGATAATAAAGGGAAATTCCTGTTATAGGTGTTGATTACTTATGACAGCCATTGTTAAGTGGTCATACTCCTAGAGGAGTGAGCTTATAATTGTTAGTATAAATCCACTCTGCAGTGGTGCAACACAATGAAGTGTTATTCACAATAAGTGTTGTTGGACAGCTGAGGGCTCATCCGGGATGAGGACTTGAAACGGAACTTAAGCCGCTGCTAGTTCTGCAAGCGGCGAAGTCAACGAGTGCTAAGTTAACAAGATGGGCTCTATTACTCCAGCAGTACCGCTTCACTATTCTTCCAATTCAGGAATTACATAATGTAGTAGTGGATGCTCTGTCCAGATTATAATGTGTTGTTAAGGGCAGGAGAGTCTGATGGGAGTTGTTTACATGTGATAGTGGATAGCAATTAATTGCAACCACGTGAGAGATGTTGTGTGTACTTTAAAGATAATATTTGTGCTATACTATGTTATGCTTTCACAAAATTAAGATTATATCAGAGCTGTGTGCTTTCTGTGCTTCTCTATGGTGCAGAATGCTGGAGAGTTACAGAGAAGGAAATGTCGAAATTGTCCTCTTTTCACACAACATGCCTAAGAAAAATTCACCGAATCTTTTGGCCAAATACCATCACCAACCAAGATCTGCTTACTCGGAGCAAGCAAGAGGACATGCACACCATCATAGCTGGCAGATGCTGGAGCTGGGTTGGCCATGTCCTCAGAAGAGACCCCGATGCCATCACAAGAACAGCTATGCTTTGGACCCCTGAAGGAAAATGAAAGAGAGGCCGACCAAAAACAACCTGGTGGAGGACTGTGGAGGCCGAGATGCAAAAAATGAACCAGAGTTGGGGCACTGTACGAAGGATGGCCACCGACCAAGCAAAGTGGAATCAATTTGTTGTTGCCCTACAAGATGCCACTAGGCGTGATGGCCACTGACTGCTTTGACAGTCGGCGGCTAAGGATCAAAGAAGAAGAATGTTATGCTTTGGAATTTATGTATTATGGTGCCATAAAGGCAATTTGCTATAGAGTTGAATTTGGGGTACATCTAAACCATGTTACAAATGACTGTTTGTTCTATGAGATTATCTACTGTAATGGGTGCCTATATAAGAGTTAATATGAATGTACTATGCATTGTGTTTTGGGTGACATGGGGAGGACAGTTGTTGTCATTTTTCACAACTGCCAGAACCTTGAATAACTTATTTCATACTCATGTTGTGCTTGGGTGTAGCTTGGAGAATGCAGTGGCAACAGTGGCAGGAAAGAACTATGGCATTCTCTCGGTTCAGATAAGGAAATGCTGTTATGGCATATGGTCGTCCAAACTCAGAAGGGGGTCGGGCGAGGCTTCCTCTGATGGAAGAAAACTATGTTTTCTTTCTTAAAGGTGGGGTGGATATCACGGCACTATTTTGCAGTGATGAAAGGTCTTCTTCTTCTTCCTCGTTCATACTGAAAAGGACGTTGGTTGCGTTGTTTCTGTTTACACCGGAGCTGTGATATCTGCGACTTTCGGCCGACACATCCGACTTCAGCAGAGCATTATTTGGGACCAGGTTTGCCTTCCCTCTTCGATCCCTACTCTCTCAGCCAAACTACAGTGATCCAGCATGTTTCCAGGACCACCACGTGGAGGTGGAGTAGGGTCTTGGTCAGCTCTGGTTCACTGACCCTAACGCAAGCAGTCAAGCTATGGGTCACTGACTGCATTCTCTATTGCTGCATCTTTGGGTCAGCCGGGCAACACTGAGTATGGCAACACTGGTGAGTAGGTGACTACTGGAAGCCGGAAAAATCAGGCGCGAAGGTAGTCAGTGAGTTTCTAGCCAGCGTCCAGTTCAGACGCAGATATTTTCCCTATTGCCAGCAAGTTAGCTGTGAAGTTCATGTTATGGACTATTTGATCTGAGTGCTTGCCATATTCCAGGTCTGATGGATTATTAAGTTGTTATTCTAGTACAGTGTAGTGTCTAGATTGGATTGTCTACAGGCCGTAGATTTATAAGGTGTCAATGAGTTGAGTGTACCATTGTCACAGTTTTGCTGCTCAATGTGAGTGATAGTCATTGCAGTGTTTTTTCAGAGTAAGTCGTATTGTCGTGTATGAGACTGATAGATTGAGTTATTATGGCAAGTTATATTGGCATTTCATTGTTATATTATATTTCATGCATTTGTTGGCCGTGTGAGGCCTGATTGTGTTGTGCATAGATAATAAAGGGAAATTCCTGTTATAGGTGTTGATTACTTATGTCAGCCATTGTTGAGTGGTCATACTCCTAGAGGAGCGAGCTTATAATTGTTAGTATACACCCAATCTGCAGAGGTGCAACATGGTGGAATGTTATCCACAATAAGTGTCCTTTGACATGTGTGATGTTTGTGGAGCAAAATTATCTCTAAATAATCATTTGAAGATACACAAAAGGACACACACAGGAGAGAAACCTCATAAGTGTCATGTTTGTGGAGCAAAACTTTCTCAAAATAATCATTTGAATAGACACAAAAGGACACACACAGGAGAGAAACCTTATAAGTGTGAAATCTGTGGAGCAGAATTTTCTCAGAATGGGGCTTTAAATAGTCTCAAATTGACACCCACAGGAGAGAAACCTTATAAGTGTGATGTTTGTGGAGTAGAATTTTCTGAGAATGTGGCTTTAAAGAGACACAAAAGGACACAAACATGAGAGAAACCTTATAAGTGTGATGTTTATGGAGCAGAAATTTCTCAGAATGGTGCTTTAAAGAGTCACAAATGGAACACACATGAGAGAAACCTTATAAGTGTGATGTTTGTGGAGCGGAATTTTTTGCAGAATAATTATATGAAGATACCATCACAAGAACAGCTTTGCTATGGACCCCCGAGGGAAAGCGAAAGAGAGGCTGACCCAAAACAACTTGGCGGAGAACTGTGGAAGTTGAGAAGCAAAGAATGAACTAGAGTTGAGGCACTGTACAAGGATGGCCGCCGACCGAGCAAGGTGGAATCAATTTATTGCTGCCCTACAGGACGCCACCAGGTGTGATGGATGCTGACTGCTTTGGCGCTTGGCGGTTTTGGATCAAAGAAGAAGAATCATATGAAGACACACAAATGGACACAAACAGGAGAGAATCCTTATGTGTGATGTTTGTGGAGCAGAATTTTCTCAAAATGATCATTTAAAGAGTCACAAAAGGACACACACAGGAGAGAAACCTTATAAGTGTGATGTTTGTGGAGCAGAATTTTCTCATAGTGGTGCTTTAAAGAGACACAGCCTAGGCCAGTCCGAAGCCAGGCTGAAAAAGGAGGAGGAGGGGGCCTGCATGGAATCCGTAAGGAGGCAGCCCTTCCACCATACAAAGGCACAAAAGCCAATCACCTGTTTGCTTTAAAACACGATTACGTGAACTACAAGAGAGAAAACTGGACTGATTCTAAAGGCGACAAACTGGAATGGACTACGGACTATGACTTATGGAAATTGAAATACTTACTTACTTAGTCGTTCCCCTTCTACCGTGAGGTGTAGAGGTTTGGAAGAGAGAGCGCCAGACTATCCTATCGGCTGTCTTCCTCCTGGCCTGGTTCCATTCTAGTCCTCGATCCTTCAAAGATTGTCTAATGTTGTCCTCCCAGCGGACTCTGGGTCGTCCTCGGGGTCTGGATCCTTGGCTCTTTGTTTCCCATGCTTGTCGTGGTATCCGATCTTCTCCCATTCTGCAGACATGGCCAAACCATCTTAATTGGGACTGTTCTACTTGGGTCTGCAGGGGGTAGGATTTAAGGCCTTGACGTATCGTCTGGTTGCGTACCATGTCTCTTCTTGTTACTTCAACCACCCTGTTCTCCCAACTTAATCTAATGGAATACAAGAAGTATAAATGGGAAAGAAGAGGGTTCCTGTGAGTATTCATCATCCAGGAAACTGAGAGTGACTGTCCTACGTTGCACGCTGTTCTGTTCACCCCTGTAGAATATTCCTTTTACTTTTGTCTGGATGTGTATTGGTAGTCCAGGCTCTTCTCTCCAAGGGGTTTGTTCTGGCACAGACTTTAGGGGGCTTTTAACTTCAGGCAGGTCTGAGGTTTGTCTATGAAATCGTTTGGCCTGGTGGATGAAGCTGCTTCTTTTCAATCGCCCCATTGCTAGGTTTTGGAATCTGTCCTTCATTGGATGGCTTGGCATACAGAGGAACATTTCTGCCTGTGTTAGCACTTTCGTGTCTCTGCGTTCTCGCAGTGCTTGTATCCTCTCCATTTTCTCCATCTCTACTATAGGCGTTGATTTCATTGCCCCCGGGATGGCCCTAAGCGCCTGGTTTTGCACCTTATCTAGCTCTTGTAATGTGGTGTTTGATTCTGGACACTATGCAGCTGACCCATATTCCAGGTGTGGTCGTATGCCCTGCTGGTAAACTTTACTAAGTATTTTCCCGCTGGCTCCCCATGTGGTTCCACTTAGTTTTCTCAGGATGGCTAACTTCCTCCTGGCCTTTGTTGCTGCCTTGTTGATGTGCTGCTTCCATGTCAGCCTTTCATCGAATGTAACTCCGAGATAGGTAGGTTGTTTATCTTCTCTCAGGAGCTCTTCATTTATCTTGATGACACCAGCTTTTTGTTTGGGAGAGAGGGGGAGGAGCGTAGTGCTGCACTTGTCTGTGTCGATGTTGACACACCATCTATTTGCCCACGAGGTTAAGGCATCTACATCTCTTTGTAGCAGTTTGGTGACCACTGTTGCATGCTCATCTGTGCACCATATTACCAGGTCATCAGCGTACATTGCCACTTTCATTCCATGTGGTAGTTCAGCAACCAGGTCATTGATGTAGGCTAGGAAAAGTGTGGGGGACAGAACCCCTCCCTGAGGGATGCCATGACGGAGTAGAATTTTCTTACTCTTGAGGCCATCTAGTTGTACTCGGGCTCTTCTGTTATGCAAGTATGCTTTCACCCATGTGTACATCCTACCATTCACTTTACAGTTTCTCAGTTTCTTCAGAAGCCCTTCTTTCCAAACCTTGTCAAATGCTTTCCTTAGATCTATCCATGCTGCTAGTACCAGTTTCTTATCTTCAAACGCATCCTCAATCTCTTTGGAAAGGTAAGTTGCCTGATCTTCGGTAGAGTAACACTGCCTAAAGCACGCCTGCTGTGGTACAAGAAGGTTTTCGCTTTCAAGGTCCCACTGTAGCCTGAGGTTGATGATATGTTCCATTGTTTTGCAGCGACAGCTTGTAAGGCTGATTGGTCTGTAGCTGGAGGCAGTGGAACTGTCTTTTCCTGATTTTAGGAGTGGTATCATGATTGCTTCCCTCCAGGTCTGTGGAACTCTGCCTGAGTTCCAACAGATATTGAAAATCTGCAGCAGCTTTGTTTTGCTGCGGTTCCCAAGTTTTTAATCAATCAACTCCTGGCGACTTTCTCATTTTCAATTTGGATATTGCAAGCTCCAGTTCTCTGAATGTGATTGGTGCCTCCATAACTTCAGGCATGGTTTCATCTCGTCCTGCGTATTGTTGTTTCTCACGAGTCTCCTGTTGCTTCTCTGGGCTTACTTTAATGTTGTTGTCTTTAGCAAAGGAGTCTGCAAAGTGATCAGCTGCCTGTTTTCCCATGAGGATATTTCCATCTTTGTACAGTGCAATCTTTGAGTTTCTCCCTGTACCCTTATCATTAAGTTGTTTTACCAGCTTCCACAGTTTCCTTGTATCTCTTTCGAAGTTCAATGACTCTGTTTTCTCCTTCCAGCTTCTCCGCCTGGCCTGCAACTTGGCCCTTTGGAATTTGGCCTTAGCGTGTGTTGCAGGTGGAACTTATGGAAGGGGAAGTAATCTTTAGAATGGTGTTTTGAACATATTAAATTTCGAGTTGCAACGCTTGATTAAGCGGATACTTGTCTGACTTTAGGATAGAATTATCTTTTCCTATTTTTCGGGTGACAGAGTACAGATAAGCGTGTGAACGCTGTTTAATGTATTTATTCTGTACTGTTTTGAGTTATGTGAATAGCTCGCTAGTCTGCATGTGTTATCGAGAACGGTGTTCAAGACAACCGAATCTCGTGACGGGTTTTTTTGGCGGGACTAGTGTGTGTTTTAGGGAGTTGTGTTTTGGGCGTGGACCGTGTAGGTCGAGTCCCAGTGTTTTTGGATAATGTATGCCTACGTAGGATTTGAGAAAATGTCGACTTATATATTTCGCTGTGTGTACAGCCTATTTGATAAACTGCAGTGAAGACTGTTTAGGCCATATGAAGATTATTATAGCTGCCGTGTGTTGCAGGCTTTATTGAGTAATGCAGTACTGTTTAGGCCATATGAAGATTATTATAGCTGCCGTGTGTTGCAGGCTTTATGGAGTAATGAAGTACTGTTTAGGCCATATGAAGATTATTATAGCTGCCGTGTGTTGCAGGCTTTATGGAGTAATGAAGTACTGTTTAGGCCATATGAAGATTATTATAGCTGCCGTGTGTTGCAGGCTTTATGGAGTAATGAAGTACTGTTTAGGCCATATGAAGATTATTATAGCTGCCGTGTGTTGCAGGCTTTATGGAGTAATGAAGTACTGTTTAGGCCATATGAAGATTATTATAGCTGCCGTGTGGTGCAGGCTTTATTGAGTATTGAAGATTTGTTTAGGCCATATGAAGATTATTATAGCTGCCGTGTGATGCAGGCTTTAGTGAGTATTGGAGTACTGTTTAGGCCATATGAAGATTATTAGAGCTGCCGTGTGATGCAGGCTTTATTGAGTATTGAAGTACTGTTTAGGCCATATGAACATTATTATAGCTGCCGTGTGGTGCAGGCTTTATTGAGTATTGAAGTACTGTTTAGGCCAGGATGTGGACAGGCCGTATTATATATATTTAATGCAATGTGGAAATTATATGATTCGTGTTTTGCTGTCGAATGTGTGTCATTTATGTCATCGTGTCTGTGTTGCAACGTAATAAACAGTAGCGAACTGTTCCAGTCGTTTGCAACCCTTTTTGACTCCTGCATGTACTCTTATGTACGTACTGTGGTGTGCGATCATATCAACACACACCCAGGTCAACATTCCAGACACAGTGACAGGACAGCAGCACACATATATTAAATTAGCCTGCGTGGCGATGATATAGACCAAACCACTACACTCGCAACAGTGGGTGTAAACAGAGATTATATAACATTTAGACTTAGCGCCGGTATCAGTTGGTGGCCATTAACGTTTAATTACATTTATTGGAAACATCAGAATAAAAGGGGGGTGTAGCAGTATGGTGGCCAGTGTGGGGAATTTTACGGCGTATTTTTTTTTTCCTTAGATAGTAAATATTTTTGTATTCTATATTAGTACATGACATGTTCTTTTGAAATAACATATAATTTTGTTGTAATGATTATTTCTATGCATCATTTGATTGCCATAATTTTTTTTATTGTTATTTATATGTCTGTATTTTGATGATGTATTAATACATTTTTATGCTATTTATATATTATTGTGTTGATAATGTGTAGTATGTAATTATCATCCTTTATACTACTCTGTTCAACTTAGAATTTTTGCAACTGTGTTGTTTAGGATAGTTTTGTACATGATGAGATTGCACAAACTCATTTATTGTGTTGATGTAGTGGTTACTTTTAGATAATCCTGAGTGTTCGTTATTCACTTAATTTATATTTTTCTCATGTTTTGATGTCATGATTAATTAATATATAGAACATACAGAGAAGATATGTATTATCTGGTATGTTGTGAAATGTAATTTTGGAAAATAGCTTGCATGTATCATACATGATCTTGTATTTGGATTTGTTAACTTTTTGTGAAACTTCGATTTTTCCAGAACTTGATTTTCTTGCCAGTCAGACATGTAGATTATTTTCTTAGCAGATTATTTTTTTAAAAAAAAAACTTATTTTTTGTAGATATTTTTATAGAACCTTTTTTATATTTCATAGTAACAACAAAGTGTAGATTTATTTATAATGTATATCTTATCGATTTGAGTAAGAGATAGAGTTATACCTAAATAGCATTGTACGGAGCTGAACGTAATTGTCAGCAGAAAGAACTTAAAGGATAAATTAAATTTACATGTGTTGATTTAAAGGTTTCTTCGAGATAGGATTTTTGTTTTATATTTCACTCATTTTGTTAAAATATTGATTTCGTTATTAGGCTTTACTTAAAGTATTATTGAACTACTTAAAAATTAAATACTGTTTTTATGTAACTTATCGAGAAAAAAAAATATGTTTGTACGGTACTGTTGAAAAAAATGATTTTTTTTTTTGGCATTGTAATTTTTTGTTGTGTGTGCCCAGCATTTGACTTCGTGATATCATTGATATGTAGTTTGATTAGTTCTTGTAAAAAGTTGTTTTTTATTATGATGTATTTTTTATTTTTAGCGCTTGATTGTGCGTTGGTCGTATTAGTTATAGTAATGCTATTACTTGTTTGTTCGATGCCTATAATTTATTTATGTTAGTTTTGTATAACTCTTATAACTTAGTTAAATTACTTATTAGCTTTTGTTTAGTTATAAATTATAAATTATTGGTAGTTATTGTGGTGTTCTTGGCATGGACTGGTCTCTGCCTGCTTTCGATATGTTTCAAGGTTGTTGTGTAGTTGCTCTAGTTCACTTTTCCAATATGATTTGTAGTGCTTACGAGCCCCTCTAGGTATTGTTTCACGAGCAGCCTGTAATACGCATCTGCTGAATTCATCGACTAGCTTATTGATGTCTTTGTCTACAGTCAGATCTCTAGCCAGTATACTGGTACGGTGCTGGTACATTGTCCAGTCTGCCTTCTTGTAGTTCCACCTAGAGAGAGTGCTGCTTTCCTTGACAAGTTCATTTTCCACAATTAGGAAGATTTGCCGGTGGTCGCTGCCTCCAAGTTGTTTCCCTACAACACATGTGGTGTTCCACTCCAGTCCTGGTGAGTGGAATGCAGGTCTGGTGTAGAGGTGGTGTGCCATGATCTCGAGTAGATGGTTGGTGGGTCGATTGGCTGGTTAATCAGGATAAGCCCATTGTCATCCTGCCAGTTTTCAAGCTCATCACCTCTCCTGTCCATGTGATCATAGCCCCAGCTCTGTGAGTTGCTGTTAAAGTCTCCGCACACAATCAGTCTTTCTTTTGCTGGGATTGTGTCTAGTGCCAGTGGGCAGTCACTCGGACAGTAGTAGTTGAGCAGGTAGAATTCTGTACTTTCTGTCCTGAGATGAAGCATCTGGTATTCCGCCCCCTCCAAATATGTTTTAAGCTGACATGCACTGATGTTATTCCTCACGAGTGTCAGTATTCCACCCTTTCGCCTGTCTTTTCAGTCGGATTGGTAGCACTGGTAGCCTCTGATTTTGAAGGCTATATCTTTGTTGAGATGGGTTTCTTGCAAGCAGCATACATTTACTTGCTCTTCATTCAAGATATTTTTCAGCTCTAGTTTTTTGCTGTAGCCATCTTTTTTACTGTTGACGCCTTCAACATCCCAGTGCATTATTTTAAGTGGTCTTTGCTTTGCTTGGCCAGTAGCTCTATTCTCATGCCACCTGGCTCCACGAGGCAATTGAGAAGGACCCCCAGTAGTAGGGCTTGGGCCCTTTTGAGGCAGAGGGCCCAGCACTGCGTCTGCCTGGGTGTCCATCACAGGGCGAGTGCCATAACGTTTTGTAGATATAGACATATTTCCTTTGCACGTGTGCGTGGCATCCTGATTGCTGTGGTGCGCCTCTTGGCTGGTTGCCTCCGTCTTCAGCACCTTGACTTGCTAGGGAAGACTGTGGTCTTGCTCGAGTGTGGGAGGGCCTGGCCAGTCTTGGTTTTTTGGCCGCTGAAGGCTGTAGTTGAGCCCCATCTCCACGTCAAGGAGCTGGCCTCGATTTGGTATCAAGGAATGAAACTTTGTCTCGGAGCGCATTATGGATGTAAAAATTAAAAGAATGAGAAACCATAGTCAACCTTGTCATAGTGTATGCTCCAAATGAGGATGAGAGACCAGAGATCAAGGAGGAATTCTTCGAGCTGCTTCAAAGGACAGCGGATGACTGCCTAGATGAAATTATCATGCTCGGAGATTTCAATGCCAGAGTTGGAAATGGCCATGCTAGATGGGGTGGAGTTAGCGGAAGATATGGAGAAGATACTCTCAATGACAATGGAAAGTGACTCCTTAGATTCTGCAGTGAGCAGAATCTGATCATTACAAACACAAAGTTCCCCCACAAGCGCATACATGCATATACTAGATGTGAACCAACAAGGAATGAGAAGTCAGTAATCGACTATGCCATAGTTAGGAGGAGATCATTCAAGTATGTCCGGAATGCTAGAGTCTGGAGGGGGCCAGAGATTAGAAGTGATCACTACCTGCTTATAATCAAAAGAATAACTGAAAAAGTTGCTCAGCCTAGGAACTGCCCAACATCACGCAAGAAACCAAGTAAACGAGCGGGAGAATTGAGCATTAAGACCTACAAGCTGAGAGAGCCAGAAATTAAGACCAGATATCAGGGGCTTATTGCTACAGCGGTGAGAAACACAGAAGAACAGCCTGATTACTTGGAAACCCTCTGGCTTAAATTCAAGGACATCATAAAGACAGCTGCTGCAGAAGCATGTGGTGAAGTCCGACTTGGGAACAAGAGAAAGAGGACACCTTGGTGGACAGAGGAAGTCAAAGAGAAAATAAGAGAGAAAAAATGGCATGGAAACAATACTTAGGACCTAAAAACACAGCAGGACATATAGAGAAATATAGAGAATATGTGATACTCAGAACAGAAGCAAAGAACAAGGTGCTAGCAGCAAAATAGAAGTCCTAGGAAGAATTTGGAGTAAAGCTAGAAAAAGATGCGCAAGAAAACCAGAAATTGTTCTATAAGACCCTAAAGAACATGAGGAAGGAAAACAACGCTCTCTCAAATTTTTGAAGGACAAGCAAGACAAATTGCTTACTGTCCCACAGGAAGTAATGGAATGATGGAAAACATATTTCTCAAAACTCCTTGATGGTGAGCAATGTCAAGCATCAGAAATGATAACCATTAGCACAGAAGAGAAACTAATGGTGATGAAGATGACATGAAGATGGAAGAACTGAAAGCAGCAATGGATAAAATCAAGATGGGCAAAGCAGCAGGGCATGATGGTATAACACCAGAAATGGTTAAGTATATGGAAGCATCAGACGAGCTATTACACTTAAGGGTCCTACAGGCAGTGTGGTGCAACAAGACCATACCAATGGATTGGGAGATTGCAATCATAACACCGATTTTCAAAAAACGGTGACAATCGACAATGTGGAAACCATAGAGGCATATCCCTTCTCAGTGTCCCAGGTAAATGCTGCTCTAGAATCCAGGAGCAGAGAATCAGATGCCTAGCTGAGCCACAGTTGGATGAGGTCCAGTGCGGATTCCAAGCAAACCGAAGTACTCAAGACCTAATCTTCACACTCAGACAGCTGAGTGAAAAGGCCATTGAGTATAAGAGTGAGATCCATCTTTGTTTCATAGATTTGGAAAAGGTATCTGACAGGGTCCCCTTGAGCAAACTTTGAGACTGTTTGGCAAGGAAGAACATTCCAGCTCCTGTGATTCATGCTATACAGAGCTTCTACAAGTCTTGCAGAAATTATGTGAGGACAGCAAACCATAAATCAGAAGAGTTCAGGACCACCAAAGGTGTAGGACAATGGGATTTCTGTCACCTTATCTTTTCATACTCCTCGTGGATGATGTCATTAAGGCATGTAAGGAGAAGACTGAAAACTATTCAGTGGGGTACTGGAAGATGAGGCAGGTCTATATTTCAGAGCTGGCATTTGCTGATAATGTTGCCTTGATTGCTCAATCAGAGGCACATCTTCATTCCAACCTACAAGTCTGGAAGGAAGAGCTGGAGATGAGATGGATGGTCATAAGCAGCTCTAAAACAAAATCCATGGTGATATCATGAGAAGAAAGAAGACATCAGATTAAGCTGGGAGAATAGGTCCTGGAGCAGGTCGACCACTTTAAATACATCTAAGATATTATAGACCGACAGGGGAGGCATCAATGAAGAGTTGGTCACTCAAAAAGCAGCAGCTGGGAGACTTTCAGGCCATAAATCGAGGATTCCTCAGCAAGAGAGAGGTTGCTAAGAAAATGAAGATGGCTGTATACCGCTCCACCTATGTCCCAGTCTTGACATATAGATGCGAGTCATGGGCAATGACTAAAATCTACAAAAGCCAGATCCAAACCTCAGAAATGAGATATTGGAGGAAGGTGGTTGAAGTAACAAGAAGAGACATGGTACGCAACCAGACAATATGTCAAGGCCTAAAATCCCACCTCCTGCAGACCCAAGAAGAAGAGTCCCAACTAAGATGGTTTGGCCATGTCTGCAGAATGGGAGATTGGCTACCATTAAAAGCATGGGAAACAAAGAGCCAGGGATTCAGACCCCCAGGATGACCCAGAGTCCACTTGGAAGACTACAATTGACAATCTTTGAAGGACCGAGGAATAGAATGGAACCAAGCCAGGAGGAAGGCAGCCAATAGGATAGTCTGGCGCCCTCTCTTCCAAACCTCTACACCTCACAGTAGAAGGGGAATGACTAAGTAAGTAAGTAAAGAGACACAAAAGGACACAGAAACTTTATAAGTTTGAGATTTTTTGAATACACTACTCTAAGAAGGCATACAGGGGAAAAGCCATATAGGTGTGATCTTTTTGGTGATGCGTTTTCTCAGGCTACTCAAATAAAGAGACCCGCGTTGAAACACATTGGAGAGATGTATAAATGTGATGCTTGTTGTATTAGGTATTACGTTTTCTCAAGTCTGTATTCTAAAATTACACAAAAGAAGGCACACATGAGAGGGCCTTTTTAAGAGTGAAGTTTGTGGTGTTGCATTTCCTAAAGTCTTCATTCTAAAACAGCACACAACAAGACATATTTGAGAGAAAATTTCTAAGTGTGATGTTTGATGTATTAGGTTCTCTCAAGTCTGTATTCTAAAATTACACAAAATGCATACATAAGAGGGACATTCTAAGTGTGATGTTTGTGGTGTTAGGTTTTCTCAAGTCTTATTTCTAAAACAACACACAATTTACAAAACATACATGAGAGACAATTTGTAAGTGCAATGTTTGTGGTGTTGAGTTTACTCGTCTGTATTCTAAAACTGCACACTAGAAGATACCCCATCTGCAGATACTGTGCAGGAAAACACTCATATGACCAATGTATAAAAGCCAAGGAAGACACTAACTACAAAAGTGCCTACAGGAACAGAAAATGTGCAAATTGTCAAGGCAACCACAGCGCAAGATATTTTGGTGGCCCAGTTTACCAAGCAGCCAAAAGAGCGTTGAAACAGTCGGCAGAACAAAATATACCATTTACAATTGCACTAGATCAACAGAAGGCAGAAAGAACCCCATTAAACTCTCAAATAGACCCACATCAAATAAAGTCATCTATGCATACAAAGGAAGCTACATCAACACAGCAGAAGGGAAGAAACACAAGAGAGATAGAAAGGGCAATTAAAAAAGCAGAGGAAATGTTAGAATGCATCAAGAAAGCCCAACAAGAAATTAAACAAGATATCACCAAAATAACTGAACAAAAAAAGCAGAACAAGAAGAGCTGATAGAGAGAAACAGATCAAGAATACAAATTAAAAGCCAAGAAAAAGTACAAGAACAAAATGAAATATTTCATGTCAACTAAAAGGAAACATGGAAAGAACAAGTTGATAAAAACATTGAGGAATTCTGACAGTTCCTTGATTCATTAGACCAGTTCAAACTTAACTAACTCTGCGGCAGCTGATAAGAAAAGATGTAGAACGAACGAACGAACGAACTTTATTTTCAAAGGGTTTAGAATTGGGCACGCAGGCCCGTCTAACATTCTGCCCTTCCTTTCTCTCATCTTCCATACTGAATCCATTTATTCTCACACGTATCCTAAATATTACTTAAATAATAACATAACAAAAAAGTACAATAAAATAAAATCCCAACATTGTAACAGTACAATAACAGTTACACAGATTTACAGATGCGTATCATAATTTATACTAAACAGGACAAAATTAACTTTAAAACCAACATATGATGTTATGTAATTATTTAAGATCATAACGAAATTAGGGTGGCATATAATCTGCACTCATGATGTATTTGAAAAGTCTGTGATTGAATGAATATGGACTAAGAGTGTTTTTTAAGTCGTGTGGAAGAGGTATTCCACAGATGAGCAGCAGAAAAAGCTAAGCTTTTCTTGAATAAGTCGAGCCTAGGCTTGGGCATGTGTAATTTATTTAAGCGTTGACTGCGTCTTCCGCTGTATTTGAAAATAGGCCACAGATACGTTGGAGCATTCTGTGACAAGATTTTGTGAATAAATTTGGCTTTGTTGAAGAGAAGGCGCTTTCTTAGTGGTAATATGTTAAGATATGTATATGCGTCTACACACTGTGTGAGGTTTTTGTCTGAAATTAGGCGCAATGCACGTTTTTGTAATGAATAGAGTCTTTTAGTGTTGGACATTGTGCAGCCATCCCAAATTGTGGAACAATAGTCTAGATGTGTTTGTATCTGGGATGTATAGAACATTTTTCGTGTCTCCTCATCTAGGAAATGTTTGATTTTAGCTAACTGGTAAACTTTTTTGTGCCGTTTGTTTGGTCAGTGCTTGTACATGCGAATTCCAACTTAAATGTTGGTCAATTATGAGTCCTAGTGTTTTATATTCCTTTACATTTTCAATTAAAGAGGTTCCAATGTAGAGCTGAAGTGTTGTTTTCGGCGAGTTTTGTAATTTTTGTCTAGTTGATATTATCATACATTTTGTTTTAGTGATATTTATTTGCATGCAGTTTTCATTGCTCCACTTAATAAGATTGTCTGTGTCGCTTTGTAATAACATTTCTAGCGTGTTGCAACTTTTATCACTAGTATAAATGGTACAGTCATCGGCAAATAGGTCGCAGGATGAGTGCTCGATGTGTAGTGGAAGGTCATTTATGTAAATGGAAAAAAGTAGAGGGCCGAGAATAGAACCCTGAGGAACACCGGTGTCAATAATAGTTGGGCTTGACAAGAAGTTATTGTACCACACTACTTGCTGTCTGTCTGACAGGAATGATTTAAGTAATGTCACTAGTTTAAAGTTAACTTTCATTGTTTCTAATTTTCTTATTAAAACAGCGTGATCTAACATATCAAATGCTTTCCTAAAGTCTACAAAGATTGCTCCACATATGTTATCGTTATTTATGTTTAGGTGCAAGTTGTCTATCATCTTAGTTAGAGCTGTGTGGCATGAATGCTTTTGTCGAAACCCTGACTGACTGTCAATTAGCAAGTCATTGCTAACTAGGTAATGTAGTGTTTCTTTATGTATGTGTTTTTCTAGTGGTTTAGAAAGCGATGATAAAAGAGAAATTGGTCTATAGTTACCAAGATTACTGTTATCCGATGAGCCAGGTTTGAAGAGAGGATATACTTTGGCGATCTTAAAGGCCGAAGGAAAATAACTTTTAGCAATACATTGATTATATATAAAAGTTAGTGAATCACTTATAGCTGGTGCGGCGTAACGCAGTAGTCGATTACTAATTCCGTTAAGCCCTGATGAGCTATTATCCTTAAGACCAATAAGATAGTTATACACTTCATTAACTGTCATAAAAGGAATGTCGGGTGGAACTGAGTTTGTACATTTGTTTTTACAGAATGCTGAAAGTTTGTCTAAGTTTAATATTTTATTTATTTATTTTTATTATTTTTTATTTATATCTATTTATTTTATTTTATTTTTATTTATTTTATTTTATTTTTTTTATTTTTTTTTTTAAGTTTATTTTTTTATTTATTATTTTTTTATTTATTTATTTTCTAAATCGCTTTTCCCACACTTTATATATTATTATTATTTTTTTTCCTCACTCTTTTCCGGTCCTTATTTTCATTATTTCTTATTTTTTGTTTTTAATGTACTATCGACTTCCGTTTTCCGGTTTAGAGGCAGCCATCTTGCTTCTGTGACTGGACATGTGACTGGACATAAGGGAGTTGTTTTTCTCTTATTTTTATAGTTTCATGTTCTCTACTTAATTCTCATATTCTTTCTTTCCTTCCTGTCTTGTTTGTCTGTCCCTGACGAAGGCCTTGTGGCCGCAACGTAGGTTTTTCCTGTCCTTTCTCCTTGTAAGACGTATTACTATTTGTGTTTCCCCCCCCCTCTCCCCCCCCCCCCCCCCCCCCCCCCCCCCCCCCCCATTCTACTAAGTCACTAGAGGAAGGTGGTATTGTGGATTTCAGACTGTTTATTTCTGCTTGAAAGCGATTGCTGAAGTCGGTGCAAGTAAATGAAGTGTTGGAAGAGAATGAGTCTGGTGCATTACGTTTTTTCGCTAAGGTGTTAATTGCCTTCCATATTTCCTTACTATTTGATTTGTTCTGAACCATATTTCTAAAATGATTTTTCTTTTCTTTCCGAATTAAATATTGAACTTTGTTCCTGTATACCCTGTATGTGTTGAGATCCTTATTTTTGTGCGCTTGATCTCTCTGCCTCATAGCCTCCAACACTTCCTGCGTGATTCATGGAGATTTTAATTGTCGTTTGACGCGAGTTTCCTTAGCTGGTACGTGCGTGTCAAAAACATTATAAAAAATTTTTGTCCAGTATTCAATAGCGTCATCCGGATCAGGAAGTTGGTAAACACGGGCGAGAGGTGCAGTTAGCAAGTCATTTAAAAATAATTCCTTACTGAAATGTTTGAAACTTCTAAATTTGATACTTACATGTTTATTTTTTGGAACTTTACATTTATTCTTTGACCATGTACAGCATAGAAGAAATAGTAAGAAGCCAAGAAAAGTCAAGGGAAGATTGCACCAAGGAAATACAGTTTAAAACCCAGCTAAGATCAAATAAAAACAACTTACACCAAATTAACTCTAAAAAAAGATAAAAGAATGGGAGAACAGGAACATAAAAATAATACAATGGAATTGCCGTAGTGCTAAAAAGAACCTCGCTCCATTATTGGGCCAGTACAAAAATACGCCAGCAATTTTTGCTGTTCAAGAAACACACCTCAATCCCACAAACAGATTTAACAACACATATTTAATTAACATATGCTGCCCCAGCGGCGACATACTAGAACAGGACATCGAAGTAATTAGAGAAAGAATACAGATCAAAACTATAATAGTGGGGGACTTCATTGCACACCACAAAGCAAGGGGAGTTAACAAAATAGATAAATCAGGGACATTACTACTGAACTTTACAGAAAACAGAGAACTGATATTACTGAATGATGGATCATCAACAAGAATCAACCCAAGTGCAGATCAACCCGACTCATCATTAGACATCAGCTTTTTTTTTTTTTTTTTCGTATGCCCGCTATTACTCCAGGCGAAATCTCAGGTTAGTATGTTTAACCTGAGAATGATTTTACGTGAGTAGCCCTTTTTTCTTGCACAGAGACATGTGTCTCTCGCCATTCAACCCTCAACCCGACTCATTATTAGACATCAGCATAGTAATAGCCAACTTAGCGAAAGCAAAATGGGAAAAATTGAATGAACGAACGAACGAACTTTATTTTCAAAGGATTGAGAATTCAGCACACAGGCCCGTCTAACATTCTGACCTTCCTTTCGCTCACCTTTCATAATGAATTCATTTATTCTCATATGCATTTTACATATCAATTTCAAGGAATGATACTAACTCAGATCACATACCCATAGAGATAACAATCAAACAAATGTATACAGTAAACAAAGGAGTAGAAAAACCAATATTCCGCTATAAAAAAGCTGATCGGATAGCTTTCCGAACTGAAATGGAAGGATTGAAACTAGACAATAATTTGTTAAGATATAGATACATATTCGAACAATCTAACAGTAGAAATACTAAAAAATATCCGCCAGACACATACCACACTCCAATATGCAGCCACACATATCTCTAAAGCAGAATAAAGGAAAACAAAACAGAACACTGGAATAAAAACCCAGCTCCTTTGTGGACAAGAAAAAAATGTACAGAAAAACTAAAGAAAGAAAACAAGCCCTACAAAAATATACAAAAAATAGGATCCAAGTTAACTATTAACAGTATACGAGGATAAGAAATGAAACAAATAAAATAATACTACAAGAAAAGGAAACGTGCTGGAAAACCTTCTGCCAAACCTTCAATTCAAGCACTCATTCAGTTATAGAGGTGTGGAAAAGATTAAAAACCCTCAAAGGGAACCCAAAACGATCAGTAATGCCTACTATCAAAATTCTAGAACTGGCAGAATCCGACACACAAAAAGTAAATACGGTACCCTAAGTCCTTCTATAATGTTAGTGCTAAGGAAAACCTGGGACACAAAGAAATAGAAAGAATAGAAAAACTCATAACAGAACTAAGAAAAAACGAGACAAATGGTACAGGGGAGAAATCGTATCTGAACTCCGAAATTACTGTAGAGGAAGTAGAAAAGGCGATAAATGAGAAATCAAACTCAGCATCAGGAAGCGACAATTTACGCTACGAAATACTAAAAAAAAGATACCAAAATATCCCATAGAAGTAATAATCTCTGCATTCAATATTATATAGAAAACAGGTAGAATACCACAGGCATGGAAAGTAGATAAATAAACAAACAACACACAAAGGTATGATCAGGCACTCAGTGGGAAAATAAAGAAGTAGAAGACCAGACAACAGAAAAACAACAGAAGAGATAGGCTTAATGGGATCGAACCAGGACCTTCCAAACGGCACCCACCGCCTAGCCACGGGAGCGAATCGTCACTATCCACGCTGCCAGCTAAGCATTACAAAAATAATGCTTCACCGACAGAGGTCTAGCACGAACTCCCACGCGACCCGAATATGTACCATAGGATGACCCAGTCTAATTATAGACGCAATCACTGTTACAGTTCCATTATTAAACAGTATAGGCCAGATTACACAAGACAAAGGCCAAAATACTGTGTCTAGCAAATGATAGAAGAATGAGAATAAGTAAAGGACAGAATGTAGGTTTCTGGTATTTTATAAACGTATGAACATATAAGGAGGGGAAACCCGAGGCCTGTAAACTGTAAATAAATAAACAAACAACACACAAAGGTACGATCAGGCACTCAGTGGGAAAATAAAGAAGTAGAAGACCAGACAACAGAAAAACAACAGAAGTTATAGGCTTACCGGGATCGAACCAGGACCCTCCAAACGGCACCCACCACCTAGCCACGGAAGCGAATCGTCACTATCCACTCTGCCAGCTAAGCATTACAAAAATAATGCTTCACCGAAAGAGGTCCAGCACGAACTCCCACGCGACCCGAATATGTACCATAGGATGACCCAGTCTAATTATAGACGCAATAACTGCTACAGTTCCACTATTAAACAGTATAGGCCAGATTAAACAAGACAAAAGGCATGGAAAGTAGCAGTAGTCATACAAGTACTAAAACCAGATAAGGAGGCCCATGATGCGAGCTCTTACAGACCAAAATCGTTGACATCTCACATAGGGAAAGTAATGGAAACTGTGATGAACAATAGATTAAAGTACCACATGGAAAAGCACAATCTTTACAGCCCAACCCAATCATAGTTTACGGAAAACAGAAGACCATGGACCAGCTTTTCAGACTAGAACATGGGTGTTGCGTAACAAAATGTGTGTTGCGTATAAATGTTCCGTGGATGATGTCCCATTTGCCACACAATGTTGAGGGTGCTATATTTCATCTGCTTTCCAAAGGTATGATAATACTGGCACTTGCAGAGTAGTGTATCACCCTCAGACACCAGGGATGATGAGGCAGAGTAACATGGTGTCTTTAGTCTGGTTTAAGTGTGTGACGTAAGGATAGAGTCAGATAGCTACAGTATCATACATGGACGTCACATCAGACCATACAATGTAGAAAGTCAATAAAGCTTTTAACAGCAGTGATTTTTTTTGGCAATATATATTGTGTACGCCACAATGACAAGATGCATGGACATCGTTATGCAGAAACATCACAGGTATAGTACAACAGTCATTGTATCATCGACGTAGTCAATTCAACAGGAACAGCATACAGCATCAAATAATGTAAATCATATGCCTTTTAGGATATCGTAATCAGCTGTACATGTAGTCAGGTAGTAAACTTCCCCTTTCCATAAGAGCTAGTAGATATCAACTAGGAGATTAAATCTAGTCTCCTATATTCGACCTCAACAAGACAGGCATGTCTTTTGAGCGTCACATTATCGTCCTCTATGTTCCTTAAACAGCAAAGGTATCAAACCTAGATCCATCAATAGAGTTCAGGAAGCAAATGGTCCTTAGGACAGGCATCAATCGATGCGTGACAATATAAGTGGATCGTGAGCTGAGCAAACTTGTCATATCATAGACTCTATAATGAGGCAGGCTAGGCAAAAGTCAACATCACAAGATGGCGATAAAGTTACTCAGCAAAAAAGGATTCAGTTACCTGTTCATCAGGAATTAAATCACATAAATCACATAGATCACATATGCCTCCAGGCATTTGGAATAACGTAGAGATATATCATCTCAAAAAGAAGGAACAACAATGATGAGGACTCCTTCCTGAATAATCTAAGCGAAGACGTTAGCACAACGCTACGTCTCGCCTTACCAGCATTTTCGCTCAGACTCCCCTGGGCGGAAATCATACAAACACTGCCCCAAACAAAGACATGCGCAGAACACCCGAATCGAATACAACTCAGCTAATTTACGAAACAAAGAATGTTCTACGATGTTCGACTAAAGATTCGAACCTTAAAAGGAAATGACATCGCAAGTTGCCAACTGTTTCTAGGAAAACGCTCCATACATGGTTACGACTTAAAATCGCTCACACACAAACTATCAACAACCCTAGCTATCAAGATAAGACAACTTCCTGACGATGCTATCAAGATTAGACGACTGTAGAAATAAAAGTGACTACAATTCCATGAGTTACTTCCCATGCATTAAAAAATTGAATATAGTCAAAATGCATAGTCAGAATATATAGTCAGAATAAGTTGCGACAAGTTTAGCGCAACAATGGGGTAATATCAGGATTTAAAAGAAATGCAAAAACAGTAACCGTATTAGTGGATGAAATGTTGGGGCTTCCAAATTAATGTAAACAAAACAGTAGGTATGATATTCAGCACAGGAAATTAAAAAAAAAAAAAAAAAAAAAAAAAAAATCAATATAACCACACAGAAAATATGTACCTCCTCAACAACAATATTTCTGGGCATAACTTTAGATAAACAACTAAATTGGGATAAACATATAGACAATTTAGTAGAAAGCTGTAGGGGACTCCTAAATATACTAAGGACATTAAAAGGTAATGAATGGGGGGGGGGGGGGGAAGCAATAAAATAATGCTATGTTCTACAAGTCTTTCATCAGGGGGAAACTGGATTATGCCAGCATAGTCTATGACTCAGCTGCAGCTTCTAACATAGCAAAACTAGACAGAATTCAAAATGCAGCCATGAGAACCATTACAGGTGCATTTATATCAACACCAGTAGAAGCACTAGAAGTAGCTTTTGACATACCGCCCCTTGGTCTAAGACGGAAAGAACTAAGATTAAATTATTGGAGTAAAGTAGCACAAGAAGTGACCCACCCAGCACATAAAGCATTTGTCAAAAACCAACCAAGTTTATAGCACGTCCCCTTAAATAAAGATAGATATCCAACAGGGTGGAGAACTATAGAAGATCTAACGCAGTTCAAAGAATTGTCAAACACAATTAAAAATAGTAATATGTATCGAAGCAAAATAAAACCCTGGGAAATAAAAATACCAATCATAGACTACTCACTTACTGAAAAGATCAAACAAAACATAGAAGATAAAGAAGCCAAAATGATAAGTAGAAAGTTCATAGATAAACTAACAAAACAAAGTCTGGCCATCTACACTGATGGATCCAAGGCTGATAGTGGGCAACTAGGTGCAGGAGTAGTAATACCACAGTGGGGAATTAAAAAGAGCTACAGTGTAACTGAAGGGGCTTCAATTTTTACCGCAAAGATTTTAGCAGTTCTAAAAAGTTTAGAAATAATCGAAGATAACCAATCAGAAACTGTTACGATATTTACAGACTCACTATCATCACTACAAGCATTAGAACACCAAGGTACATGTAGCCTGCCAGACATAAAGTAAGAAATTCTAGCAATTAATACATCAATAGGGAACAGAGGATGTAGTGTGAGGCTAATGTGGGTTCCAGCACACATAGGTATAGCTGGTAACGAGTTGGCAGACCAGAACGCAAAGAATGGAAGTATAAGTAAAAACAATATAAGAGCAGGACTGGGAAGGTCGGAGATCAAGAGCCAAGTGAAACTAACTATAAACGAGGAATGGAAGACAACATGGAAAAACAGTAGAAAAGGCAGACACGCGTTCAAACTGCTGAAAAAACCAACGAGGACGTGCCAGGTCAGAGAAGAATTAAAGATACTATCAAACAAAAAACTGTGGCTTCTCCGTCTCGGTGCAGCATACTTTATGATAGAGGAATCACACTGCCAAGAATGTCAGGAAGCGAATGACATAGATCACTACCTAATCCACTGTAGAAAGTACGAACGACAAAGGCCTGAATTAAAAACTTACTATAGAAATCACAATATAGACATGACAGGTGATACGGTTTTAAGTATAGATGCCGCAGGAGATGCCCAATCAATACTTAAAAGATATATACATAAAACAAAGGAAAACATATAAGGTTAGTGTCACGGCGCTATTTTGCAGTGCATCTTTTGTACGAAAAGTCAGCCGGGCAACGCCAGGTATAACAAAACCGCGAGTCAGATTACTACCGGAAGCCGGGAAATCAGGCGCGAAAGTAGTCAGTGAAAATCTAGCCAGCGTCCGTGTCGGACGCAGATATTTCCCTTTTGCCAGCGAGTTAGCTGTGAAGTTCATGTTATGGACTATTCGTTATAAGTGCTTGCCTTATTCCGGGTCTAATGGATTATTAAGTTGTTACTCTAGCACTGTGTAGTGTCTAGATTGTATTTGTTACAGGCCGTAGATTTATAAGTTGTCAATGAGTTGAGTGTACCATTGTCACAGTTTTGCCGATCATGGTGAGCGATAATCATTGCAGTGTTTGTTCAGTTAAGTCGTACTGTGGTTATCATAGCGCTATTTAGCAGTGCATCTGTAGTATTGTGTTGGGCCAAAAAAGTTATCCGGGCAACGCCGGGTCTAGCCGAACAGGTATGTCATGTGACTACCGGAAGCCAAGAAATCAGGCGCAAACGCGAGGAGTTAGAATCTGGTTGCCGTCCTGCATGGACGCTGATACTTCCCTTTGCCAGCAAGTTAGCTGAGAAATTCATGTTACGGCCTATTTTTGCTGAATGCTTGCCATTTTGGTTCTGGTAGATTATGACGTGTAATTCTAGATCTGTGTAGTGTCTAGTGAGTATTTTGTACAGGCCGTAAATTTATAAGTTGACACTGATTTGAGGTTGTCTTTGTCACAGTTTTTGCCGCTCAAGTGAGCGATAGTCATTACAAGGTATTCTCAGTGTAAGTCGTACTGTCGTGTATGATGATGATAGATTGAGCTGTTATGCAAGTTTATAGTGGCATTTCATTATTGTAATTTTGATGCGTTATTGGCCGCATGTGGCCGTATTATGTGTGCATATGATTAAAGGGAAGTACCTGTAGAAGGTGTTGATTACTTATGTCAGCCATTGTTGTGTGGTCATACTTCTGGAAGACGAGCTTATAATTGTTATGATAAATCCACACTGCAGTGTTGTAACCATAGTAAATTGGTTCTTGACAACTGGGGAGCTCTGGTCCGATCATTTAGAGGCCGTGGGGCCAATATTTTACAGTATTATATTATATTTGACAGCTGAGGACTGTATCCAGTTTTTTGTGAGCCTAAATACCGTAGAGCTAATATTTATGCACACATATCAGAAGTTATAGCAGCGAGTGTTCATGTCTGCATGTTTTCCAGTTTTTCTCGGTAGTGTGTTCTGGTTTGTCGATAAACAATATCACTGAGTTGTTGACATTCAAAGGAGCGACCCGTAGCGGTATGTGACCCAGTTTTGAGGTAGTGCACAGTAAAAGGTTAGCGTTATCTATAAAGGCGAGTTTGATATTTAGAGTGTTCGATGTCTTTGGACAGCTGGTTAAAGTGCAGTGTTGTGGTTCGGTTTCTCCTTTATAAATTGTTCTGCAGTTAGCAATGCTAGTGCAAGCAGTTGTAAATTGTCGGGCTGAATAAGTAGACATATTACAAGGTATACTTAACGATTTCTTGGTAACACTCGTTGCTCCCTGCGGAGTAAAGCTACGTGTTCAACAGGGCGGGGAGACGACTTCAGTTGTCGCGCTATCCCGGTTGATACTGTGTGACTTTGAATTTTACCTTAGAGGTGTTAGGGTCTTTTGTGGAGTGCCTTTGTAAACTTTTAAGTTTACCTAGGACTGCAAGTGTGATAGGGCGTTTTGGTGTAGGCAAGGTGTGTTGTTTCCGCCACACGAGGTAGCCATCCAGCCGACTAGTATTCCTGCCACAGCCTACCTGCTTGTATTCCTGTGCTGCAGCTAACCGATGCTGGATAAATAGACTGTGTCCATGTATTGCATCCAACCGACGCTGTGGCTGTAGTCAACGGTCCTGTGTGCTGGGACTTGCTTTTTGGGAAGCAGTTGAAATATCCTCCTGCGCTGTGGTGTGCTGCTATCACTGTTCGTCTTAGTGTCAAGATCCATCACTTATTGAATTTGGAGTCCTGGAATATACTGTGCTAAAGAGTGAAGACTGCTGGGTTCCTGAAGTGACGATATTTTACGCATTACCGTGCCAAAAGGAATTAACGTTATTATCTGGCCCATAGACTTGTTAAGAAGTCATGTTATCTGGACATTAGTGATAACATCGTGTGGAACATTTTTTTCGTCTTGATGTCTTCAAGTCTGTGAAGTCTAGTTCGTGCTGGTTTATCTACCATCATCTGTGTCTGTGGAGCTACGCGGAGATACATCGCTAGATCATCAGTTAAGTTATTGTTTGAATATCTGTGTATAATTTGTTGTATTTATGTTGTTTTTGTTTTGTCCTTTAAATTCTGTTTTCATTCTAACCTTTCTTCAATGTTTATCCGCCTGGTACAACTTATCGTACAGTCCGGTCTTCCTGTTTAGTGGGATCTTTCTGTGGGGGTCGTGTTGAGTAAGCTATAAGCATTTTTCTATTCGTTTTTTTAAACGTCTGTTTATTTAGGTATTCGTAAGTGTTTGTCTTTGTGTTTCACTTTGTGTTAGTTAATTACTGGGGTTCTGTCATTCTGACTTCCTGTCTCTTGGGATCATTATTATTATACATTATATGTTATAGTATCATTACTGCTTAAATGTTATTTAGTTTTTTTTGGAGTGATATGATTTAGTTAGTGGCTAGTCCAAATGATAGCTCTCAGCACTTCATTGTTAAGTGTAGTTGTTGTTCTAGTCTGCTGTGTTTAGTGTTATATTTGTGAGTTCAAGGATGGACGGGTGGCGAGTTTAATTCTTCATTTTCCTATATGTGGGAAAAGATTGGATTAGACTGATTTCTTCTAGAGTGCGGCTGTGTGTGTTTAGTGGTGGAGTCAGGTAGAAGGTTTTCCTGCAACTGCCCTACTTAACATACCATGCTCAGTACTTGTTTGTTGTGCTGGTGTGGTTTGTATTTACCTTGTCGTGTACGTTCAGTAATTCTATTGTTGTGTTTAAGTGGTGTGATCTCTTGTTCCTTCTTGCTATCTTGTAAATACGTTAACAGGTATCCCTTGTTTTTTGCCGTGTCAGTCACGCATTGTATATATCAGTCTATCTCTGCTCAACTTTGTCTGTCATCTTATTCACCGTGACTGTTAGTTACCGTTGCGTTTAGTGTGTATATATATATATATTGTTGCATACATATTTTTGAATGCACAGATTACAAATGTACGATATGTCTATTTAATATAAAAAATATATTGTTGTATTTAATCGGGTACGAAAATGCTCTCTTTTGTAAAGATGACAGATAATCCATGTTTGATTTATACGTTTGATTATATGGATAATCTCCCTTGATATTGATCGGGCGTAAGAATACTTATATTTTGGCATTCATCATTTGTCATAGCCAGAAAATAGATTGATCGTTCTTAGAATGTTTATGGCCTGAATTCATATGTATTACATATTATTAGTGCAAGTAGATTCAGTCCTATATTGTATATTTTGTATGGGTAGGGAGGACTATATTCTTTATGCCGCTCTAGCGGAGGTATTGGTTGTCTTGGCGAGTCGTGATGAGTTCCGATATTGCCGCCTACAATGGCTGGTCATGCATTTCCAGGGTTGGTCCTTTCTAGAGTGGAAAATGATTTATGAAGTGATTTCTTCAGTAGGAGATTGTGTTTCTACAAGATTATAGTGTTAGAGACTCTCCTCATGTACTGTATTATGTACTATTCGGACTCAAGGTAAATCCACTCCCTTTTGACGATCTCCTTATGGTTAGATCTAGATGAAGCAACGTATTTTCGTGCATCGTTGGTCGTTTAACTAGATATTGTTGTAGATGACAGGTTCCATCAGCGCTTATGTCTTCATGAAGTAACCTTCTGACAAAGGGACTGTATGGTAACTCTGGAAAGTTATACTTATTCAAGTTTTGAATCAAATTTGGCTGATGATTATTCTTCTGCTGGGCGAGTGAGCGAAAGCTCAGGGAAGGAGGCCATTTTTTGTATTCCTGTCATCATTATAGATCACTGTCCAGAAAACGGGTCGTGTATCTTACTATTCGGACAGTGGCATTGAGATCTTATTTATATGAAAACCCCTTATCGTGGTTTCACAGTATGATATAAACATTGAACATAAGCAACCTAAGAACTTAGCAAGGGAAAGAAGGTTCGTCCATGGAACTCTTCAGTTGTTTACCGATCCGCCTTTACTGACGCGTTCAGTCAGATAGGGGATGCGGCCATAATGTATAACAACATTGAATGCTGTTTTGTACCACCCATTATATTTGAATGTTCCATGACATGGGATCTACTATTCATGCCTGAAGATTGATGTGTCAACATGTACTTATGATCTATTCGTTCTGTCCCAGTATGTGCGTCTGAATAAACTGTATGAAAAGATTCCAGCAGTCTGCATTGGTGCCTTATAGACATGAGTGAATGAGTGCTTTAGATTGGTCAAGATACGAACATTCCATCATTCGCGTTAATAACACTCTACACTCTCACTCCATATTTACACCATCCTGCGTCGGTTGAATTGACCAAGTTAGAGGCCTGCTCCTCCTGGAGCCTTAGAAGGAAACCAGTTCCTGCATCATTGACTTCCTGCGAGTTTCCGTCCAGTGATGATCAGAGTACACTACTTCATTCTACAACCATAATTACCTCGATTTTTTACAGTGGTGGCCAGATTCCTGGGTCCAGCCTTCGCAGTCTTGTTATTGAGAGTCATTTACAGTTACAAGAACGTTTGTTTGACCACATCAACACCAGTAGGACAGCTATACAGTCGATGTCAGCTTGACCTGTTCTGTTCAAGCGTATACAGTATCTGGGTCAGTACTTGTTGACATTCTTCAGCGTACAGTCAGGGTTACAAAGAAATGATTGTTTGGCCTGCTCAAGAAGAATTGCAGTATTGTTGACATTCTTTCACAGGTCAGCGCTTGGTGACATTTTGTGGTACAGACATTGTCTATGTCAAGGAGACATACACAGTTGAATACTTTGAAGGCCATAAACTGTTTTGCTGTTACAGTATTGTTGACATAAAGGCGCATAGATTTCATCGGTGGATCTTCTAGTGTGCTTGAAGAAAATTGAACACTGTAATAGTTTAGAAACAAACCTATTATTTAATAAAGTTGCAAGCTATTTTATTAAAAGCTAAGTCCTCTCTGCAACACATCACATTGCCATACTATTTGATAATATTATATGCATTTATGCTAGTTATGTTTACATGTTTATATGTGATATTTGTTTGTACTCTGCGGGTTGTTGTTTTGGTTGGGCGGTGTCACACAACAGAGTATCCCACGTAATAGAGGGTCTGATGTGTGCGTTTCTATAGGTGCAATTTTCTTGATTGAAAATTTGCTGCGACAGCTGTTGCTATTAGTGTTAGCTGTGGAGACTGTACTCATTGTAGTTTTTGTAATATTCCTCTGTTCTTTAGTTTGTTTTGATTTGTTTGTAATTTGTTGGTCTACCCTTTTCTATTTTTGATTTCTATACACAATTTATATTTATACACTGTGGCGTTATTTGTCTTGTTATCTTATTGCAGTTATCATCACAGATTCTGTGATCATTTTCTTTGATTTGTCTTATTTAATTTAATTTGATTTCTGCAAATGTTTTCATATTGTCTTTTCTTGTTTGTCCTTTGTAATGTCTTTAGTTGACATATGATATATGAGGTATAGTTGAATACACTTATATTATAGTACAGACCAGTACTTATGATCATTGATTACACTAAGAAAGTGTACAAGACCTTTGTAAGGCTTGTCTCCCACAGTGTTTGGGATATACAGTTCTTGTTTTCCACAGGTACTCAAGTTACCATTGGTTATATTATAAACAAAATAACCATACAAGTTTTTCACTAAGACTAAGTCTATAGTATAGACTTGTCTCCCATGAAAGTGAAATAAGGTAATTTATTTACTTTTTCAGGTTTCTGATTTAATAAGACAGGATGTCTACTATAGATTACTTTATTATACAAGGGAAATCCCTTGATAAGACTGGTAAAGAGTTAGAAGAATGGACAACTGCTCAATTTGCTATTGCATTAAAATCAGAAGAGGAAAAACAAAAAGATGAGAATAAATGGAAAGCAGAAGTTGAACAAAAGAAGATAGATGCTGAGAATTTCAGATTGCAGATGCTGCTGAGGAGAGAAAAGCTGCTGCTGAGGAGAGAAAACTTCAAATAGAAGACAAAAAATTAGAAGCTGCTGATGAGGAGAAAAAAGCTGCTGCTGAGGAGAGAAAAGCTGCTGCTGAGGAGAGAAAACTTCAAATAGAAAAAAAAAAATTAGAAGCTGCTGCTGAGGAGAGAAAAGCTGCTGCTGATGCTGCTGCTGAACAAAAGAAATTGCAGATGCAGGTGGAAGAAAGGAGATTTGAGACAGAGCAAAAAAGACTAGACAGAGAAGCTGCTGCTGCTATCGAACAAAAAAGATTAGACAGAGAAGCTGAAGAGAGAAAAGCAATAAGAGAACATGAGTTTGAATTAGAGAAATTGAAATTGACAAGTATGAGTAATGTTAATCAGGCATCTAGTGGTACTAGTAAACCCTTTACTTACAAAGTTAAGGTACCAACATTCAATTCTGCCAATGATGATATAACATTCTGGCTTCAGAGGTTTGAACGTGCTTGTCGGGCTCATAATGTTGATAAATCGCAATATGTTAACCAATTATCTGAGAATCTAACAGGCGATTCTCTCACTAGTCTATGTTTGGTTGAAGAGGATGACAAGGATAATTATGATGTTATTAGGGCAGTCTTGATTAAGAAGTTTCAGTTACCAGAGGAAGGTTATCGCATGTTGTTTAAAAGAATGGTACCTGAGACGGAGGTTGAATTCTCAGAATTCATTGGGAAAATACGTCTTACATTTCAACGATGGACTGAATTATCCAAAATAGAGAAAACATATGATGCTCTTATGGATTTGTTGCTCAGAGACAAGGTCATGTCTTCTATCAATAAACATTTCCTTGAATTTCTACACGAGCGTAAGCCCCAAACACTAAAACAAATGCAAGAATATTGTGACCAATACGTTACGGCACACCCGGACGTAACTCTTAGCAACACTAAGATTAAAGAGGGTATGCCGGTTGCTTCAGCAACACAATACAATCCCAAGTACCCACACAACTTTCAGGGAGCTCAAAATAAATTTGACAAAAGGGTTAATTGGCGTAATCATCAAAACCAAGGTAACCAACCAAATCAGGGTTCTTCTTCTAAATTCTGGAAACGGGTTGACAGTCCTCGATACAGGGGTGGCCATAACTATAGAAATTTCCGTAGAGGAAGTAATAATAGAAATTACCAGGGTGTTCCGTCATGGACACAACGGGATCAATCCTACAGGGATTCTCACTATAATGAGCATGATGATTATAATGATGAACATTATGACTCAAACCCAAACAGGGGTTATAACAGAGGGAATAATAATTACAGAGGCAACAATAATCGAGGTAGATCACAACACAAAAGACATGGTAAATCTCATTACCAGGCTAACTCTGCACAACAAGAGTTTCATGAAGCCGGTAAGCAAACCAATGATAAGAAAGACTCTAATAATGTGGGATGTTCTGCTTTCGATTTTGACAGAGCATTTCAGTGTTCCCAATGCAAAACATTATTTGAGCCAACCACAGTTTCGACTTTAAGCTGTGGTCATCCTGTTCCCGCTCTCCCTGCGTCAGTCGCGCATGATGGAAGAGGGGCTCTTAAATTAAATAATGGTTTAGTAGATGGTACTCCGGTCTCAATTCTCTTTGATTCCGGGTGCACCACCATTGGGGCGAGGCAGTCACTCATAGATCCGTCTCGAGCCACTGGCAAAATAATCAAATGCATAACATTTGGTGGCACATTGGAGAAGTACTCCACTGCCATTATCAACATTTCTACTCCCTTCTTTACAGGAGATGTGCACGCATGTCTTCTGCCGAATCCGATCGCTGATCTTATCGTCGGTCGCATTCATGGTGCGAAAGAATGCACTCCGCAACAAATTGCCGAGTGGGAAAGTGATAATATGCATACTGCAAATGTTGTAGTCACTAGAGCTCAAGCTCTAAACATGCCGCAATCTTCGCCTTCTGGAGATAATGATGACCAGAACCAAGGTGATCTCTTGGAGATTTCGCATGATTCCTTTATAAAACAGCAGGAAAATGACCCTACTCTAAAGAAATTCTTTACTCTAGCAAAAGAAGGTGATCCGAATAAGGACACGAATCGTAAATCTTGGATTACGATGAAGAATGGGGTACTTGTACGTATGGTACAAGACTCCGCTAAGTCCATTCATTCTCAAATTCTTGTGCCCAAAAAATATGAGAGTTAAAATCTTACAGCACGCTCATGATTCTCAGTGTGCTGGGCATATGGGTTTTTCCCGTACTAAATCTAGAGTTCTTGCGTCTTTCTTTTGGCCGTTTGTGAACAAGGACATACAGATCTATTGTCGATCCTGTAGGGTATGTCAGGAAGTTAAATCCAAAGGTCCACGCCATGCTGCACCTATTCAGGCTGCAGATATTCCAATTCGACCATTTCAAAAAATGGCGATAGACATCATTGGTCCATTTAAGACAAAGTCTGCTAGAGGACACCAATATATCTTGACGTGTGTTGATATGTGCACACGTTGGCCAGAGGCTATCCCTCTGAAGAGCATAACTACTGCTGATATTGCAGATGCTCTTTGGCTTATATTCTCTCGTCTGGGATTTCCAGGAGAAATATTGTCAGACCATGGTACCCAACTCGTATCGGATACCATGTCTCAAGTGATGTCAACTCTTAAGATAGAAAGATCTCTAAGTAGTATTTATCATCCTATGTCCAATGGCATGGTAGAGCGTCTTAATAGAACTCTGAAAAACCTATTAGGTAAGATAACTGAGGATCATCCTCAGGATTGGGACAGGATTTTACCCGCGGCTCTCTTTGCATACAGAGAGGTCGCCAACGAACATACAGGATTTTCTCCCTTTGAACTTGTCTTTGGCGCGAAACCGCGAGGTCCTATGTCTCTACTTCATGATCTTATAACTGCTGATAATATTGTCGATGACACAAAATCCTCTTATGAATATGTCATTGCACTTAGACACAAGATTATTGAAGCATGCAAATTGGCAACTGCTTCTTCTGAATTTGCGAAACAGAAGGCAAAGCAATTTGCCAATAAGACAAGACGCTTGCGACAACTCTGTCCAGGTGACAAAGTATTGGTCCTGCTACCTTGTAGAGAAAACAGACTCCTTATTTCTTGGAAAGGTCCGTACGATGTAATATCAAAAGTTTCCGATGTCGACTATATTGTCGATACTGATGGGAAGCATAAAACCTTCCACATCAACATGCTCACGGAATTCCACGAACGTCCGGATTATTTACAACCTGTTTTCCAGGCAACGGACGATTCACCAGTCCCACATGGACATTACTCATCACTGTCAGTAATACAGGATGAGGAAACGAGTTTCTCAGATGTGAATCTCCCTTTTCCAATGATTCCGCTTCATTCTAATGAGTCATGGAAAGATGTTGCGATTTCTCCCGAATTATCTCCAGGAGAACAGAAACAAGTTTCTGCTATGTTACAAGAATTTCAGGATGTCCTTACTGACATTCCTGGTCGAACTAATGTCATTGAACACGACATTATTCTTACTGACCATAATCCTATAAGAGTCAGACCGTATCCTATCCCGATACATTTTCAAGCACAGGTAGAGAAAGAGTTGGATAAAATGATAGAGTTGGAAATAATTGAACCATCCACATCAGCATATTCTTCACCGATGGTTATCGTGCGAAAAAAAGACAACAACATACGTCTTTGCGTTGATTATCGCAAATTGAACCAAGTGACGAAATTTGATGCTGAACCTATGCCTTTACTTGAAGAGCTACTTACTAGACTATCGAATTCTCATTTCTTTACTAAACTCGATTTGTCTAAGGGATATTGGCAAGTCCCACTATCCGAACACGCCAAACCGTTTACTGCTTTTTCGACGCCTAGGGGTCTATTCCAATGGAATTTCATGCCTTTCGGCCTTATGAATGCCCCAGCGACATTCGTACGCATGATGCGTCGAATCCTATCTCATCGCTCAGATGTCATTGCATATCTTGATGACATCTGTCTTTTCAGTGATACTTGGAACGATCACTATAATGGGATAAATGAACTATTGTCTATCTTACGCGAGCATAACCTGACAGCGAAACCATCGAAAGCGTGTATTGGTTTTAGCGAAATATCTTTCTTAGGTCACCGTGTTGGTCATGGGTTTCTGAAAACAGAAGACCATAATACAAGTAAGATACTTAACATTTCTATGCCTAAGACTAAAAAGCAAATGCGAAGTCTCTTAGGTCTCATACAATTTTATGGACGATTCATTCCGAATCTGTCCTCAATTATGTCACCTCTTTCTTCTTTGTTAAAGAAAGGGTCTCCTAATATAGTCAATTGGACTCAAGAATGTCAATCCTCTTTGGATAAGGTTAAAACGATGTCTTCTACTTCACCTATCTTGGTGTTACCTACTAAAGATAAGACATTTATTCTTCGTAGTGACGCTTCATCCACTGGGATTGGAGCGGCACTAATGCAAGAGTACTCTGGAACTCTGCATCCAGTGATGTATATTTCTCGAAAACTTAATAGCTAGACCGTGAATTATTTTCTATGGTTTGGTCAATCCTTAAACTTCAAAGATTTCTTCTTGGCGCACATTTTATTGTGGAGACTGACCAGAAAGCTCTTACAGCTATTCAGACTAAAAATCTGAAGAGCGCGAGATCAACGCGATACGCGATTGCTCTTCAGCCTTTTCATTTTTCGGTGCGAGCTATCCGTGGTTCAGAAAATGTGATGGCGGATATCTTATCGAGATGCCCACATGATTCCACCTAACTGTCAGATCTTGAGATTTCTAACATGTCTGACTTTACTACAGTTTTTCCTATGTTAAAGTATTTACTTATATGTAATATATCATACATTGTCTGTATCACTACTTAGCGGTGCATTGATGTATATTCACCGCAGGTTTTTGATATATTTCTTATTTGGTGATCATAATGTTAAGATACCTAAGATGAACTATTGTACAAATTGTGGCGTTGCCAGTATTGTGTTATGCGTTGGTGACACCTCTCTGGAGATATTTATACTCAGAGAAAAATTTTCTCTGAATCCTGAGATAGATTCTCATTGGTCGTGCTATATGACGACTTTGCCTTACATTAGGCGTTACATTTGTTTGGAATGCTTATCATCTGCGCATTGTTATTCGTGCGTTGTGAGCCTATTGTATGTTGCTCCTGGATGTATTTCCAAAAAAAAATGTACCTTTTTTTTCCCGGGGGGTGTGGTAATCTGTTGCATACATATTTTTGAATGCACAGATTACAAATGTACGATATGTCTATTTAATATGGAAAATATATTGTTGTATTTAATCGGGTACGAAAATGCTCTCTTTTGTAAAGATGACAGATAATCCATGTTTGATTTATACGTTTGATTATATGGATAATCTCCCTTGATATTGATCGGGCGTAAGAATACTTATATTTTGGCATTCATCATTTGTCATAGCCAGAAAATAGATTGATCGTTCTTAGAATGTTTATGGCCTGAATTCATATGTATTACATATTATTAGTGCAAGTAGATTCAGTCTTATATTGTATATTTTGTATGGGTAGGCAGGACTATATTCTTTATGCCGCTCTAGCGGAGGTATTGGTTGTCTTGGCGAGTCGTGATGAGTTCCGATATTGCCGCCTACAATGGCTGGTCACGCATTTCCAGGGTTGGTCCTTTCTAGAGTGGAAAATGATTTATGAAGTGATTTCTTCAGTAGGAGATTGTGTTTCTACAAGATTATAGTGTTAGAGACTCTCCTCATGTACTGTATTATGTACTATTCGGACTCAAGGTAAATCCACTCCCTTTTGACGATCTCCTTATGGTTAGACCTAGATGAAGCAACGTATTTTCGTGCATCGTTGGTCGTTTAACTAGATATTGTTGAAGATGACAGGTTCCATCAGCGCTTATGTCTTCATGAAGTAACCTTCTGACAAAGGGACTGTATGGTAACTCTGGAAAGTTATACTTATTCAAGTTTTGAATCAACTTTGGCTGATGATTATTCTTCTGCTGGGCGAGTGAGCGAAAGCTCAGGGAAGGAGGCCATTTTTTGTATTCCTGTCATCATTATAGATCACTATCCACTATCGGTTAAGATTAAAAAATTTTAAAGCTGCTGGAGTTGACGAAATTTCAGGGGAAATGATTAAAGCAGTTAATGACAACAACCTCTTGAGAATTTTAGATATTATAAATGAAGTATGGAGAGAAGAACAACCACCACAACAATGGAAAGACAGTATTATTGTAAAGTTACCGAAGAAAGGTGATCTATCAGACTGTAATAACTGGCGTGGTATATCTCTATTATCAGTACCTGGAAAATTATTATGTTGCATGATGTTAGAAAGACTTAAATTGCATGCTGACGAAAAGATCAGAGAAGAACAAGCGGGTTTCAGGCCGAAACGATCATGTATTGATCAAATATTCACACTAAGAACAATTATAGAAGAATCAGTGGAAAGGCAATCGCCACTTATTATCACCTTCGTCGATTTTCAAAAAGCCTTTGATAGTCTACACCGCCCATCATTGTGGAAGATACTTACAATCTATGGTTTTCCAACAAAATATGTGAATATAATCAAAGCGCTATATGACAATGCAAGATGTTGTGTTAGAACAAATAAAGGGAATACAGAATGGTTTACAGTAGAAACAGGGGTGAAACAAGGCTGTATTATGTCACCACTACTTTTTGGAATAGCTATTGATTGGGTTATGAGAAACTATACCCACAATGAACAATTGGGTATAAAATGGACAAATGGAAAATTCCTGGGGGACCTGGATTTCGCAGATGATGTAGCATTCTTAAGTTCAACACCAAGACAATCCCAAGAAGCAATGAATAATTTGTGTCATCTCTCGGTTAAAATTGGTCTCCAAATAAATGCCTCTAAAACTAAAGCTATGAACTTTTCTAACGAGACCTTTGATATCATCTTGAACGGGGAAAAAACTACAGAAAGTTGAAAGTTTCAATTATTTAGGCAGTAAAATGACTCAGGATGGTGACACAACAAGAGAAATCCATACTAGAATTGCTTTGGCAGCTAGCGCCTTCAATAGATTATCTAACATTTGGAAATTACGATCATTGAATATACATACCAAGCTTCGTCTGTTTAATTCAAATGTTATGTCAGTGTTAACATACGGCTGTGAGAGTTGGAAAATAACAAAATCATTGGAGAACAAGCTGAATACATTCGAGAACAAATGTCTTAGAAAACTCATGAACATCAGTTGGAAAGAATTCAAGACTAATCGACAAATAAGAGAAGACTCTAGGCAGAAATATGTCTCCGACTATATAAGGAAAAGACGATGGTCATATATCGGTCATGTCCTACGAATGCAAAACAACAGAATACCACTACAGGCGCTCACTTGGGTTCCTGAGGGTAAGCGGAAAAAAGGAAGACCAAAAGAAACACTCAGAAGAACAATAATAAGAGAAGGAAGAACGTTGGGCCTAAATAATGTGCAAGAGCTAAGAGGAGTGGCGTCACAACGAACAACCTGGAGAGCACTGGTTTCTGCCTTATGCGCCGTGTTTGGCGCTTAAAGAATTTATTATTATTATTTATCCAGAGAACGGGTCGTGTATCTTACTATTCGGACAGTGGCATTGAGATCTCATTTATATGAAAACCCCTTATCGTGGTTTCACAGTATGATATAAACATTGAACATAAGCAACCTAAGAACTTAGCAAGGGAAAGAAGGTTCGTCCATCGAATTCTTCAGTTGTTTACCGATCCGCCTTTACTGACGCGTTCAGTCAGATAGGGGATGCGGCCATAATGTATAACAACATTGAATGCTGTTTTGTACCACCCATTATATTTGAATGTTCCATGACATGGGATCTACTATTCATGCCTGAAGATTGATGTGTCAACATGTACTTATGTTCTATTCGTTCTGTCCCAGTATGTGCGTCTGAATAAACTGTATGAAAAGATTCCAGCAGTCTGCATTGGTGCCTTATAGACATGAGTGAATGAGTGCTTTAGATTGGTCAAGATACGAACATTCCATCATTCGCGTTAATAACACTCTACACTCTCACTCCATATTTACACCATCCTGCGTCGGTTGAATTGACCAAGTTAAGGGCCTGCTCCTCCTGGAGCCTTAGAAGGAAACCAGTTCCTGCATCATTGACTTCCTGCGAGTTTCCGTCCAGTGATGATCAGAGTACACTACTCCATTCTACAACCATAATTACCACGACTTTTTACATATATATACATATATATATATATATATATATATATATATATATATATATATATATATATATATATATATATATATATATATATATATATATATATATATATATATATATATATATATATATATATACTGAGCGACTTTAATTACGCATCACTATACGAGTGCCTGGTAAAGTATCTTGTGGTCATGCAATTGTTCCCAAAATTAGTACACAGGTTCACAAGGTCACCGCCCAGAGGCCAGCATAGTCATTTTGCGCCAGCAAAGCTGGAGACAAGAGTAGCACGTGAAACACATAAAACATGATTTAGGTGCCTTGTAAAAACTCTGCACGGAAAACATTAATTTCTTTTCCCCCAGAGCTAAGCCTAGAGCACTACGGACAGGAAAACAGTCAATATTTTAGTCCACAACCACAAACACGTCGTCAAACCATGCCTAGACTGAGCGCTGCAGAGAGAGAAAGAGCGATAGGAATGATAACAGGCGGGATGTCCACCAGAGAAGCATCCAGACACTTGAATTGCAACTAGTCCACCATCGTCCGACTGCAACAACGTTTAATGGCCACTGGATCCATTGCAGATCGACCCCGTCAAGGTCAACCCAGAGTTACGACATCTGAACATGACGCGTATATACGGCAGCTTCATTTGCGGAATCGGTTTTTGGCGGCAGCTGTAACAGCAAGAGATGTTGTTGGGAGACGTGGAATCATATCAGAGCACACCTTGCGACGTCGACTGCAGGCGGCAGGACTCAACGCCAGACGTCCTCGAGTCGGCCCAATCCTCACCTTACGGCACCGACAGCAACGATACCAGTGGGCAGAGAGGCACCAACGATGGACGAGACATCAGTGGCAAAATGTCGTCTTTTCAGACGAAAGTCGTTTTTGTCTGTCGCATGCTGACGGGCGACTAAGGGTGTGGCGACGAAGTGGTGAGAGGCAGGCCAACTGTTGCATTTTGGAAGCCCACCGGTGGGAAAGAGGAAGCGTCATGGTATGGGGCGCATTCAGTTACAATCACCGAACCCGTCTCCACATCTTTAACCATGCTGTAAATGCTGCCACCTATAGGGATGTGCTTCAGGACCACGTTGTGCCCCTCTTCCAGTATCATCCCGAGCTCCAGCTGTACCAGCATGATAACGCACGACCACATACAGCTAGGGCCACCAAACGTTCCTTCGGGCCAATAACATCTCTGTCATACCATGGCCTTCATTGTCCCCAGATATGGCACCCATTGAACACGTCTGGGACGAGATTGGGCGCCAGCTCTACCGGCACAGACGACCGCAGACCCTAGATTTAATTTGCGACGCGATATAACCGAAGTATTGGATCGACTCCCCCAGAATTTTCTACGCACACTGGGTAACACCATGCGGAGACGCTGCCAGGCTCGCCTTGATGCCAACGGTGGCCAAACGCGCGACTGAGCGCGTTACAATGACAACAACGACATTTGTGACTTTTCGATTTGACCCCTACCTTACATTTGTGACTGTAGTTTTTGTAACACAGCATACACTGCTACGCGGATTGCGGGAATCGGTCGGTCAATGGATACTGTTTCCAGTGATATCAAACATGTTAACATTATTTTATTCTCAGACATCTTGGTGAGTGATTCATATAGTGATGCGTAATTAAAGTCGCTCAGTATATATATATATATATATATATATATATATATATATATATAGGGGTGAAGGGAATTATATATACATTGAGGAGTGAAGTGAATTATATTTGCATGCATATGTTTGTATTCTGAGCAGTGATATTGCTTTTTATATGTCATTACTGCATATTTTGTAAGCAGAGATGTATTTGTGGTTATAATTGAGGTGGTTTATAGTACATGGTATTGAGTAGTTGCAAAGTGTGAATCTATAGCTAAAGAAGCAGTGTCATAGATAATATCGAGTATTGTGAGTGTACATCATGGACTTAGAGAGTTTCGTTCGAATATTCATCCAGTGCGGGTGTCACAGGTTACAGTGACTTATACGGCAACAATTAGGAGTAATGTAACGGGGTCAATTAGCAAGCGTGTGACCGCGCCAACTAGTCGTATGTAATGGCGTGGTCTAACTTTACACTTCTATGTTTATCTTCCAAGTTATAGATTAAGTTGTTACTGGTCAACTCCGACAGAGGTGTAAATTCTTGGATGATCTTACTTTCATTTTCTATTCTAGGCTCGTTCAGTTCCTTCATTGATGTTATTGTAGTGACTTCTCATATAGTGATAGTGTGAATAATAATAGTATAAGTTCAGCAACATGCAAAGACGAAATCGAATCCTAGCTGATCTATAAAAACTTTTAATAACACCATACTGTTAAAAGGCATGACAAAGTAATTCATACAATGCAGCTCACATACAATCAAAAGTTGGATCCTTGAACATTACTGGTATTTCTTACGTGAGCTCTATATCTTGTGGATTTTATTCCTCTTTATAACATTATCTCCTTTAGAGATTCTTAGTTATCTAAATCTGAACCTGTAAACTTGTGGTGCCTATGCTCCTCAGTAGCATTCAGTTTCCTTTATACATTTATAACCTTCCGTTTCCTTTAAATATTTATAGAGTTATCTTGGGCTGTACTGGTTAATCATGCCTCTACAAACGTTCCTGTAACAAGAATTAGTCTTATGATAATATGTACTCACATCAGATACTTACAAGAGAGAGCATAATCTCTGATCTCCTATAGAAATAAACGCACACTACATACCACAGACATAACATCTATCTCCTTCATAGACTAACACTTGCTTGAAGTAGCTGGGCATATGTATATACTCCCAAGAGCCAGTCTGTAAAACCACAGACATACCACCTGTCCACACAGCTGCTCTAATCTTCTCAGCACACACTCTCTAACTAATGACCTCTAGTCATCTCAGCGTGGTGCGTTTCCTTGCCACTCTCTGATTCGTTAACCCAATACTTTTGGGTTAATTTCATTGGCCAAGCTTCGCTGTTCTCGATCATTTTATTTACGTCTCTAGAT
Source organism: Oreohelix idahoensis (assembly GCA_024509875.1). Classification (NCBI taxonomy): domain Eukaryota; kingdom Metazoa; phylum Mollusca; class Gastropoda; order Stylommatophora; family Oreohelicidae; genus Oreohelix; species Oreohelix idahoensis. The sequence goes on from JAMPIV010014511.1 coordinate 213,991, forward strand.
GATCACCCACTTTTAGTAAACGTGAGCTGTTATCTTGAACAGTTGTCAGTAACAATTATTATTATTATTTTTGTTCATTATTATTTTCTCTTTTGTGAGCTGTCTTAACTGTTTATCTCATTCTAATAATAGCACGGATAATGCTAGCGTAGGTCTCTCGGTGACATATACAACCCGAGGCCGCACACATGTATCTCGTAGGGAGACATTTGCGTTCTATCAACGTTTATCTAATCCCTAACTATAATGTACTATCCTATACCTGCTCCTGTACATATACATTTATAATATGGAAAGTCGCAAAGATAAAATCATAAATGTAATGTCATTCCATTACCAATACCTAATACATCAATTACCTTATCAAGTATCGCGGCGGGGGATAGGTGTGTCTGTCAACCATTACAAAACGGTACAATACATAACCTTATAAGGCACAACAACTCATCAATAACAATTTAATGCAAGCAATATATAATATCTTTATACAGGTCGACATGGTAGCTGTCTCTGGAAACAGAGATTTGTCAGCACTCGTAATGTCTGAAATATCTGCCGTCAATGTCATTACTGAATTGAAACAGTCAGATAGGCGGAGTTACACTTAATGACATGGCGAAACGTGCATAGTTAACTGTCCTGGGACAATAGTGAAAGACATTTATCCATAATCAGGTCAGAATTGAATGTGCCCGACTTGAACGTAGCATTGGATGCCCCGTTCACGTCGTTAATTCCGTCTAAAACTATAGACGTCATATGCGTATAGAACTTTATGAAATATAAAACGGCCTTCTGGGCTAAAGTTAATGTCAACGTGTGTACGTGGCTGTGTCATCATTATCATCTTATAAGTAGCCACATATAATATCTTTGGAAATTCATCTACAAAGTCTAAGCTATCATTACTGCTCAAAGCAGCAATACTGCGAAGCGTGTCATGTTCCTGGTGTCGCTATGTAGTCAGCGCATTGGTAACTGGGGTACATCATTTGTGGGTGGTGAAGGGGGAAAGGGTGTGAGATGTGTCGTGGAGATGTTCACCATAGTGCATCTTGTGCACTCTTTGCTACCTGCATGTGGGTAAGAGGAATTTCTTGCATTTCCATAACGTGGCTATGACTATTCCATGTTTTTTCTTTTGCAAATTAAATGTGCATATAAGTGAAATTTATACACTACACAAACTAATATGACAATAATACTATCAATACTAACAATAATTACACTGACTAACAAAAAAAAATTTTTTTTTTCTTTCTCTAACATTTCTATGTTTTTCTGGTCAATTTTAATGCGCTGTTTTAAAATCTGCAAACCGTTTTTCTCTATCAGGTCGGGATCTCTAGAAATACGCAATTGAAGTTTTTTAACAAGGCATACAGTATTATAACATCATTCATACAAGAAGTGTAACAGTTATGTAGGCTTGAATTTCTTTGCAGTCGACTTTCGTCGGTGAATGGCATGTGGTACATCGTGATGAAGCATCCAACAATAATCGGCAAGCATGGTCACACTCCACCGTCCTTGATAGCGTGACTCCATTACGGCGATATCTTGATGGAATCGTTCTCCATGTTCATCGCTGACTTCGCCAAGTTTGTCAGGGAAAAATTCAAGATGCAAATCAAGCAAATGGATTTTGAGGGACATGTTACAGCCCATAATTCTGTATGCATCTATGCACTGCTTAACAATATGCACATAGTCGACAGATTTGTGATTTCCCAGAAAGTTATCGACGATCGATTTGAATGCCATCCATGCGCAAAGTTCACTACCATGTAACAAGTTCTCGAATTGTTTGTCTGCAATAACTTTCCTAATCTGAGGTCCTACAAAGATACCTTCCTTTATCTTTGCATCGCTAACTTGCGGAAACTTTTCTCGAAGATAAGTGAAAGCTTTGCTCGTTTTATCTAACGCTTTTACGAAATTCTTCATGAGCCCCAACTTTATATGTACCGGTGGTAAAATGATGCCGTCTTTGTTAACTAATGGCTCATGTATTACATTTTTATGCCCGAGCTGCATACGATCCCTGATAGGCCACACCTTTCTTGCACAATGTTCCTGTCTGTTGCGGCTGTCCCATTCACACAGGAAGCAACAAAATTTAGTAATCCAGTCTGCATGCCCGTGAGAATTGCAATGACCTTTAGGTCTCCACAAATCCGCCATTGGTAGTCATTGTACTTTATTTTTGCCAAAAGTATAGCCATATTGTCATAAGTTTCTTTCATATGAACAAAGTAGGCGACTGGAATTGATGAAAATAAATTTCCGTTATGCAATAACACGGCTTTTAGACTAGTCTTGGAAGAGTCGATGAAAAGTCGCCATTCGTTGACTATATGCTCATGACCGAGGTGCACCATTAGACCGTTTACATCTTTGCAATAGCAAATGCCATCATCCATCTCAAAGTATTGAACAAGTTCTCTGTGTCTATGACGAAATTTAGATATCGGAGTATTGGGCGCTAAAAGATTCCATTCTTTGAAACGCGAACCGAGTAATTCCGCTTGTCCTTTGGTAAGAGCGAGATCACGTATTAGATCTGAAAGTTCTGAATGGTTAATTAAGTGAACACCATCATTCACCGGTATATAATCCGAGTCAGAATTAGTTTCTAAAGCAGGTAAACTATCACTTTCTGATGGTTCATTCACGTCCAACGGATATTGTTATGGTGGAACTGGGATCGGACACGTGATTGGATCATGAGGCACTGGTTTCGATACTGATTCAATATTTGGATAAACCACAGACTTTCTAGTTTTAAAAGTGAAACCATGGATATTTGTCAAGCAGAAGTAACAATCAGTAGCGTGATTTGTCGGTTCACGCCATATTACTGGCACTCCAAAAGGCATCGACTTATGCTTCGGCGATTTTCGTAACCAACCTGCCAATGTATTTGCACAAGTCGAAAAAACTGCATTTGGCTTCCAAGATTTATTTGCATCATCAACTTTCGAATCGAAATAACGTTCAAATGCTTTCTTTAGTAATGGTGTAAAGCATGCATCTTTTAGCAGTATAAAAAGTAGAATTATTTTGCATTTTATTAATTTTTAATAAGTTTTATAGTAAAAATGAAACGGAGCAAATAACGGTTTCCCAAAAATATATTTATTCACAAATATCTTAAGAACCCGATGTGATAGAGATAAACGGATTTCAGATTTGAAATCAGCGCAAGAAACTGACCTAAGAACACTTATTCTTATATAAGAAAGAAAAATGTTGTTTGTCAGTGTTATCAGTCCCGATCCTCTGGTGTGCTGAATCAGATATATTGGGGAGTATAATGACTCTTAACCTAATACTTTTGGATTAACTTCATTGGCCAAGCTTAGCTGTTCTCGAACATTTTATTTACGGCATCTTCTCATCTGAACCGAGAGTGCCGAAGTTCTTTACTACCATTGTCGTTACTGCATTCATTAACCAACCACAAAACACAACATGAGTATGCCATTGGTTACCCAATGTTCTGACAGTCGTGAAAAATGACAGCGACTGTCCACCCCTGGTCTACCATAACACAGTATGCTGTATATTAATAGAAACTCTTACATAGGTATACATTACAGTTGATCCACATAGCACAAACAGTCATTTGTCACAAGGTTTAGACATACATTAAATTCAACTCTATAGTTAATTGCCTTTATAGCGCCATAATATATGGAATTCATAAGCATAGCATAGTACAGCATAAACATGATTCTTACAGTACACAAATAATCTCTAACGTGGTTGCAATTAATTGCTTCCCACTATCACATGTAAGCACCTCTTCAGTTCTCCTCACTGCCTTATAAAGTTGCACAAAACAACTTGTATTTATCAGAATAGTACTGGTGGCGTGGGTCAGACTCTGCGGTTCGGTTCTCGTTAAACGAAACACCCTAACTGAACTCGAATCCAATACCTATCCCTTGCTGTTGCTGGACTATCAGCAGTTGGTTATGGAGCAACGACATGACTGCATCACGCGCACCCTACCTGTTCGCGAAAGTCACTCGTGCAATTTTGGTATTGTCCCGTAATGACAATACCTCCACGAACTTCACTGGTGCGACATCATTAAACACTCGTTTGAGTGTTCGCCAGCTAGCCTTCGGGGGATATTGCGGACCCATACTTTGCGGTCACCAGCTATCAGGCCCTCGGATATGCCTCTACTGTTCCTATTCATGTCACTTGGCATAAGACTGTGCGTATTAATGAATGCCTGCCGCGAAACCCGTCTCAGATGTACTTTCTTGTCAGATGGTAATACCACGATCACCTGATCTTCCGCTTCCGGACTTTGGTGTAGCTGTGACTCTGCTCCAGCCAGTCCCGGGGCGTTATGCACTCCACGTACATTGCCAACGATCAAATCGGCGATTGGGTTGTCGAGGACAAACGCGTTCACTCTACCTGTTATGAACGGGGTGTTCACATTAATACACGCCTGGGGGTAAGACTTAACTTTTCCCGGAAACGTGGTACACTTTACAGTTTTGCCTGTAAAGCAGGACTCGTCGATGCACGAACGACGTACCCCGACTGTGGTGCATCCAGTGTCCCTCAATATTAAGACTGGTTTCTTCTCCACCATACCTTTGTGGAGTGCCGCTTTGCCAGTCTCATGAACCGCCGACAGACATGGTACGCATTTCCGCAGTGTAGCACTATACTCTCATTCGCATGGAAAAGAGAATGACACCCCACAAGTCCTCGATATTGACTGTGTCCAACACAAACGCGGAATTCGCGTGCTCAATTGGGGTAGGACACCTGTCCGCGTAATGATTATTGCCATTACTATTGGAACACCTGCGTTTCCTTTTTAACTCCTTGCGTGGACTTTTGCTGGGACTACTAGCCGGTGAAGACCGCGCATCGGAGTCGGATTATCGGCTATCAGCAGACCCATTCCTACGCTTGGAATGGTTTGTTGTATAGATAAACCGATCTTCGTCAAGAGACACCTCAAAGCTCACCTGCTTTCGCGTTTGGCGCTCTCCTTCGTCGCTATCACTTTTCCATTGTCGGTTAAGCCAGTTCGACCGATCATTCCGATGAGATCGGAAGTTACCATAATTCCCTCTGCATGGTTGATAGGGACGGAAGGACCTATCGTCCTTCTGCTCTTGGCACCTGTCTGCCCCGCCTGACTGAACTTTGCCGACACCAGCAATTAAGGCGTCAGACAGACCAGACCGCTGGATAGGTTTGCCCGGATGGGCCAGGACATAATGGTGCCCCAATTGGGCCATGGAAGCAATATCCTGAGGTTGACGTTCCTGAAAAAATGCTACCAACTCAGTGGAACAAGACGACAACACTTTGTCCCGTAGCATTAGATCAACCAAGCCATTAAAATCCTTTGTGATCCCTTCCAACTCGATCCATCTATTCAGCAGAAGCTTGATTTTCGAGATGAAGTCCTCGATGTCCTGGTCTGCTCTTGGCATAGTGTTTCTAAACCGCGTCCGGTACCCGTCAGCCATCAAACGGAACTTCCGGAGAACCGTTCCTTCACCTTGTCATAATCCCCCCGCTCTTCCAGTGGGAGGCTATAAAAGGTCTCCATCGCAGGCATCACTAGCAATGTGGATAACAGAGATGGCCACTGATCTCTGTCAACCTTCCAGGCCACGCAATCGGCCTCCAATCTCTCAAGGAAAAAATCTAAATTGTCAATTTTGTCGTTAAAATTTGGCAGACGCAGCTTAAAGAGACGATGAGACTCCATCGGAGTCGAGTTCTGACCACTCGCACCCACTTCTAATTGTCGTAAGTTTATTTTGAGAGAAAGAGTCTTAGAATAATGGTCCCGTTTAGAGTGGAGAATGATGGTGAAAGCTCAGTGATAGAAAGGGTTAGAAAGTAAATAGTTGCTTCACAGAGTGCTGGGGAGAGTAAGGACAGACTTTTTACGACAAATCTTTTCTTTCAATCTACTCCTAAACTCGCCTGGCTTACTTATTGTTTGCCAGTTACCAAACACACCTGCGCTCACACCAATTTGGTGCTTCAAGCACACGGACGCACGTGAAATACAAACTATCTTAAACAGATATGGGTAATTGTGGGCTTGGGCTTTCCAACACAATACTGAAAGTTTTTATTATGTTTATTTATCGTTAAGAATCAAATCACAACAATTATCAGTTTACAGGTAAAATCATAGTTTACAGAAAATACAAATAACAAGGGGGTGGGGGTGTGTAGAGTAAGATCCAATACGCCCTACCCGCTTGTAATAGACAGAGATAAACCCAGTCCAAAGATAGGTAATTATCAGAAAAATAGATGATGTAACCCAACAGTAAACTTAATTACTCTGAAAGGAGGTGTTACCATAATTAGTAGGGTTAGAAAAATCTCATTGTTCTCCAAAAGTTTTCCCTTTACTAAACAGACGTAAGGGAGGGGAAAATAAACAAAGTTAGGAAATCCCACTTTAAGAAACAATACAATGAATACGGAAAAAATATTACCATGTAGAACTAATTATAATGGTGGAAAAATTAAATCTCCTTTCATTCAAGCACGCTCGTGATGGCCAGCAATCAGTCATACACACACACTTACCGATTTGTAGAATCTGGCACTCCGTAGAAACTACAACGAAAAAAATGCCCTAAAACATTGGCATAGGTAAAGGTCTTTTCTTATGTGTACAGCCCCAGATTAGCGGGTTTTTGAAGTTAACAAAGTGTCGCGAAATCGCTGGACGTTGAAGCCTAATGTACTGTTTTGTGTTTATGTGTAAAAAGTTCCAAGGGAATGGCACGGTCGTAGGTACAGGTGGTGAGACTGGTGGGGTATCTTAGGTTCGCCTCTGGTGGTGAAAATTTCTTAAGCTTGATGATAAAGACTAAACACTGTGGTATGGTTTCTTCGGGGTTGTGTAAAAAATCCAGTGAAAGTACTTGACGAACAGTGTTCAGGGAAATCTATGTTCTCATTCACAAATAGAGCAGTAAGTAAAATATTGCTACTGGCAAGTGTTCTTCTCCAGTTTAACTTTGAAACGACTTTATGAATTGGGATTTTAAAACAGTCTTTGGGGTTGCTTTATTTCTGCAAACCTTCAGATAGCTGAATCTCAACAGGATCGCCACAAAGATTAAATTTTAAATAATGTTCATAAGTCACTGGAGTTATCAAACTGAGTCGGCAGGACTCTGTATATAATTAATTAATTAATTGCTGGGATACAAGGTTGAATGATCATTCTGTATAAAAGATAGAAAAACATGAAATGTAATACAAATCATATTATATTCTGACGAGCGATAAATTTACGTTTACCTTATTTTTCTACCTCGCGTCTTCAATTATATAAATTCAAGAAAAGCTCCCCGCGGGTCTAATAGTTAAAACACACGTCTATATGTACATAACTAAACTGTATTAAATAGTTATAATTCCTTTAACGGCTGCAAAATTAATTTACGCGTCTATTGTATTAGGAAAATAACTTATAGATGTAACATTAGTTTGCACTAGAATTTTGAAATGGGTTAATTTAGTATGTTTAAATTTACACCAAAATCCAGTGAAATAAAATGAAATAACTAGACCACTGATCACTTGAAGCTAATGTATATATTACCGTCTGCACAGAAAGAATTCACTCCAATTATAGCCAACAATTTAGATGAAAATCTAGCAGGATTCAACTAAACGCTAGTGAATCTTAATCTCTTGCAAAAACGAATGATAACTGCATTTTACAGTGATCTTAATTTATATGAAACGAATAGAAGATAAATGGGGCATGTTAGAATTTCACACCTTTCTTCATCTCCGGGCAAAATTGAGATGCTAGCCGCCCGCTCCTCGTCCGGTTATCCAATTCTGTGGTCGCTTCGTCTTTCTAGTTCGTCCGTCTTCCCGAGCGGTTCCATCGCTCACCTCTGGTTGACACAGGGATGTGAAATTCCTGGCGAGACGCTTCTTTGGCTGCTCTGAGATAGTCGTCGTCTTAGATCGTGCGCGGCTCCCTTCTTTTGATTTAGCCAACGCCTATAAGGCGGTAAGAAAGAAAAGAGGACTGGCACCCTGGGGACATAACTGCTTCTGATCGCTCTAGAGGGTTCAGTAGGCGTGGCTTCACCTCCCCTTTTAGACAATGCGATGTCCTGATAGCACAGAAGATAACAGTCTACATATTAAGTAGCCAACGTGTTGACAATCTACTTGGAAAGGCTGCATACTAGTGAGTCCACGTTGAAGAGTTGTGCACTTCTAATGAGCCCACGTTTTCTGTTATGCATGCTAATCGAGCCCATGTAGAAGAATTCCCCATTGACGAAAAAAATACCACAATATTCAGGGTTAACTGAGGTTATACGGGAGGTGCTTTCCATATCATCTAACAATTTTCAGGGACAGCTGAGTTGTCCGTCACACTAATCACTTCAATTGTATTTCCTTATCAATCATCTTCTTTTCCAGAGCTATTCTCATTCTCTCCTTTTCTAATTGTAACACTAACACCCTCTGTTTCAAATCGTTATCTTCTGTCACGTTTCTTTCTTGAAACTCTTTATCTTCTTTCATCTTCCTTTCTTGAAACTCTTTATCTTCTTTCATCTTCCTTTCCTGTAACTCTAACTCTGCCTTCTTGAGTTCTCGTTCCTCAGCACGTTAATCTTTTAAGGCATCCGGATTCTCTTTGAAGTGGAATTCTGCCTTGGCATAATCCGTTAGTTCTTTCCACGTGTTCCCACATTCTTTGCCTATCCGAATGAAACCCTCTACGTCCATGATGTACACTCACAATACTCAATACTATCTAAGACACTGCTTCTTTTGATATAGATTCACACTATGCAACTACTCAATAACATGTGCTGTAAACCACCTCACATATATCAACAGACCCCCTCTGCTTAAAAAGTATGCAGTAATGATATATAAATAGCAATATCACTGCTCAAAGTACAAACATATGCATGTAAATATACTCCACTTCACCCCTCAATTAACCTCTTGGCTACTGTCTCCTAACTCTCTAGGTTTTGGTCCTTCCGACTACTTAGTCTCTGTGATACAACTGAAAAGACCCTTACTATTGTCAAAAGTTGTGCTTCCCTGGCTGATAATACCTCTTGGTGCTATACCACCTCACAGCTGTAAGGTTGTGGCACCGCCACAACATTGAAAAATAAGTCAGCTCCTACACTACAGTATCTCACTAGCACCCACCCTGGTGCTGTACTCAGACAGTATTTCAGATCTTTATATTCTATCTATTATATTTACAAATGGCAGAAATGAACACTCCACAGATGAAAAAACACAAACTAACCGGAACGATAACTAACAGTCACGAAGAATAAGATGACAGACAAGATAAAAGCAGGGATAGACTGGTACATACAAAGCGTGACTGACAACGAACGAAAACAAGGCATACCCGCTAACGTATTTACAAGATAGCAAGAAGGAACAAGAGATCACACCACTTAAACACAGCAATAGAATTACTGAATGTACAAGACAACGTGTATACAAACTCCACCAGTACACCTAACAAAAACTGAGCTTGGAATGTTAAGTAGGGCAGTCGCAGAAAACACTTCTGCCTGACTCCACCACTAAACATACGCAGCCACACCCTAGAAGAAATCAGTCTAATCCAATCTTTTCACAAGTAAGAAAAGGAAGAATTAAACTCGCCACCCGTCCACCCTTGAACTCACAAATATAATATTAAACACAGCCGACTAAACAACAACTGCACTTAACAATGAATTGTTGAGTGCTATCTCCTTCAATAGCCACTAACTAAATCATACCAATCAAAATAAACTAAATAACATATAAGCAATAAAAACACTATAACATGTCAATGGATTTACTATGTATATAATACTAATGACCCCAAGTGATAGGAAATTAGAGTGACAGATGCTACCTAACTAACTAACACTATATAAAGACAAAGACTAAGTTTCTACAAAGAAAGCGAGGAAAAAGAACAAACAAAATGAAAGAAAAACAACAACAAACCAATAAGAATACTTCAAGAAACATATGTTGAAACAGAACAAATCGTATTGCTTTAAGCTAACCTAACACAACCCCAACATAAAGATCCCACTAATCTGGAAGACAAGACTGTACGATACGTTGTACCAGGCGGAAAGACAGAAAAGAAAATTTTGAAGGAAGAAAACAGAATTTAACGGAAAAAACATAAACACAACAGATCATATATAGATATTCAAACAATAACTTAACTGATGATCCAGCGATGCTCCTCCACGTAGCTCCTCACACAGATGATGGTACATGAAAACAGCACGAACAGGTCTCCACACTTGAAAATATACAACCATCAACAATGTTCTTCACTGTGTTATCTCCGCAGTGTCCACAGCAAGTATAACACCCGTCCAGATAACAAGACTTCCTCACACGTCTATGCGCCAGATAATAACGATAATGTCTTTTGGCACAGTTCACTTCAGGAACCCAGCAGTCTTCACTCTTCAGCACAGTGTATTCCAGGACCACTCAGATCAGCAGGCTTTGGTAACAGGCCTCCCACAAAGCGGTACTAGGGCCACGACAGGGTCATGGGTAGGCTCCTACTGGAACGGCACATCGAAAAGTATGATTACGACAGAACTTGGCAGGAACGCAGGGATATAATGTTCCCCAGGTAGGTAGAGCAGTACGAGAAATAGCACTACTGCAGGTTGGCTACGTGCCCAACAATGGTTGAGATGATCTAGACCATGATCCAGATAAGAGGAGTTACACACATCCTGAGATGCCACTACCACTATTGACACTCCTAATATCAACCAGTCTTGAAGATCTATTGTCCTCTGCCGAAACACACAGTCAGGCACCAGAGCCCAAATATTACCAACAAATCTTGACGAACTATTCCATTTTGACGACACCACAGTCAGTCACCAGGGCCCAACTACCAATACCACAAATATTGACAAACTATTCCCCTCTGAAGACACCACTGGCAGTCACCAGGGTGTTGCGGGGCTTTATACGATTCACTTCTTTTATTGTTGTTGCGGCCCCGTCTTCTATTTCAGTGGTCGTTGTGGAAGCCACCGTTCTCATTGATTCAATAAGCTTCTTAGTTCTGGTCATTTGATTCATTAATTCTTGATCGTGCTATTGTTGGAATAGTTACGCGAATGTGAGTTAATACTTTCTGTCTGTCACAAGGTTTGAACTCAGTATCATAATTGTTGAATTTGTAACTTCAATGAACGTGATAAGTCTCTTCTCGAGTCCACACAATTTTTAATATACATTTCAAACAGTAGACAGTCCATGGAGGTTGATTATGAAAACATTATATATTAGAATTGAATCATACATCGTAAATGCTATCCATGCATTATAGTCCTGGTCCAATAATATGCAACCCTATAGTCAGAACGTCGTAACTATATGTACGCGCGGTTGGGACATCCAACGGCCGACAATGAGATTAGACGTCTGGCGATATAAAACGAATGTGGACCATAATTTCATCCTTCCTTGACTTTAGTTAAAATTACTAACCTCGATACATTCCTCTCTTCATAAGAATATCGGACTGACCCATGTCCGTACTGCAATAACATATGTGCGGCAATATCATGCCTACCACTGGAAGGATTATAGGACACGTCTTATCCGTTTGACGGTCATCTAAGAAAAGGGTCTGGTAACCTAGTCACGGTGCGTGACATACCAACGCATACACGTCATAATCAATCGTGTGTATCGCGTACACTAACTAACAATTATTTACATTATATTAAACGTAGTCACCTATTAATCTTATGCTGTTAACCTCTAGCAGACCATGCCAATAAAATACCTTAACAATTCCCTGTCCACTGGGGGAAAAAAAAATCTATTAGATAGATTTTTTTTTAACAAAAACCCATCTGAAAAAATACCAATATGTTAACAATATCAAAAAAAAAATTTAACGAGATTGCGGCATATGGCCTACGACGTTCTGTCTAGAACCAATGTCGTGGTCATGTCGACTAACCAATAGTCATGTAATATATTCATTATTTATATCATAAATAAATATAAATGGTAATAAGAACTAAAAGAGAATGGTAATGTCGATCTCTAATTAAATAATTAATTAACTTAAAATATGTCGTGATAAAATGTCATGTCAGACTAATTTAAAGTGTTAAAATTAAACTAAATAACTATACTAGGTATGGAATAAGAATAAGTTGTTGAAAATCTAATGTAAGAAAAATGAGAGGATCTGTTAAAGAAAGACATAATAACGAATAAAGAATAAATTAGAGAGAAAGAAAAAAAAATGATGTATAAATTTAACTAAGTTATGTGTGTTGAACATCAAGTAAGTGTAGTATTAAGTTATTAATACCTTTCTAACTAATTTAAACAATAGTATGCAATATAATCATGTAATTCTAAGAATATAATCAAAGAATTATGTGAGTTTTCTTTTCTTTCTTTCATTTTTTTAAGTTTCATTCATTTTTTTAAAATTCAACTCACTTGTCATTTTAATGTGGATTAGTTTTAAAGAATAAATTAAAGTAATTAACATTGGATATGAAGATCCATTCGTAGTCTTGATCCTTGAATTTCCATTAGACAAAATGTTCAAGTATTCTGAATCACGTTCTATAACGAATTAGTTCGACTGGAATGTCATTTATTTTCTCCGAAGTGTTTTGAAACAATGTTGTGACAAATGTAAACCAGGAAAGTCCCGGTGTAAAGACGAATATAGTGTCAATTGATTGCAGTCACTTTGCGTATAATTTGCCTATAGAAAGCAGCTGAGTAAATGGTTCATTCATGTGTCAAAAAGCAACGATGGTGCTATGTTCTTTGATTAAGTTTCTCTGTACATAGTATTGTCTTTGCGACAAACAACGTAAATTAGGAATCGACATCATTAGGATTTCGAGATAATGTATCTGCCAAGATGTTGTCGGATCCTGTGATGTACTCGATTGAAAACTCGAAGGGTTGGAGGAGTATAGCAAATCTGGTCAATTTTGGACTCTTGTGATTTGCTCGTTGTAGTGATGCTACGGCCCTTTGATCGGTTTGTACTACAAAAGGGGCTCCCAGTAGGAATTTTTCTAGTTTGGTTATCGCCCACACGACGGCTAAGAGTTCGCGATCAACCGTAGAGTACTTCACTTCTGGTGGTTTCAGTTTTCGTGACACGTACAAGTTTGGATGGAGGATGTCGTCATGGTATTGGAGCAAACATGCGCCAATTCCGTAGTTACTCGCATCTGTACGAAGAATGAACTTTTTAGAAGCATCAATTAATCTCAAAATAGGTGGATTTGAAAATATAGAAATTATTTGCCGAAAAATTCTGTCACATTCGTCAGTCCATGTCACTTTCACTGGCATGTTCTTCTTTAGTAATGAGGACAATACAGCAGTGATGGATGACAAGTTAGGTACGAATCTACTGTAATATTGGACTAGACCTAACAAGCTTCTCACTTGTTTCTTCGTTTGAGGAACGGAAATGTTTAAAATTTTTGAAACTGTACTGGGTAATGTTCGGATATATCCAGCTCCAATAATGTGACCCAAAAAAGTGATCTCATGAAATGCTACCTGTAATTTTGTAGGTTTAGCAGTTAACTTGTACCTTCTCAAGGTATCAAAAAACGTATCCAAGACCCAAAAAATGTTCCTCAAAAGATGAACTAAACAAGCATATGTCATCTATATATGTAATAATGTCTGGTCTACCTGAAAAAATGTGTCGCATCATGCGAACAAAGGTAGCTGGAGCGTTAACCAGCCCAAAAGGCATCACGTTCCACTGGTATAGACCTAGCGGAGTTGAAAACGCTGTGTAGTATTTTGCTTTTTCGGTTAGTGGTATCTGCCAATAACCTTTAGTTAAGTCTATCTTAGTAAATATAGTTGCTGTCGATAGACGTGGCAGTAAGTCATCGAGAAGTGGATGTGGTTCGCTATCAACTATCGTTTGTGCATTTAATTTTCTATAGTCGACGCATAGTCTAATGTTATTGTCCTTCTTTCGGACAATAACTAATGGAGAAGAAAATGGGGAATTACTAGTTTCGATAATTCCTAAAGATAACATCTGTTCAAGTTCCTTAGTAGTTTTAGTAAGAAAGTGTATAGGAACAGAATAAGGATGTACCCGAATTGGAGTATCCTCGTTAAGAGTGATGTCATGATTAATGACTGATGTGCGACCTGGAACATCGGTCAACACATCTGGATAAGATTGTAGCAGATCAGCAATCTTTTGATGCTGTTGCGGTGTAACCGACGAAGAGATGGTTACGTCCCGCCAAGATTCGCTAGATTGTACTACAGGTACAGGTAAAGCTAACTGTACCTCAGGAAAAGAAGATTCTTCTTCCTGGATAACGGATAAATTAGAATAGTGACATGTAGGTCTGAAAGTGTCATCTAATTCATGAAAAATAGCTTGTAGATGTTCAGGTCGAGTATGAAATTGCTTGAGCATATTTATGTGAAATATTTTGTGATGTCCCTTAATGTCCAGGACATAATCAACATCAGAAATCTTATTGATAACCTGGTAAGGACCATTCCACGAGATTAGTAGTCTATTATTGTTATGTGGCAATAACACATAAGCTTGATCTCCTGGAAATAATTGACGTAATCGTCTATTACTGTTTTGGAAAGTTCTAGCTTTCTCTTTCGCAGCCTCAGATGAAGCTGTTGCCATTTGACAGGCATCAATAATGTTATTCCGGAGATTAATTACATATTCATAGGATGACTGAGTGTCCTGAGTCATCTCAGAATCGATTAATAAATCTTTTATCAGTCCCATAGGACCTCTTGGAGGAGCGCCAAAGACTAAATGAAACGGAGAGAAGCCAGTTTGTTCATTTGGCACCTCTCGATAAGCGAATAACACCGCTGGTAGCACTCTGTCCCAGTCCTGTGGATGGTTAACTGTAACTTTATGTAGCATTTGTTTGAGTGTACGGTTAAGTCTTTCTACAGCACCATTACTCATTGGGTGATAAATGCTGCTGAGGTTTCTATCTATTTGCCAAGTCTTCATTACCTCCGTCATAGTCTCAGATATAAATTGAGAACCATGATCTGACAAAAGTTTTCTAGGAAAACCTACTCTAGAAAAGATCAAGTGTAGTGCATCAGCTACATCTGTGGTGGTGGTTGTTTTTAATGGGATGGCTTCTGGCCATCGTGTGCATAAATCGATGCAAGTGAGAATAAACCTATGTCCTCTGGCTGATGGTAAAAGTGGGCCAATGATATCAATGGCCATTTTGTCGAAAGGTCTCACCGATATATCACAAGCCTGAATAGGCGCCGTGTGAAAGGCTCCCCGTGCTTTCACTTCTTGGCATATCGTACAGGAGCGTACGTACTGTGAAATATCTCGTGATACTCCCGGCCAAAAAAAAGAAGATAATACTCGTGAACGTGTACGAGTATAACCCATGTGACCTGCACACTTAGAATCATGTGCATGTTGAAGTATGTACCGCCTAAAAGCAAAAGGTACCATGACTTGTTGTCTTATCTGAGTTTTATCCATAAAACATCTTAATAAAATGTCATTTTTAATACTAAACCACTGACTATAATTTATGTTCCTAGAAAGATTGTCATCTTTGTTGACCAGCGTAAAAAATTTTGTTAGTGACCTGTCTTCCCTCTGTTTTGCAGCAAATGATACTCGGTCAATAGCAGAATGAATCTCGATATTTTCATGATCATTTGTTTCCTTGTTTTCCGTGTCTATAGTCTCTAATTGTTTTGTATGTGCTCTGGTTATTGCTGCATTTCCGATGTATAGATTATTTTTTTCCCATTGAATAATCTCATCTGGTGTGCAATCTTTACTCCCGTGTATGCATCCCACCATAAGGTCGGCAATTGGGTTTCTTAACATGCATGCTTTAACATTGCCTGTGAAGAAAGGTGTGTCAATGTAAATAATAGCTGTTGGATAATATTCTATGGTTCCCCCAAAAGTCATGCACCTGACATGTTCTCCAGTTGCACAATTTGGATGAACAAGTGTCTGACGGATTCCGATCGTGGTCGATCCCGAATCTCTTAAGACTGAGACGATGGATCCATTAACTTTTCCTCTGTTGAAGATCAGTGATCCTGTTCCGTCATTGACTGCTAGACTGACTTCTGGTAGAATATGACCGCAGTTCAGAACTGTCTCTTTTGCTTTCTGAAATATAAGATTACATGTTGGGCAACTATTTGCCACGTTATAATTCATTGCAAAACAAGTAGACGATGACTGTATTTTGTTATCAGTAGTTGAACTCTGAACCCTAGGGGTTGTAGCAGTAGTAACAGCTGCCCCTGTATTATGGTTATAAGTTGTCGATCTACGAGAATGAGAACGATGACGAGAATAATTAGATGAATTATCCCGTTGTCCTCTATTGTAACTGTTATCTCGATGTCTCGAGTTATAATTATCGCTATTGTTCCACTTGTAATCATTATTATAGTTATATGATCGATTATAACTTGAGTTACGTGGATTACTGTTATTTCTTGACTGAGGTGAATAGTTTCTGGTTTGTTGTCGTCCTCTATTAAAGTTATTGTTAAAGTTATTCTGTCCCTTATGAAAATTAATGTCATAGTTTCCTTTGAACCTACCCCTGTCTACACTGTGTGTTCTAGGTTTGTTATGATTATGATATGCCATATTGGAGGCTACAGGAAGTGGTTCTCTTATCAATGTGCCAGAAATATTAGCATTCGGATGAGCTGTGCAGTAATTTAAAGAAATTTTTTCTAACTCATCAATAGATTCTGGTTTTCTTTCTTGCAGATAAGCAAAGAATGGTGGGCTGACAGACGATAATACTTTATCCCTCAATAACAAATCGACTAACTTGTCGTAGGATTTGTTGACACCTGCCAGTTCAACCCATCTGTTAAAAGTATTGCGTATGTTAGCAATAAAACCTGTGAAATCTCTATTGTTATCTGGCAACAAACTTTTAAAACGCAATCTACATGCCTCTTCGTTCAAGTGGAAACGACGTAGTAACAACGTCTTAATGGCCTCATAGTCTGTTGATAGTGTTGGATCTATATTTTGTGCTGCACTTGCAGGTTCGCCATCTAGAAATTCCTTAAGTTTCAGTGCCCATGCCGCTTTGTCAAGGTTATTCACCTTACATATGTCCTCAAAGCGCGCGAGCCACGATGAAAGGTCATCTACGTGTAACTTGAATGGAGGCAGCTTAAAGTAATAATTACCTTTAAGTCGTGTGGATGAAGATCCAGATTGAGCAGTATCATTTTGGGTTGCTGCAGCGCCCTGTGAATTAAGTTTTGCTGTTTCTAATTTAAGTCGTTGCAATTCCATTTCTTGCTGCAGTATGATTTCTTGTCGTTTCAATTTATTCTCTTCTTCAATCCGTAGGATTTCATCTCTTGCTATCTTTCATTCTTCTTCTTGTCTTAATTCTGCCTTCTTTTCCGCCTGTTTTCTTTCAAGTTCTTCCCAGCAATGGATTTCTTTTCCGCCTGTTTTCTTTCAAGTTCTTCCATCTCTGCTTTAGCAATGGCTTTCTTTTCCTCCTCTTCTGCCTTATATTTTGCAAGTTCAGCCAATGCATAAGCCTCGAGAAGTTCTCCTTTTTTCCCAAAATCTTTACCATTTTTAATAAAATAGTCTAAGTTAAGCATCTTGACGTTAATATTGTACGTAATGGTTATGTAATAATCACCAATAAATTTTAAGTAATTATTATACTTATTCAATTTATGAATAGTCGATATAAACAATCATAATATTATTGAACTTAATCTGGGAATGTTCAATTTAATTAATTGTAATATTATCTAACTATTATTTGTAGATTCCATACATAGACATACTATGTTGGGAAAATATTACATATATACTCGTTAATATATCATAAATAGTTATGATATTTATCTATTTCGGGTGCTGAATTACTATCATGCACCTAATAATAAATAGTATTATTCCTCAAGTATTATATCATTCAGTCAGTGATATGTGCTAAGTAAATCATTTAGTAATGGAAAAAATGTACCAAATAATATACACTATGTCCTTTATATGCAGGACAGACTAAAAAGTCAAATTATTTTATAAATATATATTATTATTATACTATGCCTTAATCATGAGCTATAAAGTGCATCGCCCATTTCTTGGACTACCACTGCAAATTGGTGCAAAGTCCCTAATTCTCCTTAAAAGTCATTAAATTTTAATTATATTCATATACACTCTTATTAAGCAAGAAATTATATTATTAGTGTTAAATCATGAACAGATGAAATGAGGACATACGATACGATGGGTAAACCAAGGATAAACAAACCATATTATCACGAAACAAGACGTTTCTACAATAAAAATTGATATTATGAAACCAAATCTGCAAACCGGAAATATAGAGTAGGGTGAAGGTTAACTGAATATAGAGTTAAATCTGCGTACACAAAAATTAATGACGCAAACATGGACTCATTGACGGTTATACAAAAAAAAATGAACTGAATAATAGCAAGATCAGAAAGAACAAGATAGATTACTAACATTGTTACCAAACTAAATAGAATTTAAACTGAATACGATAAAATACACCGATTATTTCACCAAACTAGACATCTAACATATACTGTGAATTAAATGCAGTCCCGAACGAAACAAGCCCCGGAAATGTCATCGACGCGTTCTCCGCGAAATGCGATTTAATTCACTACCCTAAAGACCGTTCAGAATGAATATCGGCAATCCGTAGAGCCATAATTTATTCATTCTGAATCTCCACTCCAACCTCCCACAAATTAGGCACAGCACAAACAATGAAAACAAATATAACGTGCATATAAAATATATAGAACGGACATGCCTGCAAAATGTGAATTAGACTCAGTGATGTTTCTTATGAATGACAACAGTCACGAACTGAGACTTATCTTTTAACCCGTCGTCCGATGCGATCTTCACCAACGGCCTAGACTAGAGGATAGGACTGTTTGCTCCTTGTTGGTAAATAATGTCTTTTCAATCCTATGATCTACTGAGAAGTTGTATTCTTGAATGAAACATTAGGTGAGCTGGCATCGTCCTTCGATCGTTGGCTTGTACACGGAATATTGTGACGTCACTGATTTTTGCATAGTTACACAAGCCACGTCATGTTCGGAATCATGTGACTTGAACGTTTTCTTGTAATCGTAAACAGTCCGTGAAAGTATGTAAACAAGAAAAATTTCTTTCTTCCTTCGTTCCCCAGCAATGGCAACCACTTTGTTGCGGGGCTTTATACGATTCACTTTTTTTATTGTTGTTGCGGCCCCGTCTTCTATTTCAGTGGTCGTTGTGGAAGCCACCGTTCTCATTGATTCAATAAGCTTCTTAGTTCTGGTCATTTGATTCATTAATTCTTGATCGTGCTATTGTTGGAATAGTTACGCGAATGTGAGTTAATACTTTCTGTCTGTCACAAGGTTTGAACTCAGTATCATAATTGTTGAATTTGTAACTTCAATGAACGTGATAAGTCTCTTCTCGAGTCCACACAATTTTTAATATACATTTCAAACAGTAGACAGTCCATGGAGGTTGATTATGAAAACATTATATATTAGAATTGAATCATACATCGTAAATGCTATCCATGCATTATAGTCCTGGTCCAATAATATGCAACCCTATAGTCAGAACGTCGTAACTATATGTACGCGCGGTTGGGACATCCAACGGCCGACAATGAGATTAGACGTCTGGCGATATAAAACGAATGTGGACCATAATTTCATCCTTCCTTGACTTTAGTTAAAATTACTAACCTCGATACATTCCTCTCTTCATAAGAATATCGGACTGACCCATGTCCGTACTGCAATAACATATGTGCGGCAATATCATGCCTACCACTGGAAGGATTATAGGACACGTCTTATCCGTTTGACGGTCATCTAAGAAAAGGGTCTGGTAACCTAGTCACGGTGCGTGACATACCAACGCATACACGTCATAATCAATCGTGTGTATCGCGTACACTAACTAACAATTATTTACATTATATTAAACGTAGTCACCTATTAATCTTATGCTGTTAACCTCTAGCAGACCATGCCAATAAAATACCTTAACACAGGGCCCAACTAACCTCCGCTGATCCGTCTGGACCACCACCTTCCTAGCACTAAGCTTCAAAGTATGCCTTGTAATGTATCAATCTGTAATGCTAGCCGCCAGATGCAACTTCCCCCTATCACTCCTTCTATCAATAATCGACCAGCCTAGAATAAAAGTAAACTTTCCACCGCCACAATCAAACATGATAAATGTCAACTCTCAGCTTTATTGACAACACTAACCTTTCACTGTGCCCTATAGCAATCTAGGTCAAATAACGCGAGCGGGTCACCACCTGACCAAAACAGTTCACTGAATACTGACTAACCAAAACAAACACACTGCCGTGAACGCTGTAAAACCTGAGAGCGTGAACACTTGCTGTTATAAACTTCTATCAATATGTGTGCATAGAAACTTCTATCCTTCTATACTATAAAATATTGGCTCCACGGCCTCTAAAGAATGGACAAGATCTCCCCAGCTGTCAGGAATCAATTTACTATGGTTGCACCACTGCAGTGTGGATTTAAAATAACAATTATAAGCTCGTTCTTCTAGAAGTATGACCACACAACAATGGCTGACATATGTAATCAACACCTTCTACAGGTACATCCCTTTAATACTATGCACAATACAATAAGGCCTTACACGGCCAATAACGCATCCAACACAATAATGAAATGCCAATGTAACTAGCCTTAACAGCTTAATCTATCAGTATCATACATGACAGTACGACTTACACTGAAACACTGCAATGAATATCGCTCACCTTGAGCGGCAAAAACTGTGACAATGACACACTCAAATCTTTGTCAACTGATAAATTTACGGCCTGAAAGTTATACAGTCTAGACACTACAATGTACTAGAATAACCACGTAATAATCCACCAGGACCGAAATACGGCAAGCACTGAGAACAAATAAACAAATAGTCCCTAACATGAACTTCACAGCTAACTTTCTGGCACGGGAAATATGTGCGTCCTACCAGGACGATGGCTAGATTCTGACTGACGAAACGTGCGCCTATTTCCCGACTTCCGGTAGTCACATGACTCACCGGTTTGGCAAGCCCCGGCGTCGCCCGGCTGACTTCAGATGCACTGCGAAATAGCGCCGTGACATATATATATATAGTTAGGCTATTGTTTATATACCGTTCTTTGTAATAGTGCTGGTATTGCCTCCCCTGCTTTGCAGTAGTGGTCCAACAGTGGCCAAAACTCAAGAGTATCTATTATAAGCTTCAATGGAGTCTATCGTTACACAAGATTACTCTTGGCATAAATGTAGACAGAAGAGTAGTAAAGCTTCTATCACATGGGAGTCTTCACAAGATATTCAGATAAGCGAAAACAATGCTGGCTGTTGCTGAGCACGTTAATTCTGTAAAATTCCGACACCTTTTATGAAGAAATTACGCAGTGGTTTATTCTAGCCCGTTAAGCCCCCACCGCTGAGTTAATCAGTGGAATTATTATTATAAAATAGCTCTGTTTAGGGTGTGTGTAGTAATTCTGACTGAGACAAACATGTAGTACATTTAAAATGATTGAATCGAAGTTAAATTTGTAACATTACAAATAATAAATTGTAATAATCACTTTAGGTTTAAAAGTTAAAAAAAATAAATTGAATATTTATGAAAATGTTTTCATCACTTGAATGGTTTTTGCTAAGACGTTCAAGTGGCAGCATATAGTTCAACTTAGCTGCCAATGATGATTATAATCCTCCTCCTTATGGGTAGATTTTCTGTACATTGCTGTCACTCGTCTCTGGTCAAAGTTCAGGCGCCTCACGTTCCAGAAAGTCAAGGAGTACCGGCCAAGCGGGCTCTGCGTCTGTCTATAAGACCCTCTTATGATGGCGTCTTGCACAACGTCAGTCTACTTCTGCCTTCACTTTGTTCCAGAGATAGTACTTTCTGCTGGTACCACCAATAAGCCAATCCTGCCTACAGACTTGTTGCTCAGATGAATAAAAGAGACGAATCTTTCTCTTATACGCATCTGGGATATCTTTAATTTTGACCATAGATTCCCCCTCTGATTCCGTGTTTCTTCAGTTTCCTAGTCCCGGGGTTCCTTATTAAAATTTGAAATAGATTTTCTGTGCTTTGTAAGTCTTATCTGGTTCGACACTCCTTCAAATGTCTTTGCCTAGGGCTCGATGCAATCCAGTCCAAGTCTCGGTCGACGACACTCGTTCAAATGTTTCTCGCCTGGGCTTGAACCCGAATCACCCAATTGCCAGCGCAGTGTGGTAACCATTACACCAGCGCGGCTCCTTATGGTCTAGTGACATGTGACCTATGTATTGTTTACCCCTATCAAAGGTTTTGTGTGCTGGGTGAGTTGGATCTTTTGCTCCTAATAAATGATTTATAGAAGGCGATACATCACGGGGAACAGACCATAGTACTGTTGCCAATTATGGTGCTCTGAATTGCACATGAAAAGGCAGGTATAGCTAGAACCCGTCTTAGTACCCATAGCAATACCACTGATTTGGTTAAAGAACACCATTAAATTCGAAAGATTTCAAGTTCAAGAACCAGTTCTGCAAGACGGAGAAAAGTGTATGTGGCATTTAAGGGATACGTGTGTTGATCGAGAAAGAACCAAAGAGCATGAAGTCCATCGCAGTGGGGAATGGAGGTATCCAAAGAAAACATGTCTAGCAAAGAGAGAAGACAGGTACGGTCCTCGAGAGTCGGACAGGAGAAGATTACGAGAGCGTGGTTCGTGTTCTTTAAGAATGAGGGAAGTTTATCAACGAGAGGCTGGGAAATGTATTACGGTAAGTCGGAGATGTGTTGAGTGGGCCAAACACCAGCCGAGTCAATGAGTCTGCCAGAGTTGTCAGAGTAATGGATTTTGAGAAGCGTGTAGCATACAGGCGTACCCAACGCACTTTCGTGAATCCAAGGATGAGATGCGCTGGAGTGTAGAAACTTACTGGTTATCAGCTGCTTGATGGTGTTGTATACATAGCGATTGTTAGAGACCATGGCATTATTAGTGTGAGGTCTGTAAAAAAGAACATAGGTCAGCTGATTAATCCTTTCTCGCATGTTCAGGTCCTTGCACCAGACAACAATGGCTCCTCATATATCAGCAGGCTTGGTGACGATGTAATTCTATGGCAGAGTAGGGAGAAAGCACGGGACTCTGCAGATGCGCGTTTGGAATAATGCAGTCTCCCAGGGCAGACCCTGTTGAATATCGTGGAGGGTGTTCTGGATGTACAGATTAATGGTGTGAGAAGCCTGGGATAAGGTATCACGAGAGATTTAGAGGAGGAGATTTGTTTGTTTTTGTCGAACACATTTTCATTCCTTGCGTGTTACCAGACAAATCCAGCCACCTTAATAATCACTGAGTTTGTGAAGAAATAATCATAATCAAATGTTACGAACTGAAACATGTTTTTTTTCTCACAATTTATTGTTTCTTTTTTTGGTCCTTTCCTTTATCATTATTACAAAAATTGTACATGTAAATTTGTGACCTCGAGATTTATGAACAGTATAACTATGAACATTACACAATACACTAAGGGACATAACTATGAACATTGTACATTTTATTCACAGGTTTCTTTTTGTTCATTTAGTATTTTGATTAGGGAAGTAACTATAAAGCTGGGTGCCAAGTGGTTAAATAAATAAATAAATACATTTATTTAAAGCATGATTATTATATTAAGTGAACGTTTCTAGACAACAGAAAGTTATAAAGCCACCTGATTGTGTGTGATTTTTTTCTAGCATGTTATCTGTTATGTGTCTTTTTTGTGAGTGTTATTTTAAGGAAATTGCATTACTTATACACATAATAAATATATTTCAGTAGTAAACAAGTATGTTCAATGTAAAATTTTATATGATGAATTACGAACAACAGCGGAAAGTACAGATTTTAGATTCAAAATGTTTCGTCCTAGCTGAAAAGACACAGACACTAGTCATAGACAAAATGTTCCTTCTTAGCTGATAAGACACAGACAATGATCACGGACAAAATGTTTCGTCCTAGCAGACAAGACACAGGCACTTGTCACTGACAAACTATTCTGTCCGAGCTTACAAGACAATTCACTGATCACAGACAAAATATTCTGTCCCAGCTAACAAGACAGAAGACGCTTGTCACAGACAAAATGTTCTGTCCCAGATAACAAGATATAAAACGCTTGTTACAGACAAAATGTTCTGTCCCAGCTATCAAGAATAAGACGCTTGTCACAGACAAAATGTTCTGTCCGAGCTAACAAGACATCTGACAATGATCACAGACAAGACAAAATGTTCCGTCTGGGCTTACGAAACATAAGTCACAAGTCACAGACAAAATATTCCATCGAAGATAACAAGACAATGAAACTAGTCACAGACAAAATGTTCTGCCCCAGCTGACAAGACATAGACACTGATCACAGACAAAATGTTCCGTCCCAGCTAACAAGACATAAGGCAATGATCACAGACAAAATGTTCCGTCCTAGCTGACAAGACACAGACATTGGTCACAGACACAATTTTCTGTCCGAGCTGGCACATATTAAAGCCAAAATATATCAAATGAAATCAAGTTAAACATAACAATGACAATCGTCAACTCTAATACCAAATCAGTTCTACGATCAATCAATCAATACCATTTAGCTCCATAAGATGCATAAGGTAAAAAGGTAGACTCATAGCAGATACTGCTGTAGGGGAGCGAATTGTTAGAGACTTCACTATACTAGGCCCAGCATCGAGAGGTGGGGCGACCAGTTCCCTCCTCGCACAAGGGGCATAGGCCTTCAAAGAAAACACATGTCAAGCTGCTGTCGTAAATTTAGATAGGTTTGAAAGATATTTATGGTACCACCTGAGTAGAGTGGATGGTGATAAGTAAGTGAGAAGTAAAGGTGTGAGAATAGATTTCACTAGTGGATAGTTTAAGGAGAAGATCTGTCTCTGGAATGAGTAGTTTCTCTAGTCCAGCCTATCTATAAGACAATCTTTTAGTATAAGACAATCTTGCACCTCCCTATATATACATGTAAATATAAGTTTTAACTCCACACACACAACTATCCTATGTGATAACAAGACACACAGACGTGAAAAACTATGGTAAATTGGGAATGGGTCTGACCAACACACAGTTAATTTCTTTTGTTGTTTATTATCATTAAAACTTTTCAACATCGAATATCTAAAGAAAAATAAAATAAAATCAGAATTCATACATGGAAAAATAACAGAATACATGTGCCCTCCCCCTCATTAAGAAAAAGTACCCAACAAGTTAATAACACCAAAGGTCAAAGGTTAGCACTATGTTATAGCATAGACAGTAAAGAACAGATCAAAGTTCCTACTAAATGCCATCCAGTAAAGTAAACAATAGTTAAGCAGAAGCCAGATAATACAATTTCCTGTAACAAAGAAAATATTCACTCTCTCTGAATTACGTGGCAACTCAATCACGCTTACCCTATTTTTGGTGAAGAAATCTCTTTGGCATTCAATGCCTGATATATATATATATATATGTATATGTATATGTATATGTATATATATGTATATATATATATATATATATATATATATATATATATATATATATATATATATATATATATATATATATATATATCTTTATATATATCTATATATATATATCTTTTTATATATATATATATATATATATATATATATATATATATATATATATATATATATATATATATATATATATATATATATATATATATATATATATATATATTTCAGTGTTTTTATCTTCCAAATCGGCCCCAGTCCCTCCTTTAATAATTACATTATTAAAGGGGAACGCCTAAGTTGGTGGTTGATTCCTGGGTAGACAAATGTCACTTTGAATCGTTAATGTAGCAAAACTGCGATCTCGTGTTCACAGTAAACAGTAGTCAATACTTCCATTAGAGGGACACATCTGGTTGCTAAAACTGTTAATTATGGTTATGATGGTAAATCCTATCGGCTGGCTCTGAGGTGAGTGCCGATGTTGAAACAGCGTAACTTGCTAGATAAATCCGCTGATACGACTGTCAAAAGTCAGATAATAATGATTATTTGGTTACGCCACAGTTGGCTGATAAAATTGAATGAATATATAGGTATTTGTAAGTCCAGTTAAATTTACTATTTAAATGTGTATGTGTCTCTTTGGCCAATCCTGTTCACAAATGAACTTGGGGAAGTGTAAGCCAAGAAGAAGACCACATTAATCCAATCAGTAAATGAAGAAAAGGACCAAAATAGACCGCTGGTCGCCGTTTGATCAGGTCTGCAAGAATAGAGAAACATTATGAAAAAATGCTACTATTATATCTCTACATATATATACACGGAAGGGCACAAGACGATCACTTATCCTCTCCGTCAGTCCTAATTAAAATCAAAAGGCACACGGTGTCTTTAGCCTATCCTATCGCGCGTCGCTTAGCGATTGCAGGTCTGGTTGAAGCATGCAGCCTTTCTCCTCCTGCTCCGGTCAACGATCAGCGCACAGTGTCAATTATTATTTAATTTTCCCTACGCGCACTTAACAAATATCGCCTGTCATTAATAGCTATTAGATTGTCGGCGTCTGTTTGTTTAGTCGTATGATATTAAACACTAATCACTTAAATAATTACACAAAATGAAATATGACGTGAATTCTATGGTCCATTATCAGTCGCGTCTATCATACTAATTCAGTCAGCTAAACCGTATCGTCTGTGTGAGAAAGCGGGTGATGGAAATTACATTAAACTGAACAACTGGCAAGAAATATCTACTTACTTACTTACTTAGTCGTTCCTCTTCTACCGTGAGGTGTAGAGGTTTGGAAGAGAGAGCGCCAGACTATTCTATCAGCTGTCTTCTTCCTGGCCTGGTTCCATTCTAGTCGTCGGTCCTTCAAAGATTGTCTAATGTTGTCCTCCCAGCGGACTCTGGGTCGTCCTGGAGGTCTGGATCCCTGGCTCTTTGTTTCCCATGCTTGTCGTGGTAGCCGATCTTCTCCCATTCTGCAGACATGGCCAAACCATCTTAGTTGGGACTGTTCTATTTGGGTCTGCAGCGGGTGGGATTTAAGGCCTTGACGTATCGTCTGGTTGCGGACCATGTCTCTTCTTGTTACTTCAACCACCTTCCTCAGATACCTCATTTCTGAGGTTTGGATCTGGCTTTTGTGGGTTGTAGTCATTGCCCATGACTCGCATCCATATGTCAAGACTGGGACATAAGTGGAGCGGTATACAGCCATCTTCGTTTTCTTACCAACCTCTTTCTTGCTGAGGAATCCTCGATTTATGGCCTGATAAAGTCTCCCAGCCGCTGCTTTTCGAGTGGCCAACTCTTCTTTGATGCCCCCCTTTCGGTCTATAATAGCTCCGAGATATTTAAAGTGGTCGACCTGCTCCAGGACCTGTTCTCCCAACTTAATCTGATGTTTTCTTTCTTCTCGTGATATCACGCGTTATTTTATTTCACTAGTTTTAACGCTAGGAAATGACAGTGGATTATAATGGTAAAACTTAACACATTTTAACACTTAAGCACACATTTCTATTACCAGAAAATCCGAATGAAATCCCCACGAATGCTATTAACACACATTCCACAAAGGTTCTAAATGACGTGTTTAGACTATCTAAAATTCTTAGCAACAGCTGATAACTGGTTTGGGGAGCCACAGTTTATATACATTATTGTCTCTCTGATCTATAGATGACGTTACTTTTCACACTATATCGCATAGCAGAAAATCAGGAGACTACGTTTTCCCACATAAAAGGTTTTCACGGTCTCTCTGTCAGCGTTGCTAATAGACAACAGAGACTTGGAACCGTGTAACGGCATTCTTCCGAGATTTAGCGCGCTTCTAGAGATCAATGATTTGTCTCCCCTTGTATGTTTTAACATCAAACGGTCCTTCGGGAAAATTTCTCTGCCCGAGCGTCTCACTTCTCAAAAAGCCGGTGTTATCCCACGTGCGTCTGTCTGACATCCGATGATTGACAGATAAGCTCGCGTGAGAAACTCAGGTAAACAAATCAGGTTCGCTCCCTGTTATGACTGGCAGGTCGCGGAAGTTGGTAACATTTCCAGTTGTTTACATTTCAGGAAAAATAGGCGTGGATTAAAAATGAGTAAATGCAGGCTGTAAGTTGCATGGCTTTGCTAGCGAATCATAGACGCTGCGAGGTCATGAAAAACTGTCAGACACTGTAGGCGATATTTCCATTATACGTCACAGCTCCTCCTGTCACGTGCCTTCAGCTCAACTTCTTTCCTTGTTTTCTTCATCATTTTCACTTCTTATCTAGATCTCTTCTCCATATGTTTTTGGTCTACCTCTCCCTCTCTTTCCCTGGGTTTTCCAGAACAAGGACTGCTTTGTAATACTATCAACAGGTTTCCTCAGTGTGTGTCCTATCCATCGCCAGCGTCTTCTTCCAGCTCTATGAAATGACTCTGAAACATTGAAAACTACGTAAACAAGATGTTGAAGTTTGCAGACTTTCATAATCTTTTATGAAGTTTATGTTTCGTTTCGTGTCTTGATTGTGTAATTTTTTTACGTTACTTACATTCCTGATTTGACGCCATTGTGCTAAGTGTTCATAGTTTTACCAGATCTTGTATTGAAGATTATCATAGCCAGTACTTCGTTTTGTTATTCCACTTTCTGCTTTTGATTTTCGTTGATTGTTGAAATTCTTGTATTAATATTTTTTTCGTTTTTTTTTAATGTAAAACTTTTGCCTCGTTTTGGCGAGGCGCGTCCCGTTCAACCTAGTCGGTTATATTAGGGCGCATGTCCAAATATAAAAGACCATTAGGTCTGTTTCGGTTTTGTAATTTCCTTGCTTTATTATTGTTCGTCATCTGTGTTGTTGTATTTCATATATCTTACGTGTTTGCATTATCTATAGTATTTTACTTTTCTTCTCTTCTTTGATCCTTAGCCGCCGACCGTCACAGCAGTCAGTGGCCATCACGCCTAGTGGCGTCTTGTAGGGCAACAACAAATTGATTCCACTTTGCACGGTCGGCGGCCATCCTTCGTACAGTGCCCCAACTCTGGTTCATTCTTTGCATCTCAGCCTCCACAGTCCTCCGCCAGGTTTTTTTTGGTCGGCCTCTCTTTCGTTTTCCTTCAGGGGTCCAAAGCATAGCTGTTCTTGTGATGGCATCGGTGTCTCTTTTGAGGACATGGCCAACCCAGCTCCAGCGTCTGCCAGCTATCATGGTGTGCATGTCCTCTTGCTTGCTCCGAGTAAGCAGATCACCGGTGTCAATACCTTGTCGAGGTATGGCGGCTTGAGTACCCTGATTAACCCCAGAGCTATGCCAGCGGGAGTTTTACTCCTGGAAGGTTCTACCAAGCTGGTTAGGTTTGCGTGGGCAGGGGTCAGACTAAAGCAGACACCCTGGTCCTTCAAGTTGGGGGTTTTAGCATAGGGCTGACACCCATGTCTATGTAAAAAAAAAATTAAGTTACGGAAACAACAACGAATAAACAAACTTTGCTGCGGGACGGACATCCGGAGTCTGAGGCTCATATGACTGTCAGTAGTGAAAGCCGAAAGGAAACCACTGACATAAGAACGGACGTCCTGACCGCAAAAGATTTTACTTTAACCTGTCTATATTTCTTGTCTTTGTTGCCTGTTTGTAATTGTGGCTGACGAAAGGTGAAACCCGAAATGTCCCCTGTTGTACCGTTAATTTGTAAAACTGATTCAATACCGTTTTATTTGTTAATATTACATTTATTTCATAATTGGGTGTGAGTAGAATTGATGGATTGAAATGGGAATAAGAATCGTAACGGGAGCCATAAAGATAACACCTATAAAAGAATTCGAAAAGATTACGTACCTCCAAACAGCGGAGGACAAAAGAGATAGCAAGACCCAGCAACAC
This sequence comes from Oreohelix idahoensis, assembly GCA_024509875.1. Classification (NCBI taxonomy): domain Eukaryota; kingdom Metazoa; phylum Mollusca; class Gastropoda; order Stylommatophora; family Oreohelicidae; genus Oreohelix; species Oreohelix idahoensis. Next base: position 244,127 of record JAMPIV010014511.1, read on the forward strand.
GCTGAGAAATTCAGGAGACTAACAGACCATCCTATTTACCATAAAATAAATGCTCTCGGAAGGGGAAGACTCAAACGAAGCAACTTTGTAGAATCAACCACAACAAAAGAGAGAGCTAAATACCCTAAATGCGGTATCAACAATTTAACCCATTGTCGCTGCACTCAAGTTCCCAGTTTGGAAGAAACCACATCGTTTCCCTGAAATGATATAAAACATTTATGGAATTGAGAGAGAGAAGAGCCAGACTGCAACAGTAAGAAAAGCTATAACGACAAAATACATAGATAAACATTACCCACGCAACACCTAGACCCATACATACACAGATGGGTCAGCAACAAATGCAATAGGAAATGGAGGTGGAGGTGTCTTTCTGACCTTAATAAGCACAGGTGCACAAAAAAGCTGTCATTGGCAAAAGGGAAATTTTTCAAGTAACTTCATAGCAGAGGCAGAGGCATTTAAAACTGTAGCAAAGGTTATAATGACAGAGAAAACACTGAGAGACAAGTACTTTTCGTCACAGACGCACTGTCAGTAATTGAAACGCTGAAGAGACAGAATATTGCAGATTTGGATGACGTAAGAGCAATGCTCCACAACTATGTCAACTATTCAAAAGAGTTGTGATACAATAGGTGCCATCTCATTGTATCACCCCTGGCAATAAAGAAATGTGATACAATAGGTGCCATCTCATTGTATCACTTCTGGCAATGAAGAGGCTGACAGATTGGCAAAGGAAAGTGGAAAGCTACCTAGGCCTGATACAAGCATAACTTTTGATAAGACAAAAAGTTTTATCAGAAGCAGTGACATGAACAAATGGGATGCAGAACATCCGGGCCACACATAAAATTTTGCATATTACCACCTCATTAGAAGTGAACAAGGGGTCATTTTCAGATTCCGCATGAGCCACAACAGAGTGGGATACCACCTATTCAAAAAGCAGCTAGTAATAGGAACTACCGTCAATATGGCACTGATAAAATAAATGACTGCTGGATATCTGCATGAAAGATGCCCAATATATGAGAAACAGAGAAAGTACATATGGCCGTCACCAGTGCCAATTGCTGGAAAAACTCTATGGAGATGCAAATAGCCTCAAGTCGACCAGTGTTTTGTTTTAAAATATTCAAGTCGACATCTGAGAATGAACGAAGAAGTAAAAAAGTAAGAAATTAGATGACAAGATCGCTAATGTGGAACTGATGACACTACCAATGAAGCAGAATATGAGAATAATACGCTGAAGATATACAGAGCACGCGTTGAGAAAACCTGTTGATAGCATTGTCAGACAGTCCTTGTTCTGGAGGCGTCGGAGTGACTAAGAGGTATGACGTCTGCCTCCAGTTCTAGAGGTACCGGGCTCGATTCCCAGTTTAAGTAATATAATTTATGGAATTGTTTTTTCAGAACCAGTGATCCAAATGATGTCATACTCCCCCTGGTATCCTGGGTAGTGAGATCGGATGCCTTGCATTCTCGGATAAGGGCGAAAAAATAGGAGGTCCCTTGTGCAAGTTGCGCTCGTTAAAAATCCCACGGCAGTTGGAAGACATAAAAGAGTAGGCCTTTAAGCCCACTGCCCTCGCAAGATTTAAAAATTAGACACCACCCACCACAAAAATATTTATAGAATGTGTGATTCCTATATACACACATTGGGATTCTCGCCGGTGCTACTGAGTTCGTGTACTGTGCTGAGATCCTCTTTGCGTGATCTAAGGGAGGAGATGGGAGCAGTGATGGAATAGTCCGTGTGCAATGAAGATAGTCATTAAAACCAAACCAAACCTTGTTCTTGAATCACCAGGGTGAACGAACGAACGAACTTTATTTTCAAAGGGTTAAGAATTGGGCACGCAGGCCCGTCTGACATTGTGCCCTTCCTTTCTCTCACCTCTCATATTGAATTCATTTATTCTCACTTGCATTTTACATATCAATTTCAAGGAATTCAACGTTGTAAAGTAAAATAAAATAAAATAGTACTATTATCAACATTAACTACTTATAAACATGACATAAAATATATTGAAAAGTACAAACATCGTCATTAGAACTTTCAATTGATATTATAAGAAAAGATAATCCAATTAGGGGGGCATGTAATCAGAACTTATAAAGTATTCGAAAAGTCTACGGTTGTATGAAGCTTTTCTTGAATAAGTCTAGCCTAGGCTTGGGCAACAAAGCGTTGACTGCGTCTTTCATTGTATTTGAACAGTGGCCACAGATATGCTGGAGAATTATATGGCAGGATTTTGTGAACAAATTTAGCTTTGTTAAACAGAAGGCGCTTTCTTAAGGGCAGTATTTGGCGATTTTTATATAGATCTGCACACTGAGTTAGGTATTTGTCAGGGACTAGACACATTGCACGCTTTTGTAGTGAACGGAGTCTCTTTGTGTTGGGCATTGAGGAATGCTTGATGTGTAGTGGAAGGTCATTAATGTATATGGCAAAAAGTAGTGTACCAAGTATGGAACCCCGAGGAACGCGGGTATTTATTACGGCTGTTTGATTATGAGTTATTGTAAGAAACTACATGTTTTATGTCTGACAGGAATGATTTAATTTCTGTCACCAGTTTACTTTTGATGTTTCTAGTTTTCTAAAGAAAATAGCGTGATCTATCATATCAAATGCTTTTTTAAAGTCTACAAAGACTGTCCCACACATGTTATCGTTGTTAATATTTAGGTGCCAGTTGTCTATCATCTTTGTTACAGCAGTGTGACATGAATGTTTAGGTCTAAACAACGACTGACAATCAATTAGCAAGTTGTTGTTATCTAGGTGTTGTAGTGTTATTTTATGTATATGTTTTTTCCAGTGGTTTGGATAGTGATGATGTTAGAGAGATTGGCCTTTAGTTACCAAAGTTACAATTATCGGAGGAACCAGGTTTGAAAAGAGGATATACCTTAGCGACTTAAAAGTGCGACGGAAAATAACTCTGTGCGATATATAGATTGTACATGTATGTTGGTGAATCGCTAATAACTGGTGCAGCATAGCGCAGTATTCGATTACTGATTCCGTCAAGTCCTGATGAGTTATTCTCTTTAAGACCTAGAAGATAGTTATACACTTCGTTAACTGTCATAAACGGAATGTCGGATGGGATTGTGTTGTGCATTTGTTCTCACAGAATGCTGACAGTTGGCCTAGGTTACAAGGGGAATCTGGTATGGTAGATTCAAAAACTGATTATTTCTGCCTGAAAGTAATTGCTGAAGTCTGTCCAAGTAAGTGAGGTGTTGGGTGTTAACGAGTCTGGCAAATTTCATTTGTTTGCTAGAGTGTTGACTGTTATCCACATATCTTTACTGTTTGTTTGGTTCTGAACTAAGTTTTTAAAGCATGTTTTCTTTTCTCTACGTATTAAATATTGTACCTTGTTCCATTGTGCGCTGTATGTGTTAAAGTCCTTATTTTTGTGAGCTTGATCTCGCTGCCGCATGGCTTCTAGCAATGCTGGTGTGATCCAAAGAGATTAAAGAGATTTGATCTGTTGTTTCCCACGAACTTCTTTAGTTGGTGCGTGGTTATCAAACACACAATGAAAGATACGTGTCCAATTAGCAATGCCGTTATCGGGATCAGAAAGCTGGTAAACACTGGCTATGAGATGCAGCTCGCAAATCATGCAAAAAAAGTTCATGGTTGAATTTTTGAAGCTTCTAAATTTAATACTTATATGTTTATTTCTGGGAGTTTTATATTTATTCCTTGACCACATGCAACATATTGGATAGTGGTCACTCATTGCGACAATAGGAACAAAGCATTATATAATGTTTTCTGCACAGGTGACGTAGATGTGGTCAGTTGTTGTGGATTATGTTTTGTTACCCTGGTAGGCTGGTTGACTATTTGTTTTAAGTTCTATGATAGTATGATGTTTTCCCACGTTTATTTTCTGTTGTGCTTGTCAATGTAGAAGTCGCCTGGAAGAATAATTTATTTGGCAGTGGTAAATACTTTGTCCATCATAGTGGTGAAATCTTCATACCAGATGGTTCCTGCACTGTGATTTCTATTAAGATACCCGACTAGAAAATGTCCCTAGCTAGGTATTTTTTATTTCTAACCATATGCACTCGGCCTCTGCTGTCTCTAAGTCGCTTCTTCGGCGATAACTAATAGAAGTGGAAATATATACTACTATACCTGTTTCTAGCTTTCTACTTGAGTCTCGTCGAACAATTTTAAAACCATGTAGTGCAATATTATCATCTGATATTTTGTCCTTTAAACGTCTTTCAGAAAGTCCAAAAAACATAAAAACTTTGATTTAGAATTCGTGTAAGCTCAGGAGGTTTGCCTAATAGATGGTAAATGCTTAGATGACCCAGCCGTAGACCATTCTTAATTAGCCATTGTGTCTGATTTGTATGCATTTAGTTTTGGAGAAGGGGTTTAAAAATATCAATAACAAAAGCAGTGTTAACACGAAAATCACGAATATTTAGACTAATTAACTTTACCAAGTAAGTGAAAGTAAAAATGTTAGTACTTAACTTAGGAAACACTTGGCAAAGGCAATAATAACAATTGCATTGGACTGAAACCGTCAGGAGTATATGAAAATAGTCACACAAAAGCAGGCACGCACAGTTTCACACCACAACACTCAAAATCTAACAAATTAATTAAAGGACACAGAAAATACGAATTTAAAATAATCAAAATCAAACAAGTAAAAAACCTTTAAAGGCCTGTAGCCAATGAAATGTGAGTGTTCCAAGAAAGTAACAAAGTACATTACTTTAGGCGTAACAATAATCAACTAAATTACATGGGAGAGACGGCTTTGGTCGCAGAGATTAATTCAGTGAAAAGGTATGTGTCATCATCGATAACGGATGTCTCTGTCTGGTATATAGTAAGGGGGCCACGTTGTACAGACATCATTAGTGCTTGGCTGACTGAAGCAGGACGGAATTGCATCATGTAGGTAGGTCCTGGATTCCACTGAGGACGATGATGTTGGCTACGGGAGGAAGAATGACTGTAGATTTCGTCTGTTGTTGTTTCAACACTGCTATGAGGTTTCTGGGTCTGGGACTGTTACCACCAACAGTTTGGGGCATAAGAAGAGAGCGTAATATTGTCCTGCTGCTGGGTAAATGTCTGTGGTGGTAGCAGATCACTGTGGGCGTTGAATGTGTTTCGGGGTGGTGTGTGTAATGTGTGTATCCATGAGTGCGAATGTCGTAAGTAGGTTCTAGATTAAGTATCCACAGCAATCACACACACCATGGCAACATTGGGTCAGGAAACAATGGAACTCGTTCTGACTCGTACATAGTTTATTAACACCACAACACAGTCACGTTGACATTGTAGAAACACAGTTCATAACAAATCATTAAGCATCAAGTACAAAATATCCATGGAAAAATAGATTGTAGAACATGGTATCAAATAGCCGTCACATCAGTTGCATAAACCACAGGTCTCAGCACAGTACACTGTTACAATAAATATCCCCCAGGAACAAACTTCCAACATCTTAAATATCTAGTAAGTAAATCCAATGGGGAAAAATAGGCTGCGAAACAAAGCAGCTCACAGTATCTCTCATTTCATAATAGACCATGGTAAACATCCATTAGGAACAAAGGTTTGTATGAATATCTTCATCAATAATAATAATCGCGGGCGGTATACTCCATGGCCTCGAAAAGATATCTTCATTATCAGAAAATTCTCCCCTTTACAAAAAGAGACACCCTGGAACGCACTAGCGAGATGGGACCGCCATCCCGAAACACTGCCAGTGCACACTGTCACGAAATTACCACTTCTCGGTCCAGCTCAGTAAAAATTACCCATGCGCGAACTCAGCGCGTGAGATTACAGCTCAGGCTCAACCGTCTCTATCCCAAAATTATCACTCAGAACATTCGAACAGTTTCTTTAACATATCTTTTTCAAAACAAACTACCAACTACTCAGTTGAGCTATGTTAAAAAATTACCGAGCATAAAGCCCCCAACTAAACAACTCATCTCATCACTAAAAGCGTGCTTACTAGCGTGTGTACAAAAATCCGACCCGTACAAACAAGTCTTTAACACTTAACTCCCATTAAAAAGAAATATGACTTAACAGGGACCTTGTGACGCTGCTCGCAGAATTTTCATGTAATGTGTTTGTGAGGGACTGTCTTATGGGCAGTGGAGGAAACATATCATCATTTTCGGCTTCCTGACTGTTGGAGGCATTATGGGTGTTGTAAGGTAAGCCACTCCCAATAGGTGAGGTGCGCTTCTATGAGGGGCCGGTAAGATATGTTGTGCATTTTCGTAAATGGCTAATCTCATTGTAGATGGTTTTTTCTCTGTGTATTTTGGGTTGTCGTTTTGCGTACGCTCTGGATATTTGATGTTTTTTGCTAGGATGCTGCTTCCTAGTTTGGATATATGTATTTGATCTGTGTAGAGGCGTTTCTTTGCTGCTCCTGAGTTGCTTGTAAAGAAAGGAGTGTGGTTGAACAAACTAATGTTGTATTTGCAGTAGTGGTCAGTCTTGAAATCGCAGAGGGGCTTACGCTGAGTCCATTCATTATGTCGTTGATTCCTACACTTATTGTTGTTCTTGTAATGTTGTGGTGTATGTCGAACTTATTGATTTTAGCAATTAGACTTTCAGTTCCAGCTCCAGGCATCGTCAGTACTGAGACCGATTCTGCTTTTGTGGTGGACATTCAATCGTTGTAAATCCATTTAAACAGAGAGTCGCCAATTATGATATGTGTTGCTTCACTACATGGTTATTGATTCGGCTTTCGTTTTGATTTTTATTGTCGCCTTTGATCCTCTTGGTGTGAATCGTCCTGATGACTGAGTTATTTGAATGGGTGGTTGGGGCGTCGGTACATGATTTGGAAGCTTTTCACTTTGTAATGAACTCTCGTTAAGGGCTGAAAACCTGTTGCTTATTTTTATACTTCTTCTTCTTCTTTGATCCTTAGCCGCCGACCGTCAAGGCAGTCAGTGGCCATCACGCCTGGTGGCGTCTTGTAGTGCAACAACAAATTGATTCCACTTTGCTCGGTCGGTGCCCCAACTCTGGTTCATTCTTTGCATCTCAGCCTCCACAGTCCTCCGCCAAGTGGTTTTTGGACGGCCTCTCTTTCATTTTCCTTCAGGGGTCCATAGCATAGCCGTTCTTGTGATGCATCGGGTCCTCCTCTGAGGTGACTGAGTGGTTTAGAAATAGAAACATGCCCCATAGATGTTCAAAGAGTTTTATATTTCATCTGCATTTTTGTGTGACCGAGTCTTTAGGGCCCATGGGCTATTTTATGGCCAGCATGTGCGGAGAAATTTGAGTATTTTTACTTTGCAGCTCATTGGAAAGTCGCATGCTGTGGAAGGGAAAGTGGATGTATTTGTAAGAGAGTTTAAGCTAGAGTTAATGGTGAGGATTTCGCTATCAGCAGATGAGACATTGGCAGCTGATGATGTGATGTCTATTGCGAGTTGGGGTAAACACATTGTCGAGTCCAATTTTGGGTATATATTATGTTTTTTGGCAGACTCATTAAACTGACAAATTCCGTTTCCTGCCTGACCCAAATGCAGTTCCTTGAGCTACCACTTTGTTTTTGGTATTGTAGAAGTGCACAGATAGTAGTGGTGTTGTAATTCTATTTTCTACAAAGGCACCTTGTGTATGTGCTGTCGTATCGACATGGTCAGTTTGGTAGTGTTTGGTACACGTTGTGCGAAATGCTTCGTAATGAAATGTGTTGTGGAATAGTACAGTAACACATTTACCGTCATTTGTTATTTTGAATGTTAAATCTGACTCTTTGTTACATATCTTCAGTTTCACGCGAAGAGCCCTGTCTTTGTGTAGGGAGCAATTTTTTATCGTAGTAGGGCACAATCTACAGTCGCTATGGGCTCTCTACTATTGTTTATAGGTCCCTTGGGTTTAATTACCAGTGAAATACATTATTCCGCTGGAAACCTTATCTGTTGGCGACGGTTGGTAGCCAAGAAGACACGCTGGCTTACCTTCCCTTCTTTTACCTCGGTCAGTAGCGAGTCAGGAAATCATTGTTACAAGCATTTGTAATAACCAAAAGGAAATTAAAGGTTTCTAATTTCCTAGTATTTTTCACATACCATCTATTAAATCCACACAATGTCATGTTCACAAAATTCACAATCCAAAAATGAATACACCGATATAAAAATCCTTAAACTATAATTTGAAATGCCTGTGTCAAAAATTACAAATGTGAGACACGACTGCTCAGTTCAAGAGCGAGTAGAAGGACATTGACAAGCACACGGGGAAGAGAACTGGCGACAGACATTACAGAGATCAAGAAGACGTGGAAAGATCTCGAGATGATGGCACGTGACAGAAGTACCAGGTTCAAAATCCGTTGTAGGCCTATGGTCCTTGGGGAACTTATGGTTTATGATGACTGAATGATGATACTCAATCCAAAATGACTGAATGATGATACTCAATCCAAAATGACTGAATGATGATACTCAATCCAAAATGACTAAGCTGCTACGGTTGAAACAGTCGATTCAGTTACTTGACTCTCCTTACTAGAAATTGATTTAGTCCGTATTTGGTAAAGAATATCACTACACTGTGAATGCCAGCACATCGTCTTCTTCATGAACCCCACCAGGACAGATCTGAAATCTCTGCTGTGCATCGCGAAGACGAAGAAGTTAACACAACCATGCAAGAATGCCAGCTGCCTAAAGAAGTTAAGCAGATCTTGGTGGTGCGAACCGTTAATGTCATACCGATCGTGAAGATGGAGACAGATCCCTGGCGTCATCAACACGAAAAACGAACCAAACACCACAACTAGGAGTCGTAAGCTCTTCAGGTTTTCCTTCAATGTTCCCAGTTTCAAGTTTAATGATTGCGGACTGCTGGTTTCTTCGCCACCTCTGACAACGCCAGCTGGTCTCGTTTTATTTTGAAATTGCAAAATTATCATTAATGAATCGATTTGACAACGCAATAAACCATACAAAAACCACTCCACAGGTGGTTACCTTGGAAGAAAGCCACCTGGAGTGTATCACCATAGTATAACGAATTCCGTGACCTGAAAATATAATATCGCTGGCTGCTAGTGATGCAATGAATGCGTGAGTGCTAGATCTCAAGCGACTACTTCCACAGATCGTGGTAAAAAGGATCAAGTTGGTGACGATACTGAATATCAAAGTAAAGTCTTGCAGAATTTTGAAGATCGCTGTAAAAACTGTTCCCTCGCCGTTCTCAAAGCAAGTGTGATTGGTGGTGCCATTTTCCATTTTCACGGTGATTGATCCGATATGAAACTAAGATGTGATTAACACATATGGTAGAGTATATAGTAGCCGGGAGTTTTCTGGAAAAAAATAAAATAAAATCAGTTAACGATGGTTCAGTTAAATCATTAGTATAACGAACGACGTTCAGCGTTATCATCATCATGCCAATATTACGTTCCTTATGGATCAGCGAGCCACCACTGCAGTAAACTTCTTTACAAGAAACCTACATCAAAGAACATGCTAATTCCGCAGTGGCTTCTGTAGCAATTAGTTTTGCATAACGGGGTTACATCCCCATGTACAGTTTTATATTATTCTCGTTTGACAATTAGCTTCATAGGGGTTGAGGCAATGGTCCTTTTCTATGTTTATCTTTTTGGAGATTCCCGGAAACTACAATAAACAGTAACTTCTATAACATGTTTGTAATGGAACGCTTTGAAATGTATTTATTTATATTTTTTACCATTTAAGAAAAATAAATGAGAGAAACAAGTCACCAAGTAATGAATAAAAAGAAACACTCCATTAAAAATTTAAACCACACATTTATTTAATAACAATACAAATAACTACTCATAATTAAGGATAAACAAAATAAATTAATACAAAAAACACAACATGGGAAAACTACCAATAACAAAAGGAAGAAAACAACAAATTGTAATATGAACTGTCACCACCAACAGCAATCAACTGCAAATAGCGATAAGTATTTCATCTTTACTCAAAACTGAAAATAGCATGACAGTAAACACCCTATTTCTAACCGGACAATTAGGTTGAACCGGGTCGACCAAAATGGTGGATGGGTGGAGACAAATGATCCCCTTTTGCTAGTCCGGTCTTCTCCTATTTCCTTCAAAAAAAAAAAAAAAAAAAAAAACTTTTGAAAACCAGCTAGCTAATAGAAACTAGTAGTCCTTTATCAGGGCTTAATTATTATCAGCGATGCATCAGAGTTCATTTATTTTGGAATGGCAGTTGAGCTCCGATTAAACATATAAATGCCTGCCTAGGTGACAGGAAGCGAAATACTTCAAAGAAACTGAACGGAAAAAAAAAATTAAAAGTTTGCCACAGTAATATAAGGTAAAGGTAAGATAAAGTTTGACACAGTAATTGTGACGATGAAACGTAGTTGACCCCGAAATGTTAGATGATATTGTAGAATCCTCGTAGCATCAGTACCCCCGAATATTGTTGTAACTTTTCGTCAAACGGGAATTCTTCCACCTGGGCTCATTAGCAATGCACAACAGAAACGTGGAACTCCACCTGGGCTCATTAATATGTGTCAGAGCAGAGTGGACTTCCCACCACGTTTGCTAATTAATATGGAGACTGTTATCTTCTGTGCATTCTGGGCAATTGCATGGCCTTAAGGGGAGGTTAAACCACGCCCACGACTATCTCTAGAGAAATTGATAGCAGCGAGTTTCCTACGTCTGTGTATCCAGCAGAGCGCATCGTCTAAAGGAGGGGTTAAGCCACGCCTCTTGCTTGACCTCAGAGCGTTCTGAATCAACTACCGCCTCACCTTTCTTTCGTACCTGCCTTAAAGGCGTTGCCTAAATCAAACGGAGGAAAGCGGCACGATCTAAGGCAAGACGATCACAAAACAGACGACGCTAGTCTCTCGCAGGAATTTCACATCTCTGTGTCAACCAGAGAACCGCTAGAAAGACGGAACGAACGGGAAACCCAGGCGGTCAGGAGTTGAATAATCGAACGAGGAGCGGGCGGCTAGAATCTTGATTTTTACCTGATTTCTGAAAAGGTGTGAAATTTTCACATGTCCCCCCAATCTTTCATTCTATTCCATATATATACAGACCCTGAAGAATGCCATTTTTTCACTCGTTTGCCAGAGATTTACAGAAGCACTAGCTATAGAAAAATCTTGTTAGATTTCTCCTGGATTTTGGGCTATATTTGTAGTGAATTCTATTCTGTGCTAAACGGTATAATATATATTAGTTTCTAGTGATCAGTGGTCAAGTTCATTCATTTTTAGTTCACTGGATTTTGTGTTGATTTAAATCTATTAAATTAAACCTGTCTCAATAGTTTCCAGTTGAAAATTTAATGATATATCTATTATAGTATTTCCAAAGATAATAGATGCTTAAAACGATTAAATTAACTTTTAAAGTCGCGAAGGAATCTATAATTAATTAATTAAGTTAAGTTCTATATATAGATGGGTGTTTTAACCATTAGACTCGCGAAGTGTTTTCTTAATAGATATAATTAAATACACGAGTGTATATAATAGCCTTAACGGTAAAGTTATCGCACTTTAGAGTGTTATTTGATTTTTCGGTATGATTACATGTTTTCTATCTTTCATATAGGGTGATCATAACCTTTGCATCCCAGCAAAAACATTGTATTAGAGTCCTCCAACTCGGTTCTTAAAACCCTCCAGAATTTGATGAGACTGTTTAAATTTTAATCTTTGTGGCGATCCTCTGTTGGGATTCCGCTATCTAAATTTTTTGCAAGAAAGAAAGCAACCCCAAAGAACAATCTAACACAGCATCAATTAAATTAAGATTAAACTGGAGAAGAACATTGCCAGATCTATTTATATTATCTTATTGCTCTACTGCAAAAGAAAATAGAAAATCTTCTGAACACTGACTGTTCATATTTTCTTCACTGGATTTTAAAACCCTAGAAGTAAACCATACCTCAACGGTCAGTTGTTATCGTCACGCATTAAGAAGTATTACCATCAGCGGCGAAACCAATGAGACCACGCCTCATTCACCACCTGTATCTAAGACTGTGCCATCCCTTAGAACCTTCCTCTTAACATAACAAAAACAAAGTACATTTAGGCTTCACCTTCCAGCGATTTCGGGACTGTACTAACGCATAAACCTGATAATCTGGGGCTGGACACAGAAGAAAAGACATTACCTACGTCGAGTGTTTAATTGATGTTTTTGTATTTTCTATGGAGTGCCAGATTCTACGATCGGTAAGTGTGCGTGAGCGTATGAGTGTTGTAGAAAGTTACGGATAAACATAAGTTCGTTACGTTTTTATTCTCTGGCAGAGAAAATTGAAAATAATTATTTTATAAGATTTGCTGGGATCGCGTGATTGTCAAACAGTCAGAAAGGTATTTTTTGAAGTTAAAAGAGTTGAGCTTAGCTAAAGACGCCTTGTTCTGACTTTTTAAGTCTAGTTAACAACGTATCTTCTCATTAACTGACTTCAGAGGGCGGAGTTTTGTGGCGCAGATTTAAAATTTTAGGAAACATTTTTTTTTCCTTTAAATTGTTTTTATATAAATTTTTCTCTACTGTTAATAAAAGTATATTTTTTTTCAAGTGTTTGACTTACCATCTAACGTGGCATAGTCGCCTGCATTAAGAGTCTTAATTGACAGATAAAAGCAGCGATAAGTTAGCACATTACAAGGTAGGAGGTAACACACTTAAATTTATACTTTGTGTTTTTTCTCGTAGCGGCTTTAAGGTTTTTTTTCCTTCCTTGTTTCTTCTTCTTATACTCTAGTCTTAGAAGCATCCAGTTCTTTGTCATGGCAGAGAGAATTAGGATGAGATCCATTTTGAGACAGGAGGCGAAGGAGTCAGGGTTAGAAGGAGAAGCCGCGAACGTGTTTGTAAACACGGAACTTGAAAGGCATGACGCGGAGCACGAGAGAGCAGAGAGGAAAGAAGCACAGGATAGGGCAGAGAAATTGAAACAGAAGAAAATTGAGGCAGAGATGGAAGCTCGCAGGGAAAGAAAGAGTGAGAGGGAGAGACAGCACGGACTGGCGCTTAAGGCTTTAGAGAGTCGGGGCGCTTCTACTTCAAATAATGGAGAGCCGTCTTCGCCCAAGTCTCAGTCAATGGATCTCTCCAGCACTCAATCTGCCCAATTAACTGCGATGTCTTTTACTTTAGAGTCTTTTCCCAATCCCAATGAGAAAATTGACACCTTCCTAGAAAAATTCGAGAGGCTCGCAAATCTGTATGGGTTAGAGAGTCCCGTTGGTCACTTAAACTCTCAACGTCATTAAAAGGTAATGCTTATGACGTGTACACAAAGATGGGAACCAACCAACATGATTACGACATGCTAAAGTAGGCCTTGCTAGAGCGGTTTGAGATGACCGCCCGAAAATTTCTGCAAATGTTCAGAAACAGCCGAAAAGAGAGCACGGAAACTTTTCCCCAGTTCTCTTCACGTCTCACGGGCTATTTGACAAAGTGCATTGAATTATCTGAATTACCTCTTTGTAGTGATATCCTCAATGCAATAGATAAATTAGATAAAACATTATAGAATATAAAGTTAAAATAAGGTAGAAATAAAATATTGGGTTGCGATTAGCTTCTTCGCCCCGCCTGCAAACGTATCGCTTGCAATAGACCGTACTGTAGGAAAATAAATATACCATGTTTTCAAAAAATCAAGGCGTAAATTTTGTGTTAGACGGACTGAGAGACACTAAAGGAGCGACAGAAGACCACTATCGACACGCGGTGTTTGGAATCACAATTGGTAATGAACGCGCGATATGGCTGATGTCAGATTTGAAAATACGACACAAGGCAAAGACTTGTATCGTCCTATAGTCACGCAGTGGAAATATATAAACACCCAGACAGCCCTCATTTTTTTGATATGGTTGCGTATTTTTTGACGTCACACAGACACTGTCGTTTTGGTTTGAAAAAAAGCGTTGGAGGGAAGGGACAAGATTGTAGTTTTCTAGATTCAAATAATATTGACGACTAACACGGAGAAAAATATGGAATTACGAAATATAATACTTAGGGCCATAAAACCTGGATAGTTCTGAGGATCAGGATCTCCTGATCACTAATATATTTTAATTTTCAAAATCGTCCAATTAATACCCAAGATATTGCAATAATACTATATATGTTAGAACAGACTGACGAACGGACTATCGTCCTTGCTTATCTTAGCGGTAACATTTGGGGACGCAATTTTGAAAAAAGAGGCATAAGAGGGTAAGACAAAACCAAGTTTGGAAATCTAGGAGTAAGTGAGAGGTAGAATTGAATATTTGTTAGCCCAAAAATCAAGCCTATTTTTAGATGTAATGCCAAGATAGCACGGACCAACCGACAGCAGAACACCTAGTTGTTTGGAGTTTTGTTTTTTTGTTTTTTGAACTTTGAATTCAAAATTTAGTAGACGCCGATTTCTATTGGCCAGAGTAGGAGATATTGAGGAAAAAGTTGGAAGGCGGAACGCCATTTGTATAAAATAATTCCCTTAAACAGGTCGATTGATAGACCAGAAGTTTGACTTGCTTCACTATATAATAAATACATAATAAAGACATAAAGCAGTCATAATCTAGCAGCGGCTCAGCTAAAGTTGTGCCAAATCAGCGTACCTGTGTGTGTATTTCATTGAATTTGTGGTAAGAACGAAATTATTTATATTTTATTTAAAAAATTGAGTGTGAGATACTGCCATATAAAAAATATTGTACGACTGTAAGTACATAGGTCCCTAGCAGACTTAGGCAGGGCCTATATGTTGATCCATCATATAAAACACTACCAGAGAGGTAGAACCAAAATATTATATATAGGTTGTCATCAAGGATCATATCACCTATCATATTGTATGGAAAAAGATCATTGAAAATGGCAGAGGTGTTGCAGCCATTAGAGGGGAGAGGAAAAAGTAAACTGGTACAAACTGTAACATCAATCTATGAGGATGAGCTGGGTTGGTCAGAGAGATGTGACCATGTTCTTTTATTTTAAATGTGTTGTTTGTGGAAATGGTAGCATAAATATTATGTAAAGAAGGAAACATAACTTTCGTATTGCAGGGTTTCTTACTGGCACTAACCAAGTGCCAGTTTTCCTGTGAGAAGAATCTTTATAATTGTGGAAGTTCTGCAGTGGTACAAGCTCTCTACCACTGGAGGAGTAATATTGGTACAAGCTCTCTACCATATTACCTCAGGACAAGTGTGACAGTGGCCGTTGGCCGGAAGACAACTGTATTTCAACTACACGTGCCAGATAAGTGAATATCATCTGGCACACGACAATTCAACAACAGAATATTATAAATTGATTGTATTATTAAAACACTATTTCCACCTAATAAAAATGCGAAGAAGATTTGTGAATAAAGACATGGGAATGATGAAAACACCCCAACCTGCCATCTAGTACCAGTAATAATTAGTTAGATATTTAACAACACCATTATTATATTTCATATTATGCTCTTGGACAGATTGTCCTTTTTAGTTATTTGAATTTGCCTATATATATATATATATATATATATATATATATATATATATATATATATATATATATATATATATATATATATATATATATATATATATATATATATATATATATATATATATATATATATTGATTTCATTTGATTTTTGACAATCCTGACCAAAATAATATTAGGTTCAGGACTAAATAAATTGTAAAAAAATTGTTAAATACCAAATTTAAAACACAGTGTTAGTTGAGTTGATCATAGAATTTAATATCTGTGTGTGTTTGTGAATTGGGTTACCATCACACCACACTTACATTACCCTAGACATTAGACATAGTCATCATTTATTATAGTACAAAATATAACTATGAGTGAGATCTTAGGGTGGTAGCAGAAAAGGTTCCCTGAAAAAACACCCCATCACTTGTTAGACTCAGGGGCCTTCACAGCTTGACCTCACTCAGTTACAAAATAAATACAACACCAACATTCATAACATCTAAACCCACCACACTCTTACATATGAGGGACTTCTTAAACTTGTTCTTGTGAAACAGATAAAGTTAACTTTGTCAAACGAAACCCGTAGATTTTTGGCTGAACAGGGCGCAGTCAGGCTTGAGGACATCCTCAATAAAGCGGAACGCTATACCAATGCAATGGCCGAACTTCCCAGCACTAAACGTAAACCCACAGATGAGCCATCTCGAAAGCAAAATCTAGAGCAGTCATCCTATTCTTCCAACTCCTTTCATCATTATAACCAACGAGAAACTAATAACCAGAGACCTCCCCAGGAAAAATCGAAATTCTACAAGACCCGATATCCCCCAAACAACAATTCTGATCAACCCACCAAGCCTACGTGGCAGCGCGGCCACCAAGGTCAAGGAAAAGGGAAGATTCCTACACCAGTGACGTCTGATCATGACAAACAGACCGGGCCTAACCGCATCGGATGTTTGCATACAGCCTCGCAAGGTAGAGTCAATGTCAGTGATTCTCAACCTGAGGGGGGCACCCTCAACGCGAAGAACTGTAATTTTGAATGGTACCTCAACTACTTGTCTCTTTGACACTGGATTAAGTTTTGATTGTATTGTCGCCAAGCACCAAGTCAAACCCGATCAGGAGACAGGGGAAACCGTCAAACGTAGTGGAGTTTTCAAGAGTGATACACCCAGGACGCTTCCTATCGCACTGGTAGAAATACACTCTGATTTTGTCAGAGGTGTTATTAAAGCGGCCATAATGGATAATCCTATCTACCCAGTTATTCTGGGATGTAGATATGTGTTTATTGGGAGACCAAAGGAGCCGATTGTGGCAGCGGTAACCACAAGAGGGCAAACTAAGAAGGAGAGGGAGCCTGCGCCAAATTTGTTGCCGAACGAACTGAAGGAGGCGCAACAAAGGGTCCTTACTTTGGAGCCCTGCTTTAGAAAACTGCCCATGGCCAAGGACCCCAGACACCACGGAGACATCTTTTCCAAGATGGCGTATGGTATCGTAGAACGGGCGACCCTGATACAGGGAATAACCAGCTCCTAGTACCGACGCAGTACAGAAGCCAGATCCTAGAAATGGGGCACTCTCTACCCTTTAGCGGACATATGGGACAAAACGCCACTATTCAGCGAATAAAAAACCACTATTGGTAGCCAGGAATGAACTCTGAAATTATCAGGTACGTGAAATCCTGCGCCCAGTGCCAACGTGTAGCACCCAAGCACTTGACACCCCCAGTACCTATGGGGCAAATGCCAATAGTAGGGACTCCATTTGAACGGGTTGCTATCGACATCAATGGACCCCTGGAAAGGACCAAAAGAAGGAACAGGTTCATCCTGACCTTAGTCGACACTTGCACAATGTGGGCCGAAGCTGTACCGCTAACATGCACAGATTCCAAGCATGTCGCCGACGCCCTCGTGCAAATTTTTACATGGTTGGGATTCCCTCAACAAGTTTTGACGGACAATGGATCCCAATTCCGTAGCCTGTTAATGGAGGAGATCTTTAAGATCTTGAGGGCCAAACATATCCACACAAGTCCCTACCCTACCATCCGGCCGGAAATGGGCTCGTGGAACGTTTTAACGGCAGCCTCACCATGATGTTACGTAAGCAGGGTCAGGAGAAAACGGAAGACTGGGACCTATATATCTGCTGCCTTATTCTCCTACAGAGAGGTTCCCCAAGCGTCTACGGAATTCGCGCCAGCTACACTTTTATTTGGCAGACCTATTAAGGGGCCACTAGAAGCTTTACTTCGGTCCCTGACAGACCAAAAGGCTGACAAGACTGTCGTCCCTGCAAGCAAATATGTATCTGAGCTCAAGGAAAGGCTAAAGCTAGGATGGGATCTAGCTACAACCAACCTTAAGAAAGCCCGCGCTAAAGATGCTAAAAGATACAACAAAGCTGCAAAAGAGAGAGAACTCCAACCAGGGGAGAAAGTTTTGTTGCTACTTCCAACCGGAAGCAATAAACTTCGCATCGGATGGCAAGGGCCGTTTACCGTCCTTTAAAAGATCTCACGCACCAATTACAAGATCTCCATTAAAGGAAAGGAGAAGGTCTTTCACGTAAATCTCCTTAAGAAATATTTAGAAAGACCAGTGCCATTCTCCGAGCATCTCCTGGCTGCCGCCATAGCAACGGAAGACGAGGAAGATGATGATGGTTGCATGGAGTACCCATTGCAACCCACAGAATCCTTTAAAGATGTCAAGTTCGGCTCACCAGAACAACAAACAGAAACCAGGGCG
Source organism: Oreohelix idahoensis (assembly GCA_024509875.1). Taxonomy (NCBI): domain Eukaryota; kingdom Metazoa; phylum Mollusca; class Gastropoda; order Stylommatophora; family Oreohelicidae; genus Oreohelix; species Oreohelix idahoensis. The sequence goes on from JAMPIV010014511.1 coordinate 262,501, forward strand.
CTACTAAAACAGTACACTGCAGTCTTAACGGATGTACCTGGTCGAACAAATCTCATCGAATTTGATATGAAATTAACAAACGAGACCCCTGTTCGAACCAGAGTTTACCTCATCCCGTACGCTAAAGCTGATGCATTTCGCGGAGAAATAGACAAGCTGCGTCAGGCAGGAATTATCAGTGAGTCTACATCTCCTTACAGTTCGAGTGTAGTGCTGTTGCAGTAGCCCAACAAGGAAGTTCGGCTGTGTATAGATTGCCGGTTGCTAAACGCTGTAACGGAATTCCAGCCCGAACCTCTCCAAACTGTTTCTGAGTTGTTCACCAAGCTTAGCACAGCAACAATTTTCTCCAAGATTGACCTCAGTAAAGGTTATTATCAAATACCAGTCAAGGAGGAAATTAAACCTGTGTTAGCTTTCAGCACTAGTGAAGGACATTACACATTTAATGTGATGCCGTTCGGATTGCATAACGCACAAGGAGTGTTCACCAGGATGATGAGGAAGCTTCTAGAACCTTTGCAAAGTCCCCATATCCATAATTTCATGGATGACATATTAATTGCATCGGAGACCTACAAAGAACATATTGCTACGGTTGCTATGCTCCTCATGAGACTACAGGAAACTGGTTTCACAGCCAGACCTAGAAAATGTCTCATCGGCTTTGAAAAGCTAGACTTCCTGGGGCATACTATTTCTCACGGCTGTAGTTGGCAGGTTAAGAAGAACGTGGAGAAAATAGTTGCAGCAAAAAGGCCCCGAACGAAGAAAGACACTCGTTCCTTTTTATCACTAGGTGCATACTATCAAAAATACATCCAGATCTTCAACGGACTAACGGCACCTCTGACTGATCTCACAAAGAAAGGTTGTCCTGATAAGGTCATTTGGGATCAAAAGTGCGAACACGCGTACAGCGCTTTAAAAGGACAGTTGTCTGCATACCCCATTTTGAGGTTACCTGACCTCAAGAAACCTTTCGTACTGCGGGTCGACGCGTCAGGTCAGGGCATCGGGTCAACACTGCTGCAAGCTGAGGACAGTGACCCGAATATGCTATCTCCAGTTGTCTATGGTAGTCGGAAATTAAATAAAGCCGAACGGAACTACAGCGTAGTTGAAAGAGAATGTCTCGCTCTGATGACGGTATCAGACGCCGTCATGAGTTTCTTTATGGGACATCTTTCACGGTGCAAACAGACCACGCTCCATTAGCTTTTCTTGGTGCCAATAAAGAATTTAATGCAAGGATCATGCGTTGGGCCCTCCTTTTAAGCGTTTACTCCTTCAAAGTGGAATATATTCCGGGAAGACAGAATGTCGGAGATGATTTCCTGAGTAGAAACTGGACTACGGAGAAAGAGGAGGAAGTTGAAGATACCAATCATCCAAAAGCTACCGATCAGGGCACCTTCATTGTCATATATCAAACATGAAAAGATGTTTTCATGTCTCAAAAGAGGGGACGATTTTGACGATGAAACGCAGCTGACCCTGAAATGTTAGATGATATGGTAGAATCCTCATAGCATCAGTACCCCCTAATATTGTTGTATCTTTTCGTCAAACGGGAATTCTTCCACCTGGGCTCATTAGCAATGCACAACAGAAACGTGGAACTCCACCTGGGCTCATTAATATGCGTCAGAGCAGAGTGGACTTGCCACCACGTTTGCTAATTAATATGGAGACTGTTATCTTCTGTGCATTCTGGGCAATTGCATGGCCTTAAGGGGAGGTTAAACCACGCCCACGACTATCTCTAGAGAAATTGATAGCAGCGAGTTTCCTTCGTTTGTGTATCCAGCAGAGCGCATCGTCTAAAGGAGGGGTTAAGCCACGCCTCGTGCTTGACCTCAGAGTGGTCTGAATCAACTACCGCCTCACCTTTCTTTCGTACCTGCCTTAAAGGCGTTGCCTAAATCAAACGGAGGAAAGCGGCACGATCTAAGGCAAGACGATCCCAAAACAGACGACGCTAGTCTCTCGCAGGAATTTCACATCTCTGTGTCAACCAGAGTACCGCTAGAAAGACGGAACGAACGGGAAACCCGAGCGGTCAGGAGTTGAATAATCGAACGAGGAGCGGGCGGCTAGAATCTCGATTTTTACCTGATTTCTGAAAAGGTGTGAAATTTTCACATGTCCCCCCAATCTTTCATTCCATTCCATATATATACAGACCCTGAAGAATGCCATTTTATCACTCGTTTGCCAGAGATTTACAGAAGCACTAGCTAAAGTAAAATCTTGTTAGATTTCTCCTGGATTTTGGGCTATATTTGCAATGAATTCTATTCTGTGCTAAACGGTATAATATATACTAGTTTCTAGTGATCAGTGGCCAAGTTCATTCATTTTTAGTTCACTGGATTTTGTGTTGATTTAAATCTATTAAATTAAACCTATCTCAATAGTTTCCAGTTGAAAATTTAATGATATATCTATTATAGTATTTCCAAAGATAATAGATGCTTAAAACGATTAAATTAACTTTTAAAGTCGCGAAGGAATCTATAATTAATTAATTAAGTTAAGTTCTATATATAGATGGGTGTTTTAACCATTAGACTCGCGAAGTGTTTTCTTAATAGATATAATTAAATACGCGAGTGTATATAATAGCCTTAACGGTAAAGTTGTCGCGCTTTAGAATGTTATTTGATTTTTCGGTATGATTACATGTTTTCTATCTTTCATATAGGGTGATCATAACCTTTGCATCCCAGCAAAAACATTGTATTAGAGTCCTCCAGACTCGGTTCTTAAAACCCTCCAGAATTTTATGAGACTGTTTAAATTTTAATCTTTGTGGCGATCCTCTGTTGGGATTCCGCTATCTAAATTTTTTGCAAGAAAGAAAGCAACCCCAAAGAACAATCTAACACAGCATCAATTAAATTAAGATTAAACTGGAAAAGAACATTGCCAGATCTATTTATATTATCTTATTGCTCTACTGCGAAAGAAAATAGAAAATCTTCTGAACACTGACTGTTCATATTTTCTTCACTGGATTTTAAAACCCTAGAAGTAAACCATACCTCAACGGTCAGTTGTTATCGTCACGCATTAAGAAGTATTACTATCAGCGGCGAAACCAATGAGACCACGCCTCATTCACCACCTGTATCTAAGACTGTGCCATCCCTTAGAACCTTCCTTTTAACATAACAAAAACAAAGTACATTTAGGCTTCACCTTCCAGCGATTTCGGGACTGTACTAACGCATAAACCTGATAATCTGGGGCTGGACACAGAAGAAAAGACATTACCTACGTCGAGTGTTTAATTGATGTTTTTGTATTTTCTATGGAGTGCCAGATTCTACGATCGGTAAGTGTGCGTGAGCGTATGAGTGTTGGCCATCACGAGCGTGCATGAATGACAGGAGATTTATTTTGCAACCATTTTTAATTTGCCTACCTGGTAAATACTTTAACAGTATTCCCTGTATTGTTCCTTTTAAGTGGGATGTTATAACTCTGTTTATTCCCCACCCCCTTACCTTTGCATAGTAAAAGGGAAAACAATTGAGAATAACAGGACTTTTTCTACCACCCATACCTAGTACTGTAACACCTCTTTTTTTCCAGAGTAATTAAATTTACTGTTGGGTTACATTATCTAATAACTACCTATCTTTGGACTGGGTTTATCTTTGTCTATTACAAGCGGGTAGGGCATATTAGATACCAATCTTCATCCCCCCCCCCCCCCCCACTTGTTACTTGTATTTCTGCACCTATGATTTTTTTCCTGTAACAAATGATACATGTTGTGACTGATTTTAATGATAAATAAACATAATAAAACTGGTAGTACTGTGTAGCGTCCGTGTGTTTGAAGCACCAAATTGGTGTGAGCGCATGTGTGCTTGGAAACTGGCAATGATTGGTTAGCCAGGAGAGTTTAAGGAGTAGATTGAGAGAAACAGATTGTCGTAAAAGAGTCTGTCCTTACTCTCCCCAGCACTCTGTGAAGCAACTATTTACTTTCTAACATTTATTATCACTGAGCCTTCACCATCATTCTTCACTCTAAACGGAACCACTATTTCTAAGACTCTTTCTCTCAAAATAAATTTACGACAGTAATATAAGGTAAAGGTAAGATAAAGTTTGACACAGTAATATAAGGAAAAGGTAAGATAAAGTTTGACACAGTAATATAAGGTAAAGGTAAGATAAAGTTTGACACAGTAATATAAGGTAAAGGTAAGATAAAGTTTGACACAGTAATATAAGGAAAAGTTAAGATAAAGTTTGACACAGTAATATAAGGAAAAGGTAAGATAAAGTTTGACACAGTAATATAAGGAAAAGGTAAGATAAAGTTTGACACAGTAATATAAGGTAAAGGTAAGATAAAGTTTGACACAGTAATATAAGGAAAAGATAAGATAAAGTTTAACACAGTAATATAAGGAAAAGATAAGATAAAGTCATAGCTTGACTGCCTGCGTCAGGACCAGCGAATCAGAGCTGGTCAAGACCGCGCTCCACCTCCACGTGGTGGTCCTGGAAACAGTCTGCAGCAGTGCAGTCTGGCTGAGCGAGTGTGGATCGAAATGGGAAGGCAAACCCGGTCCTAAAACATGCCGTGCAGAAGTCGGATGTGTCGACCGAAAGGTGCAGATATCACAGCTTAGGCGTAAACAGACACAACGCAACCACCGTCCTTTTCAGGACGAACGAGGAAGAAGGAAGAAGAAGAAGAAGATAAAGTTTGACACAGTAATATTAGGTAAGATCCATATAAGATACTGCCGTGGGGGAGTGACAATTTGAAGAATTCACTAGGTCCAGGTGTGTGAGGTGGGGGGACCAGCTTCCTACTTCGCTTACTTTGCCTTCGCCTATCTCAAGAGCAGAGAATGTTCCCTCAAAGCCGTTCGCGCGCACACATGGTGTGAAATCAGTTTCTGCTATACGCGCTCTGTTGCACTTCTAACAATGTACTTAACTTAGAGTCTTTGTGTGAACACTTGGTGTATCTTTATGGTAAGACTCTCCTAAACCGCCAGGGTTGAAAATTTCTACCAAACTGTCTATTTCACACTTTTCATGGCTAGCTGCTGTCTAATGTCTTCTCACGATTTCAAAACAGTTTATCTTTCCTGGGCATCTTGTAAAATCTTGAAAAACGAATACCCTTCTTGAACACTTGAAAACTGTCTCTGGACTGCTGAATCAGCTATGCTAACTATCACGATTGCGTACCAAGCGATTAAGGAGCTAGACAACAGTATATCTTTCTATCATAACAGAAGCAGCCAACTCATTGGCATGTTGTCTGGTTGGCACCTCTTAATATCGCTTACCATATCTCAGTCACTTTAACACTTTGGTATAGAACCCATTTATTATCTCAACTTACGCTTAACGCTTCTGGATCTGAACTGCTTATTATCTTAACTTCGATTTTCCATTAAAATTCTTAAACAGGTTTCCAACTCAGTCTTTGTCACTAATCGTTCACTCACTCCTACCAAAATTTCCGTGCAAACTTGCTTCGTTCACAACGTTCGAAAAAAAAAAACAAATTAAAACCCTCAAAGGAAGTAATAATAAATCATCGCCCTTTGCTACATAAGTCTATTTTCACCCTTTACTTAAGTTTAATCAGTCCTTATCTACGTCCATGCAAAATTCTGAAACCATAATTTCTCACATGCGACTTCATATTAACTAAAACCTACAACTTTTTTAAGGGGCGCAAATAAAGTTTTATCTCCATTTGCCCACAAATCAACTTGTCATATACGGTATATACTTCCCATCTCACCCGAACCGCATACACAAAGTCGCATATATCACAGACACGCTTCACCGCTTCAAATACAAAAATACAACCATTTTTTTCCAGAAGAGCAATAGAGAACTGCTTTATTATTCCGAAGATAATTTACATTGCCACAGTCTTTGACCCTCCACAACATACGGTGACAGAGATAAACAAGGAGATTAGATGTTTTGTTTTTGCGCACACATTATTGAGCATTAAACATCAAACATTCATGCAGGAGAAAAGATTCGGGGGAGTTCCCCTCCAGGATATAGGGACAAAAATAAAGGCACTTCGAATCAGACATGTAGGAAATGTAATAAGAGACCCAGAACAACACACATTAGCCCATTACTACGTAGGGCTTAGACTTGCTAGACTGAGACCACTAAAGAACAATGTTCCTGTTAAAACATATTCTACGCTAGAGTTAGGTGTTAAGGATTTTTGTGTACGGTCCTGAAGTTTGTTAGTAAGTAGGTTAAGGTCATGAGATACATGACGTGTATATACATGTGTGTGGGTAGAGAATGGTGTAACTCTGTTTAGAGTGTATTTTTATTGAAGTATGCAAGCTTGGAATGTGACATTTAAAAGTTCACTGTTAGAAGCAAGTAGAGTATGGTTGAAGAATACTCAGGGGCGTTCATGTGTGAATTAAGGTTTATGGCACATGAGAAAAGCGTGCGAGAAGTGAATGGAGTTAGCATACTTGTCAGAGAAGAATACTGAGTTGTTTGGGGAGTCTGTGGCCATCCGTTGTGGGAGACGGTTGGTGTTTTTCTAGAGTATGTGAATAGTGTATGTCAGCGGTTCCCAACCTTTTTTCACTTGCGTACCCCTTGGCAGCTCATTTCTATAAATTGTACCCCTAATATTAGCAAAATATTTGAAATTAATATAGTTGCTGTTATTCAAAATTTATAGATTATAACCAGAAATAAAGGGGCCAACCACGAAATTAAAAAACAATGTAATAAAAAGGTGAACAAACAGTGCATATATTTTTACATGAAAAAAATCTGAAGTTACAATAAAAATTAACACATTTAATTTATTAATAATAATAATAAAAACGTTGTTATTGTTAAAAGTTGAAATCACTTTTTATAACACACATGTCACGTGACCATGACAAATGTTCAGTGCGATCCTTGAGCTTGTTTTGAGGCACATAGTTTTTTGAAATCAGGTTCAAGTGATGTAAGATACAGTCTCAATTCTGGACCTGCATTCAGTTTACTACGGTATTTATTTTTTGTACAGGTATAAGAAGAGAAAGCCCTCTCCACCAGCTCAGTATTTGTAAATGGCAACAGAAACCTAAGCGCCTTGTCGCTGTTCATATTCTCTGCTGATGTTTCCCCAAAAGTTAGTAAGGAATTTTCCTTTGAATTCAGCTATTAAAGTAGTATCAGTCGAAAGTACAATCAACTTCTCTTTTTCGTTGATTGATAATGTGGCTGCTTGGAAATATTCTTCTTCAAAGGGATTTACAATCAAGTAGTTCTCTTTTCCAGGTTTCGGAAAGTACTTCTCGAAAGATGATTTTAGCCCTTTCAAGTGTTCAATTATTTTCTCGCTCATTTCCTGGGAGAGGTGCAGCTCGTTCTCAGATAGGAAATTGTGCAGAGTTTCAAATACCTCAGGCTGGCCTTTTTCAATACACGACCTCCAAAAATCTAATTTTTAAATCCTAGATTCAATTTTGTTTGAAACACTGAAGATCGTTACCGAGCTATTCTGAAGTGCCAAATTTAGTTTGTTTATGTGTAGGAGAATATCCGATAAGTATGCAAGATTCTGATGCCAATCACAGTCGTGTAACTTTGAAGTAAGTTGGAAAGGATGGTCTTCAAAAAGAAAGTTGGACTTCGTGTCTAAGTTCGAACAGCCGGGTAAGGACTTTACCACGAGAGAGCCACCTTACTTGTGTATGAAGGAGCAGGGTAGAATGAAGACTGTTCATCTCTTCACACAGTGCTTTGAAAAGCCTCGAGTTTGTGGACTTTGACTTTATAAAATTAACCACTTTCACAGCTTCATCAAGAACGACTTTTAATTCACCAGGGAGGCGGTTAGATGCAAGGCTTTGCCTGTGGATGCAGCTGTGGCTCCAGGTTATATTGGGAGCTACCTTCGTGACACGAGCGCGAAGACTGGAGTAGTATTTGTAATAAATATTCTCTATGTGTGCTGTGCGTGCTGCGCACACCTTTGCCTGAAGGAAAATAAAAATTTAATTTATTATTCTATAAAATATTTCTCTTCTAAAGTTCTGCTTTCGGACCGCACGCATCAGGATAACGGATTTTCCCGCATAGAATCTACGAGTATATCAAATTTCAGTTTCCGAGACGCGTTTTATAGTGCAGTTTTTATTGGTTGGTTACAATCGCCCGAAGTTTCTCGGGTAATTCCGTCACAATGCATGCGGCACCTTTCGGATTCACGTCTGAAGAATGGATTGTGTTTATCGGGGTCATGGCCAGATACGTCAATACAATACGAACATGCGTGCGGTGGTCTTGCAGCTCTCGGGTTGTAAAAATCGGCTGTGTCCGTCCAATGTTTTTTTTGTGATTAATTTTTGTTAGTTGCCGGGAATGCAGATTATTACAGTGACAGTAAGTTTCTAGTTGTAAGTTAATTTGTATTTCGGAGATAATTGACAAATACCCCTAATAACTATCGTTGCGTAATTGAATATAGTTGGTTTTTAAATTAAGAGGGGAAGAAGTTAAATAGTAGGCGTACATATTCATTTTAAGTAGCAGCACACCTAGCTCGCATTACCAGGATACGCCACTGTGGAGTAGCAACCTGATATAGACTTGGCTCCGTCAGTGCATAGTCCACAACAATTAGACCAATTAATGTCCTTTTCTTTAAAATAAGAATCAATAGCATGAAATATATCCTCACCTCTTGTAAGCCCTGACAGTAGATGACAAAGCAAAAGGTTTTCTTCAACTTCATTGCTTTTCAAATACCTCACAATAACAAGCAAAACAGCGGAATTAGCAATATCTGTGCTTTCGTCAACTTGAATAGCAAAGAATTTACTATTTTTAATTCTACTTATTATTGTCGCTTCAACATCGTCAGAATATCCTGCATTCTTCGAGAAATTATATTGTTCGAAAGAGGGATAGTGTTCATTTTGCGAACATGTTCCTGTCCGAGCAGGCACATAACGGCATCTTTTATACAAGGAGAAATTAAATTCTCAGCTATAGTATGATTTTTACCATTTATCAATACGATAACTAATACGGTAGGAGGCTTCAACCGCATTTTCGTTATATATATGTATCTTTTTTCCGCCATTACTCAATTTTTTTCGCGTACCCCTGAACATTCTGTCGCATACCCCCAGGGGTACGCGTACCACAGGTTGGGAACCGCTGGTGTATGTGATTTTCATTATAACATATTGGATGTGACGCGATGATGTTTCGCGTAAGGTGTATTTACAAGGCCTTTATATATTATTGTTTATAAGCGCGTTGTGGGTTTCCCGCGCTGTAAAGTTCAGGAAGAACTTAGATGCCTGGTGATTAAACCAGAGGTATAGATATATGTGCGAGGAGTGAATGCCGCACTTTGGATTAAAAGACACGTCGTTTCCCGTGTCAGAAGGAGGTCTATGGTAGGACCATTATATGTTATTGTTTGAAGGCGCGTTGTTGGCTTTCCCGCGCCAATAGGAGGTCTACGTAAGCGCGTTGTGGTTTTCCCGAGCTGTTAAGTTCTGGAGGAACTTGGATGCCTGGTGGTTAGACCAGAGATAGAAATATATGTGCGAGGAGTGAATGCCGCACTTACATTATATACAGACCATATAGAGATTTATGTGCGAGGGGTGAATGCCGCACTTACATTGAATGCAGTTGTTACCAGTACGTAAGGATGACTGTACTACATATTCTAATTACGCAAGTATTTGTACTATTGTTGCTGATATCCAGGACTATGCTGTTGAGATTATATGTAATGGAACTGTGACTCAGACTTCTGTCAAGTTATTTCATTCGCGTATGTACTGTCTTCCTGTACCACATAGAAATAGACTTGTATCATTTGGTATTTATATTGATTGTTAGTACCACATAGAAAAAGCCATTGCAATAGTGGTGGCCTCGATTTCTACAGTGGTGGTTTCCAGTGATTTAGGGGGCTCGCATAAGGAATTTTCTGAACCCAGGACTATTGCGGAGAATCAACCAACCCGCCCCGGAACCTTGAAGTACTGTAAAACTTCAAAAATTCTTTGAACGGTAAATAAAGTGTTTGGACACTAGTGAAATTCATCTATAAGATTTGAATGCACGCAGCCAATTGACATAATATGCTCTCATCAGATATTAACATCACTACATTTGATTTATATTTTGGAGAACATAATTGAGTTATGAAAGACATAGTACTTTCTATACAGAGCTGGATGTCTACGGTCCTGATTCAAGCCAGAAAAGTATACACGAAGTGCTTGGAATTTCTGCCAATCAGCGTACAGCGGTCATGTTGTGACCCAATTATCGTCTAATTTACACGGTCCAGCTAGTCCTGTTTACTGACAGACATCGGTACGGAGGGTGCAAGGTCAACTTTGCTTGTGTGTGTACTCGGTCAAGTCATCGCATCGGAATCTGCATGAAGTAGCCTGTTTTTTCAACGTTCAAGTGTTTGAAAGCAACGTATTTGACCTACGTTGCGGCCACAAGGCCTTCGTCAGGGACAGACAAACAAGAGACAGGAGGGAAAGAAAATGAGAATTAAGTAGAGAACATGAAACTATAAAAATAAGAGAAAAAACTCCCTTAATATTAAGTCCAGTCACATGGGAAGCAAGATGGCTGCCACTAAACCGGAAAGAGGAAGTTGATAGTACATGAAAAATAAGAAACAATGAAAACAAGGACTGGAAAAGAGTGAGAAAAAAGTAATCAAAAAATAATAAATAAAATAAAAAAATAAATAAAATATAAATAAATAAATAATAATAATAAATAAATTTAAAACAAATAAATAAATAAATAAATAAAAATAAAAAATAAATAAAGAAATAAATAAAATAAAAAATAAAGGAAAAAATAATTTAAAAAATTGTTTTTTTTTTTTATTAAAAAAAAAATAAAATAAATGAACAAATTTAAAAAAAAAAAAGTAATAATAATAAGTAAATAAATAAATAAATAAAATGATTAAATTAAAAAAATGGTAATTTAAAAAAAAAAAAAAAAAAAAAGGTGATCGCATCAAAGTAGAAAGTCATAATACAACTAGGACTCGATAGAGAAAGGCGTCTCAGACAAAAGAATGTTGGGTATTCAAACCGTGTCGTTTGAGGCAACCCATAAGATGGATGAGCTGTTGTTCCTGGCGAAACCGACTGTTGGCGTCCGAGGAACAGTATCTGATGGCTGTCACCTGGATGTCAGTGGCACCGTGGTGGTCAGGGCCATTGAAGTGGATGGCCACAGGTGTGGAATTAAACTGAGAGATGTCATAGAGGTGTCTGCAGAATCGGTCGCCCTGTCGTGTGCCCGTTTGGCCGATGTACGTAATGGTGCAACGTTTGCATATAATAGCATAAATGACGTTGCGTGACTCACATGTGAAGCCATGGGTGATGGTGAACTTGGCGTTAGGGAACGAGACTGAACGTGTTTCGATTACATACTGACATGTCTTACATCGTGTACGGTTACATGGCTTGGTTCCAAAGTGGCCATCGTTGACGGTTTTCAAACGGCTGTGGACTAGGAGGTCCCTCAAATTTTTGTCCCGTCTATATGCCAGCAAGGGTGGCTCACTAAATGCTTCCCGCGCCACTGGGTCAGCTTGGAGGAGAGGTAGGTGGCGAAACAGGATCCTTTTGACAGCAGTGCTGTGAGGGTGATAGGTCATTAACTTGAATCTATCAGAGGAAGTTTTTTGGCGGGGTTTGAAGGCCTCTGGACGTGAGATAGGGAGAACACGTTCTAAGGCAGAGGTAAGAACATCTTCTGGATACTGTCTGTTACAGAAGAAGTCCAACTTTTCTTGTGCTCGGCATAGAAAGTTGTCATCATCTTGGCATAACCGACGGAGGCGGAGAAGTTGTGAGAAAGGTAAGGAGTCCCGACAAGCCGGAGGATGAGAGGAAGTATAAAGGAGGTAACTGTGTGCATCGGTGGGTTTGTAGTACACCGAAGTGGTGAGGTGGGGGGGAGTGATAGTGACAACAATGTCAAGGAAATTAACAGAGACAGTGGAGATGTGAGAGGTGAATTGGATCGCAGGGTGGAAGTTGTCAATGAAATTAATGAACCTAGATAGGTCAACCTCTGGCATATCGGTGAGACCTATGCCATCATCGATGTATCTATGATACATCAATGGAAAAGGTCCAGGATACTGCTGCCACACCTGATACTCCAGGTAGCCCATGAAGAGGCAGGCATAACTGGGATCCATCTTGGTGCCCATGGCAACTCCACTTATTTGGTCAAATAACTGTCCATTGAACTCAAAGAAATTGAGTCGAAGGACCAGTTCTGCAAGTCGCAGGAGAGTCTCTGTAGCGATAGAGGGGTGCGTGCGCTGGTCTAGGAAAAACCGAAGAGCTCGGAGACCATCAGAGTGAGGAATGGAAGTGTAAAGTGAGCAAACATCTAACAGAAATAAACGGTACGTACGGTCTGGAGAAAGCTGAATAGAGGAAAAAGTAGTAAGAGCATGGTTTGTGTCCTTTAAGAAGGAAGGAAGCTGCTCTACAACAGGCTGGAAGATGCCGTCGAGGAAGTCTGATATACGTTCGGTAGGGCAGGCACACGCAGAGACAATGGGTCTCCCAGGGTTGGAGGGTTTATGAATTTTGGGAAGCATATAAAATACAGGCTTGCCCAGACCACTATTTCAATACGGAGATGAGAAGCGCTAGAAGGTAAGGACTTGTTGGCGATAAGACTTTTGATGGTGTCATGGACCAGATGATTGTTGAGGACTGTCGCATCATTGTCACGGCGCTGGTAGAAGGAGCTGTTGGTGAGCTGCTTATTACCTTCTTGGAGGTACAGGTCCTTGCGCCATACCACAATGGCACCTCCTTTGTCAGCCGGTTTGATAACAATGTTTGAATAACGCAGGCGTTCAAACCTATCAGAGGACTTGTTTGTACGTCACGTGTGGTGTGCTGTGCTGTCATTTTCATCATCAAGCCATCGGAAAGGAAGTGAAATAAACAACACATCTGGTACATCGGTCTACAGTCAAGATCAACGAACCATATGTATTAAAGATACGTATTACTTGTTGTTAATTTGTATTAGAAACTGTGTGATTTGAGTATTGTTGTGCGTAGTATTTTTTTTTTCTTTCTCGTTGTGCGGTAATTTGTCCTGTTTCGTTTTGTTTCGTTAATACTCATCAGTAGTTTTCGTATAACTGACCTTTTCTACTGTGTTGTGTGTTCGTGCATGTGTAAGTTCTTAGTGCTAATTTTTGCTTTGTATTTGGTGCTGTGTAAATTATATATTAAGGTTAATATTATAGATTAATTATCTAGCCTAATTACAACCGTAAGAGTTTTTCTGTTTAAGTTTAATATATTAGTCTAGTAGTTTTATTATAAATATAAATACTGTATTAGTTTTATTTGTTTATTAATCGTAAAGCTTATTTGCTATGTCTTTTCTATCATCTGTTACAGTTTGTTGATTTGTTATATTCAACTCTTTGTTAAGCCTTTGTAATTATTCGGTGTTATACTACTATCATACTATTCTTCTGTCATCTGGTAGAGACTATAGAAGCTTATATTTATTATTTTTCTCTTTCATCCTTACATTACTTTCAAGTATTGACTTAGATATTTTATGGGTATTTATTTCTTGTAGCCTAAGTTTGTATTAGAATTAGTGTTAATCTACATCATATTTAAGTGGTTCTAAATGTGGTTATTAGTTTAATGTTTATGGCAATACTTTTGAGTAGTTATTTACATTGTTTTGTATCTTGTACAGAATCTGTGCGAGTTGAACATCAGTGAGACAAGCTTGCTGTAGTACCAGCCATAGCAACACAGATATCCTTCAGCTGTAGATCTGCATTATCTTGATGGAACCATAGACTGTAATCAAGACACACTTAAGATAAGTCACAGTTTATGCCATTGTTGCACTTCTTTGTTCAAATACCATTCTACTGACATTCCTGATGGTCATTCATTTGTATTCGTTGTTATATTAGCGTTTTCTATTTGTGTTACTTGGTTATATATTATTAATACTTTTTTCTTCATTAGAAGGAATTGGTATTAATCTATTCTGTAGGGTTTTTTTGTTGTAAATTTAATTCCAGTGTCTTGGAGAGACTCGGTAGCTAGTGCCCCATGGAATTCTTTGACATTTATTGGTGTTAGCTGTTATAGTTTGGTTTGTGTAATCATTGTTGCATAACTTAGTCTCTTTTGTCATGTTTACTTGTAGTATTCTTGCGTTAATTTTCTACTATCTTGTAAATAAGTTCATTTCACAGTTCTATTGTATTATTGTTGTTGTTTGTATTGCAGGTGTTTATTATCCCCCCACCTGTCGGTTGTTGTTCGTTTGTTTATGATTTTAGTGTCACCGGTGTACTTCATTATTATCATCATTCATTGTGTTTTGGTCCTGGTTATTAGTTACAAATAGTTTGTATGATTACTGTGTTAGAATCTGAGCATTGTAGGTATGAGGATCAAGGTATATTGAGGATCAGTGTGTTCAGCTACACATGTCTTGGTCTAAACATAGGTGGATCTGACTATTACAAGTAACTGATTTTAGGGTTATTAGTTTGTATTATCTGTAGAATTATTGGTGATTTGTTACTGTGTCATGGTAGTACCTATGTAGAGGTATATTAATACTGATAATTTAGTATTGTAGTGAATACACTTTCTTATTTTGGAATCTAGGCTGTAAATCTATAGTCATGGCAGATTGTTCAAGAACAATTAGAAACAGAAAGAAAAGAATAGCCTTAAGAGACTTTATTTTGGCTATCAGAGATTGTGAGTCTTACGAATTGTTTAACACTATGGTAAAAGTGGATGATAAATACAAGCCACATAGAGCAAAGGTATATCTGATAGAGATTAAGGAAATAAGAGAAGTTACAACTGGAATCGCATTACCAGTATTGGATGATAGCAAGAGACCAAAACTGAATTTAAAGAGGAAAGCTAATATAGCAGGTGTCATGAATACTGAAACCAAAGAAGTCACTGTACAAACAGATAACTGTTGTGAAGACTGTTCAGTCTCAGTTGGCAAAATGAATGTGGATGAACCACAAAAGATTATCATCAATGATGAATCAGTTAGGAGTAAAACTAACTTATATTCTATGGAAGGAAGATCAATAAGTGTTAGTAAGAATGCAGTGTCTACAAAAGCCTATGAGACAACAAAGGGAGTGACAAAGCCTGTGCATGATGAAACATACCATGCAACTCAAGAAGTGTTTTTACCAAAAATGGGTTTTTGGTGTGACAAAGATCAGTTAAAGATAGACAAATTGATTCAGGAAGAGGGAACTTTCGAGGAAAAGTGTATAATATTAGAAGGAAAATTTAAGATTGTTGAGCAGTTATTAGAAAAGGAATACAAAGATGGTATTCAAAGATTAAATGATGAATTCAAGGTGGATAGGAACAGGATATTAGCTGAATATAAGGGTAATACTCGTGTTAAAGAGGAACATTGCAGGGTCCTGTCATCTCGGTGGAAGGAGAAAGGTAATGCTTTAGAAGAGAGTTACTTTGTTAAATTTGATACACTAGAAGAGCATTTTAAGGCAGCTAAACAAAGATTACAGCAGCAAGCCGAAGCATTGAAAGATCAAGCTAAGTCTACGGAGGAGAGACATGAGGCTATGCTTGGTACAGATCCATCAGATTGGGAGAAGGAACCCTTAGATGCTCAAATGCAATATAGGAGGACGAAGATGAAGGATGCTGCCTCTGTTGCCAAGAAAGCAGTACTTGAAGAGACTGAAGCTTCAAGGAAGGAAGTATGGAAGACTGTGATGGATGGTCTGAAAGGAAATTGTGCAGGAGTTACAGACCAGTTAGAGTTAATATTATCTTTCAATTTCAAAAACAGATACGTGGATAAAGGAAAAGAACCATTGAAGTTGTTAATGTTCAACGCCATCAAAGGGTTACCACCAAATAAGTGGGACATAAGTGATCTGTTTGCTCTACTAAAGATACTGTGCTATTTGGAAACACTTTTGTGATCGTGGTAGTGATGATGATGGATTCTAGATTGAAAATAGTTTTGATGTTAGTTGGAAGAGATTGGTACTTTTTATGACTCAGCATGAGAGGTTAATTGTTACTGTGCATAAAACAAGGCTGAAAGCTATAACTTTCAAGAATGGGAATTTAACAGAGCGTATATAAACAACAAATAGTGAACAATTGTACAGTACAAGTCAGTATAACTAGTTGTTTTAGATTGACTTATTTCATTGACTAAAGTAGTAAAGCTTAATTCGGAGGTACAGGGTGTAGTGTCTAAGGCCGCTGATCACGAAGACATATGAAATGGGTATATCATCCCTTAATTGATTATTTTGTCACCCCACTGAGAATGTTTAGTATAATGGGGTGGACATAGAAGGGTATGTGATGAGGCATAATGTGATACAAATTTTCCAAGGCAAATGATTTTATTCTTGCCTAATTTTGTCTATCCATAGGAAAGTATGCTATGCCACGAGATACCAGTGTTTTTGGAGGAATTGCCTATCATTACAGCAGCTGATGGGTGGTCATCAAGCAGGCTTGCTCACCGATACTTCTTAGACATCAGTCCTTTACTCTGGATTTGGAGCAATCGAGAAATGATTTTGCAGATGAACTGCAGTATTTAGTATAGATTGTTTAATATTTATGAAACATTTGTGTTAGTTTGATAAATTGTAAGTGTTAACTTATAATATAAATATGTTAGTAATGAACGGTGCTGATGGACCTTTTGGTTCACATATGTATTTTTGTATGGTGAATCCACTTATAATTGGTTAATATATTATTGATGCACACATTGTTAGATTTGCATCCGACACAGTTTAATGCTGTATAAGATGGAATTTTTTTTGGTTTGCCAGTAGAATATGATTGCTAAGGCAAAGCCTACATCACCTTTCCTGTGCCACTGTTAATGTGGTAACCTTTTGGTTCACTAATATATTTCCATCCCACTTTTGTTGATTCATATGACGACATATTTCACCGACCTCACACTTTGGTTTGATGTAATGTTTAAAAAAATGATGTTATCATTTTTTTCCCCGGGGGTCGGTGTGAACTGTTAAGTCATATTCTACGCTAGAGTTAGGTGTTAAGGATTTTTGTGTACGGTTCTGAAGTTTGTTAGTAAGTAGGTTAAGGTCATGAGATACATGACGTGTATATACATGTGTGTGGGTAGAGAATGGTGTAACTCTGTTTAGAGTGTATTTTTATTGAAGTATGCAAGCTTGGAATGTGACATTTAAAAGTTCACTGTTAGAAGCACGTAGAGTATGGTTGAAGAATACTCAGGGGCGTTCATGTGTGAATTAAGGTTTATGGCACATGAGAAAAGCGTGCGAGAAGTGAATGGAGTTAGCATACTTGTCAGAGAAGAATACGGAGTTGTTTGGGGAGTCTGTGGCCATCCGTTGTGGGAGACGGTTGGTGTTTTTCTAGAGTATGTGAATAGTGTATGTGATTTTCATTATAACATATTGGATGTGACGCGATGATGTTTCGCGTAAGGTGTATTTACACGGCCTTATATATTATTATTTATAAGCGTGTTGTGGGTTTCCCGCTCTGTAAAGTTCAGGAGGAACTTAGATGCCTGGTTATTAAACCAGAGGTATAGATATATGTGCGAGGAGTGAATGCCGCACTTTGGATTAAAAGACACGTCGTTTCCCGTGTCAGAAGGAGGTCTATGGTAGGACCATTATATGTTATTGTTTGAAGGCGCGTTGTTGGCTTTCCCGCGCCAATAGGAGGTCTACGTAAGCGTGTTGTGGTTTTCCCGCGCTGTTAAGTTCTGGAGAAACTTTGATGCCTGGTGGTTAGACCAGAGATAGAAATATATGTGCGAGGAGTGAATGCCGCACTTACATTATATACAGACCATATAGAGATTTATGTGCGAGGGGTGAATGCCGCACTTACATTGAATGCAGTTGTTACCAGTACGTAAGGATGACTGTACTACGTATTCTAATTATGCAAGTATTTGTACTAATGTTGCTGATGCCCAGGACTATGCTGTTGAGATTATATGTAATAGAACTGTGACTCAGACTTCTGTCAAGTTATTTCATTCGCGTATGTACTGTCTTCCTGTACCACATAGAAATAGACTTGTATCATTTGGTGGTTGTATTGATTGTTAGTACCACATAGAAAAAGCCATTGCAATAGTGGTGGCCTCGATTTCTACAGTCCCACACCATTACGGCACACTACCACACTTTTACAGGACATGCATACAAGCCATCAGAGGACACGAAATTTTAATTAACCAGAAAACAAACAAAATTTACAATTACTTAGTCAGGTTACAAGCACCATCTTTACACCTAAGAAATAAAAGTGCAAGAAAGAGTGTGTAAAAAAGTGTGTGCGAGGGAGTGAAAAGGTTTTCTAAGCAGATGCTCATTGTATTTTCATTGAAACTTCTTTATTGAAATATGTAAAATGAATATGATTGTAAATTCAAACTGAATACGAATAAAGATTGGAAAAAAAAATCAACATGTCATAAATTTATCTCATCTCTAGTAAAATTCAACAGTCTGTTACCCCCTGTATGCAAATTTTTCAACTGGATTATATATATATATATACTAAAATTGGAACGAGCACAGAAGAGAAAACCAATGATGGTGAAGATGACATATAGATGGAAGAACTGAAGGCAGCACTGGAGAAAATCAAGATGGACAAAGCAGCAGGGCATGATGGTATTACACCAAAAATGGTTAAGTACATGGGAGCATCAGGCGACCTATTACTCTTAAGGGTCCTACAGGCAGCGTGGTGCAACAAGGCCATATCAGAGGATTGGGATATTCCCATCATAACACCAATTTTCAAAAAGGGTGGCAATCGACAATGTGGAAACCATAGAGGCATATACCTTCTCAGTGCGCCTGGTAAAATCTATTCTAGAACCCTAGAGCAGAGACTCCGACGCTTAGCTGAGCCACAACTGGATGAGGTCCAGTGCGGATTCCGAGCAAACCGAAGTACTCAAGACCTAATCTTCACACTCAGACAGCTGAGTGAAAAGGCCATTGAGGTCAATACATATCTGCACACTATAGGATGCAGTGTAACACTAATATGGATACCATCACATGTGGGATACCAGAAAATGAGCTTGCAGAGAAAGAAGCCAAAGGGGGAAGAATTAGCTATAACAAAATTGAAGTAGGCTTAGGGAAGTTTGAAATTAAGAGCTTAATTGCTCAAGCAATAACTAAAGAGTGGATAACAGCATGGGACCAAAGTAAAAAAGCAGGACACTCAAATAAAATCCTGAAAAAACCAAGCAAGATATTGTCAGATAAAAGATGAACTAAAAATACCAATTAATAAAAAAATGCTGAGGCTCAAGCTGGGAACTGGATATGTCATGAAAGAGGAACCCACGTGTGGCGTGAGGTTTTATTGGCTCTAAGATCAGTATAGTACTGACAATTACAGAAATAGAATTTCTGCAGAAAATGGTGAAGTCCCAGTGTCTGAGAGAACTACTGGTATCACAAATTAGTTACGGCTGTGAATGATCTGATCTCGAAACAATAGTAGAGAGGAGACCGACATAAAGTGCCACCTCCGTTGTGTAACTAACTGTGATATTAAAAAAACAAGGAAACAGATTTTACTTAACAATGATAAAATTGACAAGTCGTTCAAATACAATTTCCTTATTATTTATTTAGTATATACACTATCTACTCTTGTGCTGAAGGGTGAATGTTGAAAAATGGAATGTAATGGATTTGTAAGTTAACATATGATTTACAAATATTTATGTAGATATATAAATATATTACAACAAGTTTTCCAATTATAGGAACAAAAAATTATATCAGCTGTGCTATTATTCAATTATAGTGCAGGTATCAGCTGTTCTGTTAATTACGTCTATAACAATTATTAGCTATGCTGTTAATCTTGTCTCTTTCTACGCTAAATGACTTTTTCGTCACTGACACTAATTTTTGCTCACAATGCTGACAGAAATGGTACTAATGTGTACTCATCTCTCTAATGGTCTGTTCTTCTTTGTTTGGTTCACACAACAACGGCTGAGGATCATTCCTTTAGCCCACCCAAGACTGAGGGGGACCAAAGATGTAGATTCTGTGCAACCTCTATGCTCCTGCGGAGTTCCAGGCAGCTGGATTGACGACCCACGATCTCAGTTTTGATGACACGAATAAACCTGTAACAAGGAAAAATAGGGGCTAATTTATGTCCTTAAGCCCACCTATTTCTATTGTATATGATATGAGCGTGTCTCAGGTGTCTGCATGTAGGATGAATGACAACATGGCTCAGTATGATTTAGCAATAGCGAGACAAGACAGGTGTCTACTTGCAAAACATTCTTTCTGATAAACTAATACATGGATACATTCAATAATATAAATTCAATACATGAATACATCCAATAATATAAATTCAATACATGAATACATCCAATAATATGTACACCTAGGTGTGATACAACCATTTCCTTCCCCCTATAATATACCAGGCCCTCTCTGACAAGTGCTATACAAGCTGGTAACATATATCCTAACAATATTGTTATGTTCTTATGATAGGAGTATATGAGACGAGGACTGTTTGGTGATATATCAGGTGGGAGTTATAGGAGACAATAGATTGGTGTTATAGGAGACAATAGATTGAGTCCTAACAAGGACTGTTTTGGTTATATTTCAGTTGGTTTTATCTGAGATAATAGACTGAAGTTATGTGAGACAATAGATTGAGTTATAGGAGACAATAGATTGAGTCGTAACAAGGACTGTTTTGGTTATATTTCAGTTGGTCTGAGATATTAGATTGAAGTTATAGGAGACAATAGGTTGAAGTATGAGTCCTATTAGTCTTCGTCTTCATCAATCCATATCAGGAAATACCATCCTTATACCTAATGCCCCAAGATACAATCAGTAACCTGATACATTCATAGTGAACCAAAATATATTAAATATATACAGGTGTAGGTATTATAAATGACACACAACAAATACCAACATTATAGACCTGCTGTAAATATTTTCCTACCAGTTTATAGTGAATTATATTTACCCTCTAAGATTTTTTAAACCGGCCAGGTTTTGACTCGACTTAGTGAAGCAGGCTGCAGGTCAATTGCACTCCAGGTAATCTATAAATTAAAGTTGACAGCTCCTCTTCAGTCGGTCGTCTCTGGCTTCGTGTTCGGTGTTGCGTGCTTTAGCATAAAATCTCGCCCGATTATATAGGCAGGTAAAGTAACTTCTACTGGTTAAGGAAAGCGTTTGGTTGGTTCCTGGCGGAGCAAGCTGATTGGTTTCCTGCAGTTTAGTCTCATGCCTGGTACAGGCTAATTTTATTCAGTTTTTTTCCGCCATATTGCGTGAACAAGATGGCCACGACCCACATCCGAAAAAAAACAGGGCTTAAGTTTTTCCTGGCGTAACTTCTTGTAATTTATTCCGGCTCAGCAACTGTGCGTTGATTGGCTGGGCTCTCGACATAGGGATTTAACAAAGTAGTGGGTTTACACAACTCGTTCCACGACACCACGTGCGAAGAGTGTCAAGAACCAAACACAATTAGACACTTTCTGGTGGACTGCAAAAATTATGACCAGCAGAAACAAAACATTAAGACAAACTGTAGTAACCACAAGGTAGAAATGAGTGTAGATAATCTAATAGGCACTAAGACCCCATCAGAAATACAAAAGTTAATAAAACACTATATTACAAAAACAAAAGCTAACATGTAAAAAAAAAATAAATAAACAAGGATGCGAGCCAGTAGTCTACACTGGTGAAAGACTTCCCCCAGATAAATACAGATTGACCAAAATCCTTCCAGTAAAAAATAAAAAACATACCAGTTTGGACTATATGATATTTTGGATAATAAAACCACATTGAACTATAACTACAATAGTTTAAAAAAAACCTACTAGAGATAATATAGTATAAAATAAATACAAACAAAAGCATATTACAAAAAAATGAAACGCGTCCTAATATAACCAACAGCTTCATGTAAATGGTAGATGGTTGAATGAGCGTGCTACAAAGAAAAGTATCAAACACCTAAATAAAAAAAATCCATATCACGTGACAGAAATTGAGAATGAACTAAATGACAACAGGAGAATTAGTGAAGTCATCATGGCATGCAGTAGAAAGATAACAACATCATTATTCCCGCCATATATTGACTGGTTATCTGCTCGTGTGATCATAATAAAATAAAAACGGTTGTCCATTGAGAATCACATACATTTAAGTTGGTGCGCACAAGTTTTTGTCAGTGAGGGAAACATTTAAGTTGGTGCGCACAAGTTTTTGTCAGTGAGGGAGACATTTGCCCTACTCGAAATTTGTATGCACACGAGCCATTACAAATTAGAAGGAACATTGGGAAAATAATCAGAAACCAATGTTGTTTTTTACGGCTGGGTAGACTAGTAGCGTGTCGCTGCAAGGTTTTGAACCCAGTAAATTTGCCGCAGAAGGCTACTGCTCTAAACCCTCTGCACAATAAACACTTCATTATAATTTTATATATCAAATAGTTAATCAAAATATTCGTGAACATTATTTCATATTCAACAAAATCGATCATACAAGAAGCAATATCGTTTCAAAAATTAAGCAACAACCAACCAATACCCTTTATCTCCCCTAGGAGCATAGGCCTTCAACAAACACACGCCAAGTCTTCCTGTCACGTGCCATCCGCTCAAGTTTTCTCCACGTCTTCCTCATCATTTACTCTTCTGTCTCCAGTTCTCTTCGCTGTATTTTATTTATTTATTTTATTTTATTATTTTATTTTATTTATTTATCTGCCTGTGCCTCTCTTACTCTGGGGATTCCAGTACGATGACTACCTTGTAAAGCTTAAACAGGTTTCCTCAATGTGTTGTCTGATCTATCACCAGAATTGTCTTCATATTTCTTGTTCCACTAGTGCTTGTTTAGTTCTTGTCATTAGTTCCACATTGGCGTTCTTGTTATCAGTTCCACGTTGGCGTTCTTGACATCAGTTCCACAATGGCGTTCTTGTCATCAGTTCCACATTGACGTTCTTGTCATCAGCTCCACATTGTCGTTCTTGTCATCAGTTCCACATTGGCGTTCATGTCATCAGTTCCACATTGGCGTGCTTTTCATCAGTTCCACGTTGGCGTTCTTGTCATCAGTTCCACATTGGCGTTCTTGTCATCAGTTCCACGTTGGCGTTCTTGTCATCAGTTCCACATTGGCGTTCTTGTCATCAGTTCCACGTTGGCGTTCTTGTCATCAGTTCCACATTGGCGTTCTTGTCATCAGATCCACGTTGGCGTTCTGTTCATAAGTTCCCCATTGACGTTCTGGTCATCAGTTCCTCACTGACGATTTTGTCATCAGTTCCACGTTGGCGTTCTTGTCATCAGTTCCACATTGGCGTTCTTGTCATCAGTTCCACGTTGGCGTTCTTTTCATAAGTTCCCCATTGACGTTTTTGTCATAAGTTCCCCATTGACGTTCTTGTCATCAGTTCCACGTTGGCGTTCTTGTCATCAGTTCCACGTTGGCGTTCTTGTCATCAGCTCCACGTTGGCGTTCTTGTCATCAGTTCCACATTGGCGTTCTTGTCATCAGTTCCACATTGGCGTTCTTTTCATAAGTTCCCCAGTGACGTTCTTGTCATCAGTTCCCCATTGACGTTTTTGTCATCAGTTCCACGTTGGCGTTCTTGTCATCAGTTCCACATTGGCGTTCTTTTCATAAGTTCCCCATTGACGTTCTTGTCATCAGTTCTCCATTGACGTTCTTGTCATCAGTTCCACGTTGGCGTTCTTGTCATCAGTTCCACATTGGCGTTCTTGTCATCAGTTCCACGTTGGCGTTCTTGTCATCAGTTCCACGTTGGCGTTCTTGTCATCAGTTCCACATTGACGTTCTTGTCATCAGTTCTACATTGGCGTTCGTGTCATCAGTTCCACGTTGACGTTCTTGTCATCAGTTCCACGTTGACGTTCTTGTCATCAGTTCCACATTGACGTTCTTGTCATCAGTTCCACATTGATGTTCTTGTCATCAGTTTCACATTGGCGTTCTTGTCATCAGTTCCACATTGGCGTTCTTGTCCGTACCATTTAAATCCTTCTAGTTAATGCAAGCGCCTATTTATGACAGTGTAAAGCTTTATTTATATATCATATACTTTACCACAATATTCACGAACCTTATTTCATATCCAACAAATAAAATACAGTTCCGCAAACTGCGAAATCGCTTTAAAATAAAGCATCACAGCGAATGGTCACTAAAATACCTGACACCACAAAACCCGGGGAAATGCAGTTTGTGACCATAAATTAATCAAATTATTTTAGAGATGCCACGTGATACGTTAGTGCCTGGTTATCGCCAATGTTTACCTTCACAATTCCAGGAGTCAGCCGTAATGACGAACCTTCATTAGGAGCCGTGGTGCATAGCCTAAGGTAACAAAAATTTGGTTTGTTTGTTTTGTAATTGCAAATACGCTTTATCACTCGTTTAAGTCGATAACAACCAATTTTGTTAAACGTGGTAATGCTGTTCTGTGTGTTTGTGGTTGGAAGGCCAAGAGATAACTAAATGTTTTGAAATTATTTTGTCGTGCGGTTAATGGTTTTAGCTTCTAGATTGGTAAATATCTGTATCCGCTATTATTATCTTGCTCTCACCTACTGGCCAACAATTTCATTGATTCACTCATTCACAGACCCACTTACTTACTCATTTACAGATTCGCTCACTCACTCATTCACTGACCCACGTACTCACTCATTCACAGACCCACGTACACACTCATTCATAGACCCATGCACTCACTCTTTCACAGACCCAGACACTCACTTATTCATTCCATGACTCACTCGCTCGTTTACTCACTCATTCAGAACTCACTAACTCACTCATTCCCTAATGATTCTATCACAATTATATAACATTATTGTAACATTTGAAAGGAACATAAAAAAACAGAACAATTGTCCTCTTTCACCGCTTTATACAAGAAAACATCTGGCAAATTATTATTGGACCCAAAAGGAATTTTATACATTTGAACATGCGCCCAAATATAACCGATGGACCTTGTGTCTATGCTGAGCCGAGCTCACTTTGCTAAAACGAGGCAAAACAACTTAAAAAAGTTTTTTATTTTAAATTAATCGCAGTGCAAAATAAAATGAAGGGAAAATAATAGTTACATCTTCAGTGTCAAAGGGAAACAAACTTTATATCTTTTATATTTTTAAACAAGTAAATATTTACATGTACGTACTAAAAAGTAATAAATATCCTTAAACTTAACATGCAGTGACGTAGTATTATAATTAAATTTTAAAAATTCCTAGAAACGTACAAAGATGTTAGAAATTATTTTTTTAAAAATAAATTAAAACATAAGTTTTTAGTATTAAATTTTTTAAAATTAAATTGATGCATATATATAATATTTTCTCCATATCGTAGGTGATAATTATTTCTGTTCTGTTCTTTACTCAGATTTATTTGCTGCATGGGAGCCGCGCTAGCGTAGTGGTTACAACACCGCTCTGGCGACCGGGTGATACAGGATCAAACCCGGGCGACGGCATTTGAGGATTTTTCGTCGACCGGGATTTGGACTGGATTAACCCGAGACCTGGCGAGGACATTTGAAGGAGTGTCGTCGATCAGGGACTGGCGGCTCCTGAGCCGACCCAGCTGCAATGGGTACCTCCGAAATCGGCGAGTATTTGCCTGAATGGCGAGGGACACCTGTCTCTGTACAAGAAATAAAGGGATACTCACGTAAAATCAATGTCAGGTTAGTAATAACCTGAGATTTCGCCTCGAGTATTAGCGGGCGAACGCAAAAAAAAAAAAAAAAAAAAAAAAAAAAAAAAAAATTTGCTGCATGAGCAATTTGAGAATCATAGACATTTCTGATTATTGAGTTGCCATCGTATCACATGTGGTGAATGGACAGCGAAATTGATGTATAGTTATAGTCCAAATTTATGACAAGGCGATGTGCTGGAAACATGACAAAAGACCGGTTCAAACGTGTCTCTGTCCTATCCAATGCGTAACTAGGTCTATGTATTTTGTAAGTACAAAATTACCCGAGTCATAAGCGCAAACTATGTCCGTCGTAGGTGCGAAACTCCTCGTCGCCAAATGTTATGTTACCGTAAGAACTAGAACTAGACTGAATATAAGTAACAAATCAATTTAATTTAAAATCAAATGGTTTCTAAATTAAGAAATGCAGCTTGACTGGCGGAGAGCCTAGTCAAGACAAATCATGCAGCTCTTATAGGATCAGCAAACAGCTAGATCTACGACTGTCTCAGAAGCAAGTACCTCCTCACAGGTCCTAAAACCACATATTCCTCCTTTCCCATAATTTGCTTTGGAAAAGGATAATTGGGGCATATATTTAAAGAGTCTGACTCATCATTTTGATGCACATGGGTTGATCGACAGAAAGGTGAAATGCATCTTTTTTCTATCTTGGATAGGAACTTCCTTATATCAACTAGCACAGAAGTAGTTTGGAACAGAGGACCTATCTACTTTCTCATACGATGAGCTCACTGCTAAATTTACCACACATTTTAAACAGCGCACTCATCTCATTGCCCGACACAAATTCTGGCGATCAAGGAAGAAGTCTGATCAAACATATTCACAGTGGATTGCAGAATTATGAGGTCTAGCAAATGATTGCAAATTTATCTGTCTTAAAGATGGATGTGGCCAGTCGCTGGTTGATGAAGTATTTGTGATATGGTATCACAAAGGATACGAACAAGCTAGCTTGTTGTACACAAAGATGCAGCAATAGAGAATGCAGTCAGCGACCCATAGTGTGGTGGATTTGATGTTAATAGATGTTATCATTCAATATTTCTAGTGTACTGAATGAGGTCAGCTGTGAAGGTCCCTGATTATAACAAATTTTGGGTTGAGTATTCAGGGTACCTTTCTTCTACCATCTTATGACCTCAATCAGACTTATTCTGGACTAGTACGTATGATAGCTACGTATAATGTCTAGGGTTATGCAAGTGTGTAATGTAGTGTAAGTATAATTACTACAAATACATTTAAATTCTATCATATATATATATATATATATATATACATATATATATATATAAATATATATAAATATATATAAATATATATTTATATATTTATATATATATATATATATATATATGTCTTAGTCAATACCACAACCACAAACAAACTAACACTCTATTATACAACTTATGGAAGTCTGTGGCTGAATTTTTGGTAATATACTAGATTACAATTTATTTGCCCTGATTCAGAATTTTCTGAGTCAGGACCAACAACAAAATGAAATTTATGGTTTTATTTACATAAATAATTATAACACAATGGATCTTCTGTCCATACAAAGGACTATTATAAACAAATTATATTTAGGTATTTCTCTACAATGGGTGACACTGAGAACTAATGGTGGGGTGGGGTGTTGGCATCATTCCCCTTCTTTATTTTAGTATCTTGTGGAAAAGTTATTTAATAATCAAAGATTTTATGTCTTTGTTAAGAAAGTCCGTGGATGACCGTTGAAGTGCCGACACATAGGCACTTAACTGTAGGTGGATAGTAGATATGATGCTGACAATTTCCTTTCGTCCACTTGAATGACCAGACTGACACAGTCCCTGGTGTAGAATAGTATAATAGACCGCTTGGTCCAATAAAGTTTCACTTCTCTCTCTCTCTCTTGTAAAATCACCAGGGTCCTGGTTCCACAGTAGCACTAGAACAAAAAAAAACCATGAAACAAGGTTATGATTCTGTACAACATATCTACAATATTTTTCCACAATCAATACATGGTATAATTCAATAAAAGAAAAGGGTCAGATCTCTCTGACCACCCCATGTCAACAGTTTTCTTCTGAAATAACAACTCATACCAATGCTCCTGTTCTTTTCCCTAAAGGCTACAACGCCTCTGACACTGCAACAATGATTCTCTCCCATAGAATATTGTGGGTTAGCCTTCCCACTGGTAACTGTAAAAATCATTTTAAGTTATACAACTCATGTCAATTTTTACTGCTTGTGTGCAACACCACAGGCCCTGCATAAGTCTGCTGGGGACCTCGAACTTAGTCGTAACGCCTTCCCAAACAAGCAGTATCTGATACACCAAATTTGGTTGTAATAATAAGATTAATAAAGTCATTCTTACCACAATTCAAAGAAATATCACAAACATACGTTGACTGGCATTAGCATTAAGGTAAGTTTAGCTTTGCCCCCGGTCCAGACTGCCAAGAATTATTATTTCACTCTAGGCACTGCTGTTCTCAACGAAACTTGCTTTCAAAAACTTCTGTATCAACTGGCGACAAGCCTTTGCTTGCTTTTGCCAATATTATCAGACCGGCCCAATCAGCGAGGGTCTAGCTTTTTTAATTCAAATTAAAAAAAACAACAAAAGCCAAACTCCAAACTTCTAGGAGTGAGTCTTCAAATATATTTAGCTTTTTTTTTTTTTGCTTAACCAATACCCTCCTTCCTATACTCTTCTATCAACCAATCGGATTTGAATCAATCTAATGCCTCTTTTTAAACTAGCATCCCCCACTAACGTATGGATAAATGAGCAAGACCACCAGTCTGTCCGTCTTAGTCTTCGTAGACATAAAGTATTATCTCAATATCTTGGCTAATAATTATACTACCATATATATTTAAATATATTATTGCTTAGGGGATCCTAAGCTATCTTTATATATGATTTTTATGGCCATAATATTTGTCGTTTAGATTTTCAGTTTTGTCACTGTTAATTGTCAATTTCAACTTTTCCAAAAGTCGGCCATCTTTTCCCCTCCCTCTCTCATTTTCTTCCCATTCAAATAAACCAACTAGTTGTGTTACGTCAGAAATACACTACTGGGCGAAAATGGAACACTGTCTGTGTGTTTATGTGTTCTGGCTTGTCCAACAGAGAGGTTATAGTATTAGTCCCGCGTGCAGAGCGAAGAGGGGTTTTGCAAGGCGGTTGGTAGGATTGGCGTTAATTATACCGCCGTTTCGTTCTAACACTTCTGGAAAATGTCCGAATTACTACTAATTAGTGGCGTTAAAGTTAAAATATTACGTTAATTCAGACAGCTGTTTGGGTCACAGTTCTGGCAGATCGTTAAGTATAAGTCTTGCCTCAGTTTCATGCAGCAGATCGGACACTATGTTGAAAATAAAGTCTCAAGGAGTAAACTAGGAAATAGTATAGGCTTTACCGGCTTTCATTTTATAAGCATTCCCACTGCACCAAAGGCAGCGCTCTACTGGCGTAGAGACGACTTTAAGCAGACACTTACGGTCGGGTATTATTTATTATCATAGGACCAAAATCTTACTGAATTTAGCGATTATCTCACAGAATTCGCTACACATAGCTTGACTACTTGCGTCAGGGTCAGCGAACCAGAGCTGACCAAGACCCTGCTCCACCTCCACGTGGTGGTCCTGGAAACAGGCTGCACCACTGCAGTCTGGCTGAGAGAGTAGGGATCGAAGAGGGAAGGTAAACCCGGTCCCAAAAATGCCGTGCTGAAGTCGGATGTGTTGGCCGAAAGGCTCAGATATCGCCGCTCCGGTGTAAACAGACACAACGCAACCAACGTCCTTTTCAGGACGAACGAGGAAGAAGAAGAAGAAGTAAGCGATAATGCTCTTTGGTCTGTATAACAAACACCTAGCCTTTGACAGAATATCAGACTCATACCTCCACAAAACATTGCAGCATAGGTGAACACTTCAGACAATGGATTCATATTCTGTACATGAAGCCCGAGAGCAAAGTGTTAGTAAATCATACATTAACTAACACCTTCAGGCTAACAAGATCTGTAAGGCAGGGATGCCCCCTCTCTCCTTTACTGTATGTTCTTGCACTAGAACCACTACCAGAGAACATCAGAAAAGACAGCTCTATTAATGGCATTTCATACAAGGGAAAGGTGAACAAAAGTTGCTCGCCTATGCAGACGACGCCATCTTTTTCCCACCAAACAAAATGTCTATAGAATTTATCCTAAACACATTCACAGACTTTATCAAAGGTAGCGGGGCAAAAGTAAATGTTCAAAAATCAACAATAATGGGCATAGGCAAATGAAAGAACAAAGCAGACTTTCCCTTTGGACTAACACCAACAAACAACATCAAAATCAATGGTATAACCTTTCCCTCACACCCAAATCGCACACACGGAGACACATGGAACAATTTAACATCCGAAATACGAGACATGCTGCACAGTTACAAAATGAAAACCACAACGATTTTTGGACGAAGTTTAATTGTAAATACATACATTTTCCCTAAGCTACTTTACATTGCCACAGTTTTCGACCCCCCAAAACAGACTATCACAGATTTAAACAAACAGGTTAGAGCATTCGTTTTTGGTCGCACAATTTACAGCATTAAACACAAGACACTTATACAAGGAAAGAAACACGGAAGGACTGCCCTTCCAGACATAGAAACAAAGATCCAGGCACTCAGAATTAAACACACAGGCAGCATCATCAAACGCCAAGAACGACACACACTAGCTCACTATTACATGGGACTCAGACTTTCCAAACTGAGACCACTGAACAATACAATCCTCCATCACTTCGGCCCTTTGCCCTTATTTTATAAGACATGCATACAAGCCATCCAAGGACACGAAAAATTAATTAACCAGAAAGCAAATGCCATTTATAAAATTTAGTTAAACTCCAAGCACCACCATTGCACCTAAGAATTAAAAGAGGACAGAAATATGCTATAAAAAATTACACTGAAACCTTCACTAACTTGCACAACCAAAAAACCACTGCTAAAGCAAGAGAGGTCACTTTTAGACTAATATACAACATGACACTCACAACAAAACGAGAAGCACACAGATCAAACCAAATAACAAAATGTCAGCTATGTAGGAAAAGCATCCAAGAAACAGAAGATCGTTTGTTTTTTGAATGCAGTGCAATCACACCTGCAATGAAACTACTGCAGGAAATCATCGATTTACAAACAACACAAAAATCAGATATATACCAAGCAATCATGTTAAACATAATTACAAAAGCAGCAGATAACTCACACACAATGATCTTGATTATTTTATCAGAATTTTGGAATCAGATTTGGTGTTTTCGGAATCTTGCCATGTTTAATTATGTAAGGAGGGGAATGTTTAATCATCGTATTTTCAACGCTGATTTATTTCTGCAAATTTTTCTTCAGAAAGTTTTATCAATAGCCCTGAGATGGTACCTCTTCCATAACGAGGGAGCCTTGATTCGTAAAACTACTCTTCCTTTCCCCAACGGCCCTCCGTCCGCCTCAATACTATCTCATTCTCTGTGTATCCTAACATTTTGTAAGTCCGCTTTCGGCGTTCTGTGCCCCTTCCCTTCCCCAGTCCCCCTATCCTCTCAAGTACTAAAGCTCGACTTTTTAAACTACTCATACATTCGCTGGAGGTCATGTCGACCTCAGTTCTAGATGTCGTTAACGTGTCAAGGTCTGACCTTGCCCACTGATCCCTAAGTGTGTTCGTGGGAAGTCTTTGATGCTGGTATTGTACTGCTCATACCTTTAAATTCAGGAGAAAAAAAATCACACAGCATTGCCTAACATCTTAATCATGAATGTATATATCACACGTTGGCTGTTTTATTATTATGTTATTAAAGTAGACCTTTGGTTAAAATAGGTTTGTAAGAGTGTATATGACTTTTACCTGTATTTCAATTTAGCCTTGTATTTTAATAATGCGCATGATGTTTGTAATATAGTGTAAAAGGCAACGATATATATATATATATATATATATATATATATATATATATATATATATATATATATATATATATATATATATATATATATATATATATATATATATATATACACACACACACACACATATGTTTGTGAATGTGTATTTATGTGTATATATGTATATGTGTCGCACCAATGAATGATAGCGATGAGGAGGTCAAGGATGAATTCTATCAACAACTGCAGAAAGAAATGGAAGACACACCTAGATATGATCTTGTTATAGTAATGGGAGACCTCAATGCGAAAGTTTGTACACACAATACATATAATGAAAGAACAATGGGGAAATGCGGCAGCGGAACAGCAAACGAAAATGGGGATAAGCTAATAAGTTTCTGTAGCATTAACAACCTGGTCATTGGAGGAACACTTTTCCCACAAAAGGAAATTCACAAGTTAACATGGGAATCACCAAATGGTCGGGACAGAAACCAGATAGACCACATCATGGTTAACGGTAGATGGAGACATGCATTACAAGATGTGAAGGTAAGAAGAGGTGCAGATGTGGGAAGTGATCACCATTTAGTAGTAGCAAAACTGAAAGTGAAACTAAGAAGGGCTGGACCAACTGTAACTACACAGAAAAGGTTTGACATCAGCAAATTGAAGGACCCCCTTACCAGAAAAGCTTTTGCGGCCGACATTAAGAAACGATATCAATTTGCCAAAAGCCAGGAAAAGACATTGACTGATGATATAGACCAGAATTTCAACACCATTTCAACAGTATATAAGGAAAGTAGCAAATCATGCTTAGGATTCCAGGAAAGGAAGAAGCAAGACTGGATAACACCAGAAACACTAAACACCATAAAGATGAGAAAGGAAATGAAAATAAAGAAAACAGAAGCGAAGTCCCCCAGGTTAAAGCAACTATATAGCGAACAGTACAGCCAGCTGGACAGGGAAGTTAAACGCCAAACCCGAGCCAACAAAAGGAATTTCCTAGACGATCTTGCAAAACAGGCAGAAGAGGCAGCACTGAGAAATGAACAAAGCACAGTATACAAAATAACTAAATTCATCAGCGGAAAACAAGGTGCAAACAATATTACATTAGTAAGAGATAAGCAAGGAAATCTCATCAAGACAGCAGAGGGACAGGAAACAAGATGGGCAGAGCACTTCAGAGAAACTCTGAACAAGGAAATACCAGAGACACAATTGAATGTTCCTGAGGCTGAAAACGATCTAGATGTAAATACAGACATTCCACGAAAAGAAGAAATCATCACAGCAATCAAAGGGTTAAAGAACGGTAAAGCTCCGGGCCATGATAACTTAAATGCAGAGCTATTTAAGACAGACCCTGAGCTAGCAGCAGAACTATTAGAACCACTGTTTGCACAAGTGTGGAAAACGGGGACAACACCATCAGAGTGGAACAAAGGAATAATTGTCAAATTGCCCAAAAAGGGAGATCTTGCAGACTGCAATAATTGGAGAGGAATCACTCTTCTCTCAGTTCCCAGCAAAATACTAGGCAGGATAATTATACAGAGAATTTCAAAAGCAGTAGACTACAAACTGAGGAAAGAACAAGTAGGATTTAGAAAGAACAGAAGATGTGTAGACCATATATTCACTCTCAGGAACATTATAGAGCAGTGCTCAGAATGGCAAAGACAGCTTTACATAAATTTTGTTGATTTTGAAAAGGCTTTTGACAGCATACATAGGGACAGTTTATGGAAAATACTGAGGGCTTGTGGAGTTCCGGGCTGCATAGTGACAATCATAGGGGGCCTCTGTGCCGGCTTTGCGTGTGGTGTTGGGCGGGGCGGCCTGGCCTTTGGGGTGGGGACGGGGGTGCGACAGGGGTGCCCCTTGTCGGCCACTCTTTTTTTGACAGTCATGGGCTGGGTGGTGCGCCGGACGGCGGAGGGCGGTCCAGGAGGAATGGGATGGACTACGTTTTCTACATTGGAGGATCTGGGGTGTGCAGATGGCATTGCACTGCTAGCGCATTCGCGTCGGCACATCCAGGAGGGAACGGATGGACTTAACAAATTTGGCCGGCGGGTGGGCTTGGACATCAATTTAAAGAAGTCTGAGGTCATGACGCTCAATGTGAGCAACCCTGAGCCCATGTCGGTGGGGAATCAGCGATTGGTGCAGACGGATGCCTTCACATGCCTAGGAAGCGTGGTGGCACCGGACGGTGGGGAAGGCGGGGACATCAACGTCGGAGTGAATGGGGCAAGAACGGCCTTCTTTGGCCTAGATAACATCTGGGGGTCCTCCCTATGCAGCACGGGCACAAAATTAAGATTATACCAGAGTTGCGTGCTTTCTGTGCTTCTCTGTGGTGCGGAGTGCTGGAGGGTCGCAGAGAGGGAGATGTCGGGATTGTCCTCTTTTCACACAACATGCCTAAGAAAAATTCACCGCATCTTGTGGCCGAATGCCATCACCGGCCAAGATCTGCTTACTCGTAGCGAGCAAGAGGACATGCACACCATCATAGCTGGCAGACGCTGGAGCTGGGTTGGTCGTGTCCTCAGAAGAGATTCCGATGCCATCACAGGGGTAGCTGTGCTTTGGACCTCTGAGGGAAAGCGAAAGAGAGGCCGACCAAAAACAACTTGGCGGAGGACTGTGGAGGCTGGGATGCAAAGAATGAACCAGAGTTGGGGCACTGTACGAAGGATGGCCGCCGACCGTGCAAAGTGGAATCAATTTGTTGTTGCCCTACAAGACGCCACTAGGCGTGATGGCCACTGACTGCTTTGACGGTCGGTGGTTAAGGATCGAAGAAGAAGAAAGAAGATGTATATGTGTGTATATATGTATGTATGTATATTTATATGTACATATTATATCACATAGGGGCATCTGAATGAATGAAAGGAGGATTGTTTTTCATCCAGTACAAAGCAAGGTGACCACGATTGAGGAAATAAAATGGAATCGGAAAGAGAAAGTCAGCGTTACTTTAGATAGCAAAACGGTAAGGAAAGGTTTTGATTGTATCTTCACCGAAACTATTTAGTGGAAGTTTTGTCTAGTCAGTTTTTCCTTTCTTCTCCCCCCCCCCCCCCCCCTCTCCTCCCTCTCTCTCTCTTACCCCCTCCACCTCCCCCCCACCCCCGTTATCATTATAAAAACACAAACGGAAAAAAATGTTTTCATTGTACCTTCACTGAAAATTCGTAATCCGTTCAGGTGTGTTACCGCTCCCCCCCCCCCCCCCCCCCCCCCCCACCCCCATCCCTGGTGTGTTACCGCTCCCCCCCCACCCCCATCCCTTTGATTTTACTATTATCACTATAACAAATAGTGCGCTTTAAAATGTCAAGAACGAGGATGTATGAATTCTTTTTCCAATTTTTCATTCTCGTTTCAATCAATAGTAACATCACAACAAATGTACAACTTCAGAGTGCAAGAAAAAGTGTGTAAATACGTGTGTGCGAGGGAGTGAAAGGTTTTCTATGCAGCTGCTCATTGTATTTTTATTGAAACTTCTTTATTGAAATATGTAAAATGAATATGTTTTGTAAATTCAAACAGAATACGAATAAAGATTTAAAAAAAAAAAAAAACTACCACCTACTCTTGGTGAATAACATATCACATTTAAATTTTGACTAAACATTTTTTGGACGGATCAATTCTCTGAAAAATATATTAACGGTGTTTCATCCGTTGGCTGGAAATTGACTAATTAACTAATAGTTCTTTTACGATAAATTCTAATACCACAGATTTTTTAATCTCATATCTGTCTTCGTGTGTTTCGGCAAGTGCTTAATTTTTTGAAAAATATCTTTTATTCTAAATCACCAACTTTGCATTTCCGACGTTTTTACTGACGTGTAGTGAAGCCTGTTTGATTCAACTGTATACTTCCAAGCTTCGTAAGTAGACGTATCCACTTTCTTTGGTCATTAAAAATTGTAAGAAATCACCACATCAAAATGATGATAAAAATCAACCGTGATGCCAGCGAGGACTTCGAAGGGGGTGCCTTGCACCAAAGCGGCACTTTGGTGTTGTCCATTTCTGGAGCACAGGCTGTGTGCGCCTCCTACTCGCTAATAGCAAGTATTTTAACGGGCCAAATGGTATATCGTCGATAAACCGTTTTGAAGACCCACACCGGTGGTATTCCTCCTTGACGCCTGGGGCGTAAACTGCCCAGTACTTATTCTTCTTCCTCGTTCGTCCTAAAAAGGACGTTGGTTGCGTTGTGTCTATTTACAGCGGAGCTGCGACATCTGCTCATTTCGGCCGGCACATCCGACCTCATCACGGAATTTTTTGGGACCGGGTTTGCCTTCCCTCTTCGATCCCTACCCTCTCATGCAGACTGCAGTGATGCAGCCTGTTTCCAGAACCATGACGTGGAGGTGGAAACATTTATTACAAATAAGGAAGGGAAACCTGAGGCCTGTAAACAGTAAATTAATATGAAATTAATATGAAACAAATATAAAGGTATGTTATCAGGCACTCGCAGGAAATAAAGAAGTAGAACACCAGACAACAGAAAAACAACAGACATGAGTGGCTTACCCAGGATTTGAACACTGGACCTTCCGTGCGACAACCCCGCCTAGCCATGCAATTGTTGGATTGTTGGGTCCAGTGTTCAAATCCTGGGTAAGCCACTCATGTCTGTTGTTTTTCTGTTGTCTGGTGTTCTACTTCTTTATTTCCTGCGAGTGTCTGATAACGCCTATACTGCTTGATAGAAATACAACAGAAGTGATTGCGTCATTAATAGGCTGAACTGCCCATGGAGGACTTCTGGTGTCGTGTATTGTGGTTCGCACTATTGACCTGCCATTCAAACATCATTTTTTGATGATGCGTAGATGGCAGAGCGGATAGTGTGATTCGCTTGCATGGCTAGGCGGGGTTGTCGCACGGAAGGTCCAGTGTTCAAATCCTGGGTAAGCCACTCATGTCTGTTGTTTTTCTGTTGTCTGGTGTTCTACTTCTTTATTTCCTGCGAGTGCCTGATAACATACCTTTATATTTGTTTCATATTAATTTACGTGGAGGTGGAGTAGGGTCTTGGTCAGATCTGGTTCGCTGACCCTGACGCAAGCAGTCAAGCTATGAGTCGCTGACTGCATTCTCTATTGCTGCGTCTTTGGGCCCGAACCGTACACACAAAGTCACATGGCAGAACTTAGTCGCATATGTCACAGACACGCTACAACGCTACAAAAACAAAAATACAACAATTTTTTCCAGACATGCAATAGTGAGCTGCTTTATCATTCCAAAAATAATTTACTTTGCTACGGTCTTTGACCCTCCACAACATACGGTGACAGAGATAAGCAAGGAGATTAGGCGTTTTGTTTTTGGGCACACTTTATTTAGCATTAAACATCAAACGCTCATGCAAGAGAAAAGATTCGGGGGAATTGCCCTCCAGGATATAGGGACAAAAATAAAGGCTCTTCGAATCAGACATGTAGGAAATATAATAAGAGACCCAGAACAACACACATTATCCCATTCCTGCGTAGGGCTTAGACTTGCTAGACTGGGGCCACTGAAGAACAATGTCCCACACCATTACGTCACACTACCACACTTTTACAGGCCATGCATGCAAGCCAAAAGAATACACAACATTTTAATTAACCAGAAAACAAACGAAATTTACAAACACTTAGTCAGGTTACAAGCACCACGTTTACAGCTAAGAATTAAAAGTGGTTACAATTACTTTATAACAGATTACACTGCGATTTTCACCGATCTTCACAACAAAAGCATCGCACCAAAAGCCAGAGAAGTCACATACCGACTTTTATATAACATGACACCAACCACAGAAAGAGCAGCACACAGATTAAAACGAAAATCACGATGCAAAATGTGCCAGGTAAATGTACAAGAAAATGAGGAACACATTTTCTATAAATGTAGTACAATTATACCAGCACAGAGAATCTTAGAAGACATACTGGACACACATACGACACAAAAAGCAGACATTTTCAAAGCCATTATGCTTGATTCAATTCACAAGACTCTACCACACATCCATTTTAAATTAATCCTTTTGCACGCGGAATTTCGTTTTTTTAATATGGAAATGTCGCATT
Source organism: Oreohelix idahoensis (assembly GCA_024509875.1). Lineage (NCBI taxonomy): Eukaryota > Metazoa > Mollusca > Gastropoda > Stylommatophora > Oreohelicidae > Oreohelix > Oreohelix idahoensis. Next base: position 300,586 of record JAMPIV010014511.1, read on the forward strand.
TAATCAGTATTTGATTACAAAATTATCCGCCAAGCTCTGTTCCTACATTTGTTCTTACAGAGTAATTTAAAACCTGTTCACTACCCCCACCTACCTGTAACCCAAATACAGGATCCTTAACCCGCCAAAAAGTCTTAAATCCAAGACGTTAGTTTATACAAAGGTCACTATCCTACCCACTTCCCCTTCTTCACCCCTCCCCCTCCAATGCTAATTACGAGTTACTCCATCACCTGTGCCTACATTTTTTTCCTAACTTCTCCACCCCGTTCTTTAACACACTTTCTCGCCGTCCCCGTCCCACACACACACACACACACACACACACACACTCACACACACACACACTTACACACACACAACCCTAAAGGTGAGTTACTCCATCACCCAATATTTTTTATCTTAAGCACACTGTGACAGATTATTAGAAATTGATTTCTTGTATCTTTTTCTTTATCTTCATTTTTCTTCTACCTTCTCTTTCACCTAAGCCTGTTTTAACTTAAATCATCCCTTATTCAGAAATCTGTCTTTCTTTTTCAAATTTTAGCACGCGATTTTATTGCTGTTCGCTAATTTCTTTGATTTAAGTTCACCAGCAGAAATTTTAGCTCGTTGAGCTGTAATAGACTGCCAGAGATCAAAGACCTTGCTGGCTAGAAGACGAGCAGAGACGAAGGACACTCGCACTGATTACGAATACGCATGATTTAAGCAGAACGTGATTCTGGTTGTCGGCTCTTGAGTGAAGATGGCTTTGAATTACGTATAAGCAAAAACGTATTCCCCGAGATTCCGCGTACGTGTTAAGTATGGCAGAGGTCAGATTTTTCGGTGGATAGCGTAACATTTCCTTTTATCAGATATATATATATATATATATATATATATATATATATCCCCGAAATCCAACTCAGATTATTCCAGTACTGCCACTGCTGTAGAAGACATCTAGCTTCAATTCTAGAATCACTCGTATTGAGTAGAGTTTCTTAGTTTTTGTTGGAGAATTGTCTTAATAGTTCTGTTTGGAGGTAATAATACTATACTAGTAGTGTTGAGTGTTTAAGTGGTATATCAGAAATTATATTTCTCTAAGATTTTATGCAGAGTGATTTACTAGATAGGTCCGTCATTGAAAATTCTCTAAGTTCTACTGCGTTACAGTGGATAGCAGAATATGTAATAATTTCTAGCTAAACTCTTCAAGCAATAAAATAGATTTTATTAACTGCTAGTAACCAGTCAGATAATATTTTAACCAACTAAGTAAATGCACGGATTCATCATGAGTATTGACGAAATAGGTATTTATTTCTAATTCATGATGATTGATTTTTTTTTTAAAATGACTAGAATTTATTTCATGGGAGTTTTGACGATGAGACTAGCTCTAAGCTTATAGTTTCTAATTGAAGTTATATAACCGAAGTGAATAAATATATTCTATATTACGCGGGGTAAGGATATGATTGTGAATAATACTATATTATGTTAATATTTGCATTTTTTTCCCTATCCAGTATTTGGGTCATACCCTAAACTTTACCAGCGGTTTTCATATGAACTGTGAATAACTTTACTAAAGAACATTCTGTTAATATCGGTTTTTCAAGGTGACTTGTCTGGCCTCGTGTGTTTTACACCTTGAATGAGACAGAGTACCGGCCCCAAAGAATATTAAGAATAACTTGTAACTGGATTCATAGATATCCAGATTTCTTTTCCCAAGTTCATATACATTCAGAAAATTGAAGTGATTTAATCAAACATTGACATTACCTGATAAACGACCACTGTGTTGTGAAGAAGATTGATCCTGCGCAGATTTATTTACCTGACATTCAATTTAACGATTGAAGATTCCAAGCTACTGTACACTGTGACTTTAGATCTCATAAATATTTACTACCTGGACAAAAATTGGAAGTGACTTTTATCAGCATTCTACGTTCAGATTGAATCAAGCGTTTCCCAACATTGGGATTAATTAGTCTTTGGAGAAACTGGGGCTTGATTAGCCAACAAACCCAACCTAGGAGGGGCTGAGTGTACCTTAACAATTGTTCACCTTTTGTAGGTAAGAGTGCGACTGATTTGTGATCACAGGTTGTCAGAGCGAGAAAATGCAGGGATGAATAATTCTTTAATTTAATAACTTATGTACTAACTTTGTATTATTTGTGCAAGTTTGCTAAAGTTGTACCTCTTAGAATAGATTAACGTATAACTCTGTTCTTTACTGTAGAGGGAAATCCTAGACCATAGCCTAAAAACCGTCGACTCTTTTGGGGGTTAATAGCTTTGCTCTAACGGGATCTTGTCTCAATAGAGGGAGGGAGGATTAAACCTATGAGTCTAACTCTTTTAATTATTCTCTAACCTATGTGTATTGTATTTGATTTTGATATTCAATATTGTCGTTGTAAAGTTTCTTTATGATAAATAACATTTACATAAACTTTATTTACGTGTGTCGGTCAGCTTGTTCCAAAAGATCCCTATTTCATAGATATAGTTTTCACGTATGGGCGTCTAATGGTCGTCACGTATCTGTGTGTGTGTAGATGTGAGTGGTTGAATATATCAAAATATATATATATTTATAGGAAACTGTCTGATCTGAAATCTCAGTCGTGATCGATAGGCTGGTTTGATTATCTGTCAAATCGAGGGACAGATTTTACATTTTTACCATTTTAATTGTGAAAATTCTATGTCTTTACCTTATCTCTCACTGAGCTATCATCTCCTCTAGTCCCACTCAGGCAGGGCCAAATTGATCTTTATTACCCTATCGAAAATATACGACACACGAGTGTTCGTTGTTCCGGGAATTGAACTCTAATCCTGAGCAAGTCTACATAAATTTTCTCGTTTACCGGGATTTTGATCTGTTATTCTTTATATACTAGTTAGAGAAAGAGTGTGATTGTCTTGTGAGATTTAGTATCTTTAAAAATAATTATCCCCTAGACTAACGATCTGTTTATTGGCTTGCTGACCACACATATATATCTATTGTTTTTTCCACAGCATTGTTAGAGTATATACAATTGAGTTACAGGGTAATCTTTGTCAGAGTATGTTATGTATTGATCTTGTAATACAAATCCGCTGGTATGGTGTGTGATTGTGTATTAATCACAGGGGTTAGTGAAGCAGTAGGCGTTTGAGCTAAGCTAAGGAGCGCGTTCGGACTACTTCGTCCAGTTAATTGCCTCCCTTACACTGACTTCAGGGGTGAACTTGTAGGTGGACTGCAAAATTGAGGGAATTTTTTTTCTCCTTAAATTTTGGAAATATTTTTCTGTTTCCACTGTAGTACTTATTTTTTTAGTGATTAATCTGAACTACCATTTATTTGGCGTAGTCGTCTGCATTAGAAGCCTTAATTGCCAATTAATAGCAGTGATAGTTTAGATACTGATAATTCAGGAGGAGGTATCCCAGTTAAAATACATACATTTTTTGTTTGTTTTGTAATTTCTCGTAAGTGGTAGTGAACCAGTGTATCCTTTTTCTTCTTTCTTTCTCGAGTAACACTCACTCAGTTCTTTACAATGGCAGAGCGCGCAAAGCTTAGGCAGATGCTCAGAGAGGAAGCAAGGGAAGAGGGATTAGACGGAGAAGAAGCGAAAACTTTCGTCAGGGACGAACTTAACAGATATGAAGCTAGAGAGAAGGAATATAGAGGGGAGAGCAAAGCAGCGGAAGACCGTCTATTACAGCAGAAGAAGATTGAGGAGGAATTGGAAATACGCAGGGCGAACGAAAGAGAGAAGGAGAGACAGCATGAGGAAAGAGAGAAGGAGAGACAGCATGAGGAAAGAGAGAAGGAGAGACAGCACGAGTTAGCGCTTAAAGCTCTAGAGGTCCAAAGCCGTGGGGCTGCCTCTACCTCCAGCAATGGAGAGTCTTCTCATTCTTCTTTAACTGATCCTTCTAACATTCAATCTCCTAAAATCAACGCTTTGTCTTTTGCTCTAGAATCTTTCCCTTGTCCTAATGAGAAGATTGACACATATCTAGAAAAATGTGAAAAAAATGGTTCATCTGTATGGTTTAGAGAGATCGCATTGGGGTATGAAACTTTCCCAGGCCCTAAAAGGGTCTGAGTATGATGTTTACTCAAAACTGGAAAGCACCCAACAAGATAATTACGACATGTTGAAGAAGGCTTTGCTGGACCACTTTGAAATGAACGTTCGCAAATATTTGCTGCTGTTCCGTAACAGCAGAAAGGAGAGCTCTGAAACTTTTTGCCAGTTCTCTTCTCGTCTGAAGGGATACTTGAAAAAGTGCGTGGAGCTCTCGCAGCTCGCCTATACCTATGAAGGACTTGAGGAATTTGTTATAACAGAACAAATACAAAACACTTTGTCGAGTGACACCCGCAGATTTCTGGCTGAGCAGGGAGCAGAAAAGCTGGAAGACATTTGGGAGAAGTCTGAGCGATATCATAATGCGCTAGCCGAACTGCCGGCCACAAAACGTAAACCGACAGAAGAGCCTTCTCGAAAGAATAACCTAGATCAATCTTCCCATTCTTCTCACCAAAATAACTACAGAGAAACTGGACCCCAGAATCCTCCTCCCAAAAAATCTAAGTTCTACAAAAACAAGTACCCCACCAACAATAAACAGTCTGATCAACCCAACCGTCCTACATGGCAGCGTGGTCAGAAAGGACAAGGTGACAAAGGGAAAACCCCTGCGCACGGGACATATGATCAGAGCGAGCACACCGACTGTGGGTTTACCATCTGCCTGTTGTCCGTAGAAAATATATCTGGGGATGCCGCTATCTTATATGCGACGGACACGGCCAAGCCAGTGTAGTGTTCGCTGTCTAAGCAGTGTATACATGCTTTGGAGGCCAGCACCTGACAGCATCTCGACATTTGCCACTTTGTCCTTCCACGAAATACCAAGGATGTGACGTAGATACTGCTGATGGTAGGTACTGGGCCTTTTTTCTTGCTTAGCATGGGCTGTCCTGAACGTTAATCTCAAGAAGAGAGAAGTCATGACACTCAGTGTAAGAAATTCTGCACTTATCAATAAATTACAACAGCTAGAAAATACAAATACATTTACATCCTTTGGAAGAATAGCTTCCCGAGATGGAGGAGCAGGCAAAGATATCATGAGCCGATTGATTAAAGCCAGAATAGTCTTTACCAGTCTAAACACCATCTGGAAATCCTGTCAGTGTAGTACACTAAATTTAAAATATACAAGAGTTGCGTAATTTCTGGACTTCTGCACGGTGCAGAATACTTGAGAGTAACAGCAATGGAAATGTCAAAACTGTCTTCTTCCCACACAACCTGCCTAAGAAAACTCTTCGAATTCAGAAATGTTCAGAAATGAACACCATCACCAAACAAGAACTGCTAACTCCGAGCCACCAATAAGACATGCGCACTATCATAGCGGGTAGACGCTGAAATTGGGTTGGTCGATGTGATGTACTAGAAGATTTCGTAATACCATGTCAGAACTGCCATGCTATGTACCCCAGGAGGAAAAACGAAAGCAAGGCCGGGTGAGTTTCTGAGCGGAGGACTGTGGAGGACTGTGGAGGCAGAGATGCAAAGCATGAACCAAAGCTGGGGCACCACACGAAGGATAGATAGCTTGTCCATGTCCCGCTGCCATAAAGAAGCGTGTTGGTGACACAGGCATTACTTACAGCAGCTTTGGTCTTCATTGTGGGTTGAAGTTTTCTCAAACATGCATTATGAGGCGGGCAAAGATTGCTGCAGCTTTGCCCACATGACTATAAATGTCTCTGTCCAGAGAGAGTTTGTCGTTGTAACATCCTCATCCTAAGCCAGCACATTTGTTGTCGTTTTTATTTTTTTTGTTAAGACTTATTGTGAGTCCAAAGTTCCCGCATGCTTGAGAGAAGCGATTCATCAAGCTCTGGAGCTCCTGTTGGCCTTGAGTGGGGATTGCAACATCATTGGCGAACAACAGGTCTCCTATAGCGACCATGTTGATTTTCGTTTTGACCTTCAGCCTTGCGAAGTTAAACAGTCGGCCATGTTACCTAGTGTGAATGCATTCTCCTGCAGCTACATCCCTGAATGCATGTTTACAGAGAGCAAAGCAAAGAAGATCCACAGGAGTGTCGGAGCTAGGACACAGCCTTGTTTGAGGTCACTGCGTTTGTATAAACTGCTGTGATGTACTTCTAACATACTGGACTGTTCCCTTCATGTTTTCTTGGAATAACTTTATCATTTCCAGCAACTTAGTGGGACATCTTATTTTCAGGAGGATTTTAATGGGTCCATCACTGCTAACCTGATAATGCTGTTGTGAGGTAAATACAATCGACATTTACGGGATTTTTTTTCTGCTCTCTTGATTTTTTGCTGAAATTGGAGGACAGTGTTGTTGAACTACCAGCTCGGAATCTACACTGTGTCACTAATATATATATATATATATATATATATATATATATATATATATATATATATATATATATATATATATATATATATATATATATATATATATATATATATATATATATATATATATATATATATATATATATATATATAAAATATATATATATATATATATATATAAATATATATATATATATATATATATATATATATATATATATATATATATATATATATATATATATATATATATATATATATATATATATATATATATATATATATATATATATATATATATATATATATATATATATATATATATATATATATATATATATATATATATATATATATATATATATATATATATAATGCAAACTGGTCGCCCAGACAAAGCCATAGTTTGTGATACGACCATAGTGCTGGAAAAGGCTACTGACTTCTGTGATGAAACAAAAACTGACAAACATTAATATAATAATAGCAACAAACAAAACACAAAACAAAGAGATGTTTAAGTGTCATGACATGTTTATTACGTCGTTAATTTAGACCGATGGGAAAGAGCGAAGTTCAAAGAGAGATAACACAGACAAGTTTGATCACAATTTAGTAAATAGAATGGTATTGAGTAAGAAATCACTAGCAGAGACAGCGAAGAGCAGTTAGTCAGTGCATATACCACGTATCTTTCCAATGGTCTCTAGGAGACAAAGAAAGAACAAGCCCACTCCCTAAGGCATGCCATAATAGATAACTAAAATGAGGTTGTGTTGGAGCTGACAACCTCATCATGTAAAAGATATTGCTACAGAAACCATTATTTCAAGAACATAGGAATATTTGACTGCAGGTTTTCCTGCCTAGATATCAGCTGTACTGAAAGCACTATGCTCCATTAGGAGCGAAAAGGAAAAAGATTAAGAAGAAGAAGTAGAAGGCTTACATATTACACCCTGGCATGGCTTACATATTACACCCTGGTACCAAAGTCCTCAAGATCTGACCATTTGGTTAGTTGTTTCCTGTCTGACACTTTTATACGATATTCCACCTCGTTGTAACTTCTTTCGTTAGTCTTGTCTACCTTCCAAGTTGTGGGCTAGTTACAGGAATGAAAGAGAAGAAACTTTACTTCGTAGTGTGGCGCTGGATAATGTCACTTGTGTATCTTTAACATATATAGGCAAAGTTAAAGGGCTCTTCTTTAAAGCGTAAGGGGCCCTTCTAGGAAAGTTGCGTGATTCAGAGACATTGGTCCAAAGCTGACACAGCACACAAAAGAACTAGTTTTTGTAACTGGTTAAATCACGAAATGAATGCTCCCATCTTCAGAGCTGGGGTGAAGTGAAATCTTGAACAAGTGAGTACTAGTCCGAGGTTATGTAAAGGTCAAAGGTGATGTGACGGTCAGAGGTTATGTGATGAGAGGAAATTAGTGAGAGCAGTAAACAGTCAGTTGTGGTTAAGACATAAAGGAAGTCACTTGTCTGAACGGTGTACTTGATCCGAAGGAAAGCAATCGTGCCTCGTAATCTTGGCTTTGGGTGAGCGTGAGAAAGGCTCAGAGTGTAGATATCACTCAGAAGTGACTAGCAGACAGGTTATTGTATTGCTAATGGTCCAGAAGCTGTAAAGGTTAAGACCTGGTTGCTTTTTGTTTCAAAGCGTCGTTGAAAGATAGCAAATTTGCTAGTTGTGCTTGACTATGTTTTTTTTTGCGTTTTAAATTATCCGTTAGGTGAACCACATACATATGAAGTTGTAGCGGCATTGTAGTAGAAGAGTTTACTATTCTGATTGACGAATAGCATTTTGAAAGTATTAACAATATCACTCGTGTAATCTGTAGCTTGTATATAGTTTAATTATGTTGTGATTTTGATATAATAAACAGGTAATTACACGTAGTTGTTGTTGCATTATTTTATTTAGTTACCTTATTTGAAATAAACTTCCGCTCACACATTGCTAGAGTATGCAGAAGAGTTACAGCTTGTGAGCTGCTATTAGTGCTAAGTGACAAGTGTCCTTTGATAATGTTAATAATGTGATACTGATAACAAGAACCAGATAAGTGGCAGAGTAACAGAAGATGACAAGAACCAGATAAGTGGCAGTGTAACAGAAGATGACAAGAAGACGTTGGAGATGAACAGGACACAAATTGAGGAAGACTGTTGATGACATTACAAGGCAGTCGTTGTTGTGGATCCCCAATGTAAGAGAAGCTGAGCTATACCAAAATACACGGAGAAGACAACCTGGACAAAAATGAAAATGAAGAGAAAGACGTGGAAAGAAATTGAGCCGATGACACGCATAGGAGGACTGGGCAAATGTTTCTTCAAAGAGGACGACACGAGGTAGGTAATAACTGTCCTTTCATGTCATTCATCCCAACGTGCAAAAGAGACGGTAACACATAGCAATGTATGCCACAACTATGTTACCATCAATATTCCCCTAATCTGGTTGTCAATCTCATCGGATGGTCATCATCCAACATTTCAGGGTCTGTTTTAACTAGTTCTCAGCTCAAAGTCATACCTTGTTTCAGTTAATGACGTTTCTCCACTAATTAGACCTTGCTTTAAAATTGCTAGCAATTAAACACCTTTAGATGAGTTCCTCTATTGTGCCACGAAATCCATTTATCAATCTTCCAGAATGCAATGAACATAGGCATATAATATCTAGACTAGTCATACTTGTCCATCTGTCTGTCATAATTGGGTTCGCTCTCTTTTCCTCTCCTGTTGTATTGTTATTTGCACTTCTTCTCCTTGATAATTTGTCTTGTCTGTTCACCTGACCATCTCTGCTGAGAGAGTAGACAGGTGATGCAATATTGACCGAAAGTCATGTTGGTAAAATTACCGTGTACCAAGCCTTGGCCTCGACAGATTAACACGACTTAGACCTAGGGGTCGTTTATATTTGGACATGCGCCCTAATATAACCGACTAGGTTGAGCGGGACGCGCCTCGCTAAAAGAGGAAAAACTTTATTTAATAAAAAAAAAAAAAGACGTACGCCAAGCAGTTTATTTAGCGCTGATATGGCGTTTGGGATTCCGTAAATGCTGTCGTGAAGAGCCACAGCCCAGACGGTTACACGAGAATTGGTGTTTGCATAAGGACGGAGAGATAAAATACCAGTCTGCGGATATATTACAGACATGCATCTGAAAGACGGAATGTTGTAATAATTTCCAGACAGAAGTTTTACAAGGGCATTATTTGTGATAATGTAGGGAGTTGTAGTGCAATCATTACCGCGAGTCGACGGATATAACAACTTCTTATACGGAAAATGACATTTTAAATAACATGCATAATTTTCCTATAAGGAAAGTTTTTGATTAGACGCCATCAACTCATGCATGTTTGTAACTATTGGCCGGCATTAGAGATGTATAAATAACAATATTCGGGCCTGGTCTAATAGTAAACAACACGTGTCAGGAATGAAAGTTGACAGTTTTGCAGTTTATAGCACTGTGAAATTCTATTCGTCAAGAGACAACTAGACCTGCCACAGTTAAGAATAGAATCAGAATTCATTTATCGGTCCGGACTTTGTTTGAGCATCTTGAGGACTTAAGAGCCCATACAAACTCTACCATTATTAACAAGAAAAACTGGAATCTGAGAAATCTGAAACACGGAATCAAAGTGGAAGCTTATTATAAAGTAACAACACTCCAAAACCCGAGTAAGAGGCATCTTCAACATGTTGCCTTAGCTATTTAATTGAGCCAAGAGTCTGTCTGTAATCCCAATGTCAATTTGGGGTAAGTTGTATATCTATAATTCAATGTTTTGCATTACTAACACGTGAATAATGTGTACATATTGACATGAGAATATTAAAATGTGAAAATGGCTAAGTTAATGTCCAATTTGAGGCGGGCAACCTCCGCATATAGAATGATACTTTCATGAACCACCACTGCAAGGGCTGATGAAATCTTTATGCGAGTTTCTTATCGAGAACTAAACACAGAGGTAGTCCCAAGTTCCGTATAGAGCAGGGAGGGAATGATGAAAGAATTATGTACATACTTTTTCTATTATTAACATTTTCAACCAGTGTAGATGTAAATGTAAACATACTCATTCTAAAAGTAATGAAAGTTTTCAACCTTTTCAACCAATGTAAAGGTAAATATAAATCTATTCAACCTAAATGTAATGAATGTTTTTCCGCTCAAAGGGATTAATATTAATTCTCATCGAGGGTAAAGTTCTGAGATATATGGCATGGTGGAATAGGAAGAGAGGAAGCACATGTGTGTCAGGAAAATGCAATACGCAAGGGGGTATTTATCTTCGACGCTAGACACCATCATCAGATGGGTCTTATAGACGTGGACCAGCTTAGTAGTTACTCCATGACACTTCTTGGAACTGTGCTACAACTATCAGATTTGACCAGTGTCGAGTGTGAATTAGGCATCCATCTACAAAGAACAAAACAACAGCTGGAGCAGAACAGATAAAATCATTGGCAGCTAAGTAGAAACATAAAAGCTGCCAAGTGAACTATCCATTTTTTAACGCCATAAAATCACCCAGTGATGATAACATTTTTCTATAAGGAATTTTTCATTTTTATTACTGTAAAACAAAATTTCTTATTAAATTTTTACTTGTACAAAGATAAAGCTGATTTAATGATTTAAAATGTAATACATCCGTATATCTCAGACAATTTCTTAAATACACTTAAACAGAGCTTTACAATAATAAAAAGAGGAATTTCGCCGAATTAACTCAGCTAGGGGCTTGAACGAGCTTACGAATTATAAGAGAACTCTATCCTTCACAAAAGCTGTTGGCAGATACTAGAGTTAACATTTGCTCAGCCTCATGCAGCATTATTCTCGCTTTTCTGAATATCTTGTGAAAACATCCTTGTGGTAGATGCATCATTATCCTTCTATCTACAACTCTGGCAAGAGTAGTCTTGTGCGAAATTAGACACCTGTAAGACCCACATTATTTGTTCTTGAATCTTGGCCACTGTTGGACCACTATTGCATCGCTAAGCGGAGGCAACCCGTGTTACTGTCTCTGGTTCGATCCCCGTCAATTCCACTTCCTCATTGATGGAACTCATCCGTATATGAGGTAGTTCATTCTACACAGATGTAGCTTAGCCTGGTCGACCAAGCCTATTCGGATTTGTGAAGCGCTTGTAGGACAAATGATACTGACCTGTTTTTTAAGTTTTGATTCTTAAAACATGAGGTTACCAAACTCGTACAAAACGTTTTATATTAAAGCCCGTTTTGATTGAATCTCCGAAAGTTTCAGTAGCCTTATTGTATTTATTAATTTATTGCTCATCCGCTTTAATTAATGTCTCCCCTGTCTAGCTTTTCTCGTTGTATCCTTCCTCTATATCTTTTCTGCATCCTTGTTTACTTGTTCCATTTACTGAAGTTATCGATTACAGTGCACGAACTTCCGCAAAGATTTTGGTTTCATTAAGTTTTCTTAAATGATGCAAACATCTGGTCACCTTGGTAGCGCTTCTATAACTTGGAAGAAGGAGCCCGTCTGCCTGATGCCGATGCGTTCATCCTTAGACAGCCAATATTCTTGACTGTTTACCCACAAATCATTAAGTCTCTTGAAATATTTGATCACTCCAGTTATGCACTACGATGTTAATTAAACCATAACTAGGTAGTGCATTGATGGGTGGCAGAGCATATACTTCCCAACACTGGGTTGTGCACACCTCAACTCTAGGGCTTCACGTGCTCCGAGAGCCTCTGCCAGTTTAGGTCAGGTCACGCAATGTTCCATCTATCCTCAGCAAAAATATACGGCACAGGTCTGCGTGAGATTCCGTTAAAAAACCACCACGGTGGACTTATGAAGCTTCCTCCTTTTTGCCGAGCGGCAACCTTCATCAATGACGTTACAGCCTTTTGCTTTCTTTCATGCCTGTCAGATAAACACACTGTTGCATTTCACACATACACTCACACAAGCATTCATATATATATATATATATATATATATATATATATATATATATATATATATATATTGATAAGATCTTTCTTTGGGAGACAGACGTCATCATCAGTTGATAAACTCTTTTAATACAAGACCCTTGCCCTGAGCAAGAGACATGCTGAACAATCTGAAGCTCACTCGAACATCACCAGAGTTAAATACTGTGTTGTTGTGTTGCTCGTGGTTTGAGTATGGAATGTCAACTTGACCTACGCAGTGGTGTGTAGACATAGATTGAGTGTGTAATATGCGAATGATAGGAAGAGTTCGTGGTGTTGACAAATGTTCTTTTCTCACACTCATGTATGGCTGGAAGTCATCGACACCAACGACTGTGTACCTTTACTACAGTTTAATTGGACGTACACACTCGACAGCACAGATAGTGACAAATCACAGGTTGGCATAATACATCATGGTACAGTGGATAAATGGTCTTGCAATGTTACATGGGCACTCATGTAGAATAATAGTATAATGGACTGTCAATAGCCAAGCACTCAGTATTGCCCATATATATATATCATCTGAGTTTACTGACAAAGCACGTCAGGTTATAAACAATATCCAAGATGACTTCTAGACCTAATCTCGTCTAGTGAAGATTCCTTAACATAATGTCCAGCACAGATTTTTCCATATAATCAAATTGAACCGCTAGCAATGGGTTCTCATGTGTAGCAGTGATCTCTGGACTAATCAAGCGATAATACGGGCATCCCTTTTCTCTTCTTGAAAGTCACTAAATGTTTTTACAAGATGGCTTCTCTCGTGAGCTGTCACTCACGTTTGGATACAGATAATGAATCGGTCTTAAAGTTAGTCATTCATTAAATGTTTCATTGCTCTGTAGATTCTATCATGATACAATTGACTGCATTCTACAGGATATAGTGCTGCTAGGAATCAGAGTCGTTTTCCATCTAGTTAAATGCATCCTCTCAGATGTACAAGTCATACCTATCGAAAAACGGTGGCTTCGTACGAGAGTTCAAAAGAGTATCTTTTATTACCTGCGTATCAGAAATATGATTCTGCCATTCCTTGGCAATAAGAATAAACACTGGGGGTAAAGCATACACGATAGGTCTAGACGACTATCACTTTCCCCATAAATATAGAGATCACTTTTTCCCGGCGACAAGCCGACATAGCAAAACACAGCCCCCATGATCAGGGCGAAGCCAAAACACACCTCTCTAGAGACACATCCGCCGAACAGCCTTTGACCTCTCTAGAGACAAAAGAACATATAGTTCGACTTAGATATGTAAAGATATACAGATATAAGACAGACTCGTCCTACTCAGCCAAACAATACACATAAATTCAGGCCATAGATATTCTGAAGCAAGAACAATCTATTACTACCCAAACAAAGAATAAATCGCAGTAAAACTGGATTCATCCGCGGAGTTCGATCGAAAGAGACGGCACAACTTTCAAGGGAAGTAACTCAATAATGACTTTCCCTTAAGCACTAAAAAATATCTATTTTGTTTACAAAATATTTGCGAACATAACAAGTATACCAATGTATAATATTGTAAGATCCACGGAGCTTTTAAATATATATTCCTTGACATTGTACTTACTAGTTGCACATTACTTTCCTCCTGAAAAAAAAAAGTTAAAAATTGTGAATATGACAGATTTTCTGTCATAACCAAGCAATAAGAGCCATTAGGGCTAATTTATAAACAACGTAACATTGTTTGAGAAGAGGGGAGAGAGAGAGAGAGAGTGAGAGAGAGAGAGAGAGAGAGAAATAGTGTGTGTTTTTGAGTACGCCAAAGAGAGAAGACGAAAGAGAAGAGAGAAACACAGAGAGAAAGCAATGTGAGTCTTATTAAGAAGAGACCCAGAGAAAGCGATGTCGACACTACATTCCCAATGTGTCATAAGGAAAATTTCTATTAAAACAGATGCACACATTTAGAAGGGAGAAATTGCTACAGAGACAAATGAGGTTTAGTAACGTTAACAGAATAATAGCACTGTTTTCTTTCACGCATGTCGTAAAAACCTACTAAGGAAGCTTTGGCATGGGACGGTTTACCGCACGACTTAAAGAAAAAATTAACTGAAACTTTAGCAAAAACCATGGACGTGTCACAAAGAAAATAAGTCAGGTCAGCCATCCAAGACAAAAGAAGTTCTTCTAGTAAGGAGGCTCATGACGCACACTATAGAGAACAAGCAATATATAAGGTCAATTTTGACCAGCTACAGCAAGAGCCTGGAGCGAGAAAAGATATTAAAAGTATTTGATACCTGAAAAACAAGCCATTCTTCTTCTTCTGCGCATGTCATACCGACTGGCATAAGTCCTCACAGGTCGTTTGCAAATGTCAGTACTACAATTTTTTTTATTAAGTAACATGTTAACGTGCACTATCTATAGTCCAGTTTTGTTGAAAAATTCATTTTGGTTTAACGCATGAATTCTGAAGGATCGAGGACTAGAATGGAACCAGAGGAAGACAGCCGATGGTATGGCGCTCTCACAAATCTCTACACCTCACAGTAGAAGAGGAACGACTAAGTAAGCAATGAAGTTTTTACACAAGTGGTGTGATAGCAGACTCTATACAGAGCGATACACCAGGAGGCACTTTGATCATCAGAAGTAGTTTCCCGTTGATCAAGTGTTTCGGTCCATTAATCTCATTTACAGGAGGGGGATGGGGGAGGCCACTTGGATCATGACTCCTAAGTGTTAGCCTCCTAATGTCCCGTGCAGATAATTTAGCCCACTCCACCTTGGTTGCAGCTTTCAACTTCACTTCTGTTTTTTTGTTCAGCCAGTTAAAGGCAAATGTGTAAGTAACCCGGAAATACATTGTTGTCCTGAATTTCATAGCCCGTTGCGGTTGTTGCACAGCAAGCATGATGTTCTTTCCGCAGTTTAACTTAGTCTCTTAAATGCTGGAGGTGATAAGTATGGCGGACACCATGATTGGAGTGGATGTACTGGAGGCGAGAAATATGGTGGAGGATATGATTGAATTAGATGTGGTTGTGAGGGGTTCAATGGCAGACATGAGTGGAGTAGATATGCTGAATGTGAGATGTATAGTACAATGGAGGACACGACCTGAGTAAATGTGCTGGAAGTAAAAGTTACAATAGGGGACACGATTAGAGTGGATGTGCTGGGAGTGAGGTATGATGGAGGACATTATTGGAGTAAATGTGCTGGAGGTGAGAGGTACAATGATGGACGTAATTTGAGTGTTGTACTGGAAGAGATCGTTGTGGTGAAAGACATGATTGGAGTAGATGTGGTCGTCAGAAGTACAATGGAGAACATGACTGGAAAAGATTGGAAGTGAGATGCATACGTGTCATTGGGTTAATATGAGGAGAAATAACCATGACGGGTTGGTCCTCATTGCTCAAATAACAAACGTGGCTCAGAAGTACCGCAACCACGTGATATACTAAAAGTCAAGTTACTTTTGTTCACTCGGGCAACGCCAGGTGTATGTGCAAGTGTCTAATGAAAGTAGTCTGCTGTTTTCTGAAGTACATAATAGGAAGACTGCTAGAATGGCTAGCTTCAAAACTTGTATCAATGGAGAACATGATTGGAAAAGATACGCTGGAGGTGAAATGTATAGATGTCATTTCGTATATCCGAGAATTAACCATGGATGGTTGATGCTGATTCCTCAGATAATAATGGTAGCCCAGAAGTACCGCATCCACGTGATACATTAAAAGTCAAGTAACTTTTTTGTTTACCCTGGTAACGTCAGGTAAAGTGTCCAATGAAAGTAGTCTGCAGTTTTCTGATGTATGGAAGACCAGGCTCGAAGGCTAGCTTCAAAACTTTTATACTAATGTTTAAAGATAGCTATATATACTGAAGCACATTAAAAACGCACCACTATTATATATACTGATGCCGAGAAGCTGGGAAAAAAGTGTGGGAATGGATTTTCCCCGTGTTTGTCATGAGATAGAGAGCGAATGGCTGATGGAATGGAAAGTGCATGATTCAACCCACGGGTTTGTGTACAGACTACATGAAAACAATGAAAGTTACACGTGCAACACGATTCCAACAGCTATGACCCTGAAAATGTGTACGCGTTGTGGCAGTATACTCGGTATAAAAAGGCCGTTGAGACAAAACACCCAGTACATGTGCTTGAAATGAAACGACTATCTGAAAACGACCGCCAACAAGCCATTGGTATGTTGGAGACCGAAATGAGCTCGCGAGCCATTGCCAGAAGGATGAATTGCCACCACATCACTATTGTACGCCTCAATGAACGTTACGGAACCACTGGCAGTCCCCAGGATAGACTTCGGAGTGGCCAACCATGAGTTATTATCCCTGCGCAAGATCGTCATATTGTGCTGAGTCACCTAAGGAATCGTTCTCTCCCGGCAAGTCAAACAGCAAGAGCAATAGTGGGTAGACGTGGGCAAGTCTCTTGAGTGACAGTCATACGACGACTCAGAGATACAGGCCTTACAGCAAGACGACCTTATGTTGGGCCAAACTTGACTCACAGACATCGTCAGCAGCGCCTGCATTGGGCAGAGCAACATGTCAAATGGGCTAGACTGTAGTGGAATGCTGTCCTATTCAAAGACGAGAGCAGATTCAACATATCCTTTGCTGATGGACGTATGCGGATTTGGCGACGGTGTGGAGAGCGCTTTGCAGATTGCTGTGTTCGTCAGCACAACCGAATTGGCCATGGCTTGCCTCTTTACGTCTTCCGTGGAAATGTTAATGCTGTGACATATCGAGATGAGGTTCTGGATGCATAGGTTGCTCCTGCGTTCACAAATTATCCAGACTTGCAGCTTCTCTAGCAGGAAAACGCACGTGCGCACACCGCATGCATTACGCAGCAATATCTACAGCAGCAGAACATTGTGACGATTGATTGGCCTGCCCTATCACCAGACATGTCCCCTATAGAACATCTGTGGGACGAGCTTGGACGCAGAGTCTACAGGCAAGGTGTTCCAGCTAATCTGCAACAGCTCGAAGCTGCTCTTACACGTGAATGGGACTTGATTCCCCGGAATTTCTTTCAGAGACTTGTTTGCAAGCACACGGTGGACATACCAGATACTGAGGATAGTGTGAATGAATTTTGTTATTGGTTGCATTTTTGGTTTTCTCCTTTGCCTGCATAGAATGCAATGAATTTCATAACAATCAAATGTACAAATTAATGCCCAGCATGGATTCATAGGAAAATGAATAAAGATTCCAAATATGTAAACTTGTAAACACTTATATTTACATTTCACACTCTGTTCCTGGATTATACAGATGGTGCGTTTTTAATGTGCTTCAATATATATATATATATACGAGGGGCGTTCAGAATATAATGCACCACATCATTTTTCTCAGGAGCTGTTTATTCAAAAAGCATGAAATTTATACACAATATACATGGTTATGTCATGTAAACATCGGTATTATTCAACATAATCCCCATCAAATTGTACGGCTTTATGTCAGCGCGAAACAAGTGCATGTATTCCTAGCCCGTACCAGATTTTGTCTTGATCATGTAGCCATTTCTTTGCTGCATGAATCACTCCTTCATCATCTTAAAACCTTGTCCCACGGAGTGCATCTTTAAGTGGACCACATAGAGGAAAATCAGAGTGTTCCAAATCGGGACTATAGGGTGGATGGGGTAGTACAGTCCAACCCAATTTGGTGATTGCTTCCCGTGTTGCCAGAATTGTGTGAGATCGCGCATTGTCGTGAAGGAGAAGCAGGTCTGCTGGATTCTTGTGCGGCCGAAATCTGCGAAAACGTTGATTGAGTTTTTTCAATGTCTTAATGTAAGCTTGCGAATTGATTGTCTCTTCTCTTGGCATAACGTCCACAAGAATCACACCTTCAATGTCCCAAAAGACAGTGATCATGACCTTTCCAGCTGAAGAAAATGTCTTGAATTTCTTTCTTCGTGGTGATTGCGGATGATGCCACTCCATTGACTGTCTTTTTGTTTCAGGTTCAAAATGATGTGCCCTGGTTTCGTCAACTGTAACGATCTTAGCCAAAAAGTTCTCTCCATCAGCATTGAAACCTTCAACAATTTAGAAGAAATTGCTTTCCTTTGCAATCAGTGGTCATTTGTGAGACTTCGAGGAACCCATCTTGCGCAAACCTTAGAAAATCCGAGAGTTTTTATAACTGCATTTGCACTACCAATGCTGACTGACAGCTGTAAGGCCAATTGTTGAGTAGTGATTCGCCTCTCAGTAAGAATGATGCCATGAGCGCATTTCAACATTTCTGCGTTGGTGGCTGTGGCAGGACGTCCACAGCGCGGCCGATCAAGCAGCTCCGTATCTCCACTTCCTGATTCTTTGATTCTCTGAACAGAGCGACTGACTGTACTCCTGTCGATTGCAAAACTTCCATACACATCACATAGACGCTTGTGAATGTTCACAACAGTTTCCTTCTCTGCAACGAGAAATGCTATCACAATTCGCTGCTTATAACGCAAGTTGCCAGCACGCTCCATTTTAACGGTTTAGGGCAGCCGTATTCTTTGACCAGTTGCAATGCAATTTGGTGTCCACAATTGGCATATGCCATATTTGAAGTGTGCAAAATTTCATGCTTCTATCTTTATTATTAGCTGAGAAAAACGATGTGGTGCATTACTTTCTGAACGCCCCTCGTATATATATATATATATATATATATATATATATATATATATATATATATATATATATATATATATATATATATATATATATATATATATATATATATATATATATATATATACATATATATATGATATGAAACTCTTTACAGAGCGATACAACAGGAGGCAATCTGATCATAAGAAGTAATATCCCATCCGAAAAGTGTTTCGGCCCAGTATACTCCTTTACACTCTAAATGGGACTGGCGCACTTGGGTCATGACTCCCAAGCGTCTCAGCCTCCTGTTGTCTTGTATCGAAAATGAACCCATTTCACTTATGGTAGCAACTTTAAAATCCACAACTCCGACAGCCGTGGAGGCAATTGTGAAAGTAACAAAGAGAAGACAAATTATTCCGTTCGTTCCGTCGCACATCGCAACTAAGGATACACACTGAGACACATTCGCGAAGCCGACGAAACTAGCCACTGCGCGCTAGCAACTGAAATTCTGTGCCTAACACCTCCTATAATATCGCCGCCTGTTGCCACTCAGTCACAGCCCTTTCACTAGTACACCAAAAAACTCAACGTATTGTGGACTTAGAAAAATTCCTGGGGTTTTCTGTACCGCAGTGTTTACTGTTACGATTTCCATTGCCCATTGCGGTTGTTCCACAGCCAGCCTGATGCCTTTTCGGCAGTTTTACTAAGCCTCTTCATTGCTTTTGTTCTTGACTGTCCCCTCAACCCTAACAGTTTCAATAAATCACACATTGATGCAGCCACAAGCCCTCTTGCAGTCCCCCTCAACAGCCATGACCCTTGCAGTGAACCCATCGTGTCTCAGATCCGCGGCCAGATCATTGATGCGTGATGCCATATGATGATGGATGGCATCCGCATGTCTGGTTTTGTGTAGTGTGTAGATGTGTTCAGTCAAAACAATGTTCATGCAACAATAACAGGGCAATCCACATAGGACGTCAGTAAACTCACGACGTATAAAGTCAATGAGTCTTGAAACAGCCGTTGACGTTTTTCTTCATTATTTATTGTGGACGCCACAGTGACAAAATGGTTACGCAAATGTGTAGGCACATCAAACAGTCATTATCACAGCAACATTCAATACAGCAATAAACGGTAGACAGCATTACAATGATGAGTCAGATGCATGTTATATTTCAAAGTGCTGTAAATGTAGTCAGGTGAACAACTCCATCCTTTTCTATAACAGCCAGGAGATAACCAGATGTATGAGATCAGTTCACTCTCCTTAGTTTGACTTCAGCAAGACAGACACGTCTGCCGAAGTATAAATAATGTCCTCAAGAATATCCTCTAGATAATAAAGGTTTTCTAAACCTAGTTCATTTAACAAAGTAGCAAGTAATGGTCCTTGGAACATGCATCAACCGATGCCGTACAATGCAGCGACATGTGAGCTGGGAAAGAACATCTCGTGACGACGACTTTCGGAGACAGGCTATGAATCGAAATCGCTCACGACCCAAAATCGATAGAGTTAATGAAAAAGTCAATTTACCTTGCTTTCATGAAATACACAGAAATATCACGCCTCCCGACATGTGGGAAAACACTAGAGGTATTATCTCGACTAAACGAAATATCCATAAGAGGACTACACATCCCTGACAGAACAAAAAATAGCGGAGATCCCCTCTTCAACGAGGCATCTCTTTCGCCATTCCAAATCGCTCACTCCCACTAGTGGGGGCGGAAACCGATCGACCAAACAACAAGACAAGTCATGCGCAGTCCAGCGCAAAAATGACCACAGCTCAAAAGTTAACTGCATTCGATACTAACGCGAGAAGACAAATGCTTACCGAGAAAAGTGACTATAAATTTCAAGCAGTTGTTGCCCTTGCGTTATAAAACAGATATTGAAATAAAACGATGTTGCGAGAATTTATCACGCAACATATCACCACCTCCTCCCGATAAAAAAAAATGTGGAACATATTTTTTTTTTCAATATCAAAGAGCAAGCGATAAGCGGCTCAAAACGCACGAATTATGCGCTGATAATTAACTAAATTGCCAAACAATAGGCTAATTATAGAGTGTCTGGTGAGGATATACCTCAACAGAAAAATAAATATGTCTCAAAAAATATTCACATCGGGGAGGTGTCACCAACACACATCACGTTAGCATGTAAACACAATATACGTATGCAAGTTACTATAATCATCATTAAACAGCATACTCTAATATTGTCTTTAAAAATGGATGTACAAATCTGATAGGAAAATTTAAATAGTACATTCTTTGACATGTAATGACATAAGTACATAGTAAAGTTAAACTACATGACGATCCAGGACATATGCTCTGGTATTCCGAGGGTAAGTACACAATCTAGAACTCGTAATGCTTGAAACTAGTAAGGTAAGTCCTCTGAGAAAGTACAAGCAATATAATGCTAATTAATAACTAATATGCTTCATAAGGTACAATACATTATTAATAATTGTGGCTGTTTAGTAAACTAACGGCCCTTATATTAACTACTCAGTCCTCCTCTATCATTTTAAAAAACGAACAGAAGAAGATGACAACAAAGCACGATAGTGTGTACATATAAAGTAAGTACAGATGTGCTAATCTATTGTAGAAATATAGGTGTGTTATGACTCTGTAATATATAGAAATATAGGACAGAAGTATTAGTTGGAGTCATGTGGGCATCTAGACAAAATGTCAGCCATCACATTATCCGCACCACGGATAGCTCGTACCGTGAAGTGAAAAGGTTGAAGAGCTATAGCATATCGAGTGGATCTCGAACTCTTCAAATTCTTAGTCTGAATAGCTGTAAGAGCTTTCTGATCAGTCTCTAGAATGAAATGTGCGCCCAGGAGGAATCTTTGTAGCTTTAGAATTGACCAAACCATCGCTAACAACGCACGGTCTAAAACCGAGTAGTTCCTCTCTGCCGCATTTAGTTTTCTAGAAATGTACATAACAGGATGCAGAGTATTTGCATATTCTTGCATCAGTGCTGCTCCAATCCAGTGGATGAAGCATCACTCCGAAGAACAAAAGTCCTATCAAGAGTAGGTAATCTTAAGATGGGAGGAGAAGAAAATATATTCTTGATTTGGTCTAGTGAAGATTGGCATTCTTCAGACCAACGGACCAGATTAGGCGAACCTTTCTTCAACAATGTTGAGAGAGGTGCCATGATCGAAGATAAATTTGGAATAAATCTCCCATAAAATTGAATTAAACCTAAGAGACTCCTAACTTGTTTCTTCGTTTTAGGAACAGAGATGTTCAGTATTTTGGAAGTATTGTGGTCTTCTGTCTTCAAGAGACCATGACCAACACGATGACCCAGGAAAGAGATTTCACCAAAACCAACAAAAGCTTTAGAAGGTTTTGCTGTCAAATTATTCTCACGTAGAGTGGACAGTAAGTCATATAACCCTAAATAGTGATCTTCCCAGGTATCACTGAAGAGACAGATGTCATCTAAGTATGCGATGACATCCGAACGATGTGACAGAATTCGACGCATCATGCGAACGAAAGTGGTAGGGGCGTTCATGAGACCAAAAGGCATAACATTCCATTGAAATAGACCCCTAGGTGTAGAAAAAGCAGTAAGAGGTTTGGCATGCTCTGCTAAAGGCACTTGCCAATAACCTTTAGACAAGTCAAGTTTAGTGAAGAATCTAGAATTAGAAAGTCTAATCAGTAGATCTTCTAACAAAGGCATCGGTTCAGCGTCGAACTTTGTGACCTGATTCAATTTGCGATAATCAACGCAAATTCGTATGTTCTTATCCTTCTTCCGGACAATAACCATGGAAGAAGAATATGGTGAAGTCGATGGTTCAATTATATTTAATTGAATCATTTCATCCAATTCCTTTTCCACTTGCGACTGAAAGTGTATAGGAATAGGATACGGCCTAACCCTAATTGGATTATTGTCGGTAAGAATTATGTCATGTTCTATGACATCTGTGTGTCCAGGAATGTCAGTGAGAACATCCTGAAATGTTTGTAACATCGACAAGACTCGTCGATGTTCGTCACCAGAAAGATTAGGAGAAACAGAAACGTTTTTCCAAGATTCCGTGGAATGTAATGGAACCACTGGAAGGGGAAGGTTGACATCAGAGAAGGTAGCTTCCTCATCCTGAATGACAGACAGGGATGAATAATGACCGTGAGGTGCAGGAGCATCATCCGTTGCCTGGAAAATAGGCAGCAAATAGTCCGGACGTTCGTGAAATTCCGAAAGCATGTTTATGTGGAAAGTTTTATGCTTTCCATCAATATCGACCACATAGTCAACATCGGAAATCCGAGAGACTATTGCATACGGACCTTTCCATGCAATAAGAAGTCTATTTTCCCTACTGGGGAGTAGGACGAATGCTTTGTCACCTGGACAAAGTTGTCGTAGACATCTATTCTTGTTAGCAAACTGCCTTGCCTTCTCTTTAGCAATTTCTGATGAAGCAGTTGCTAGCTTACATGCCTCAATGATCTTTTGTCTAAGAGCAATGACATACTCATATGAGGATTGAGTTTCATCGCTAATATCATCGGCAGTGATGAGATCGTGTAATAAAGACATAGGGCCGCGTGGACGCGCGCCAAAGACAAGTTCGAAGGGAGAAAAATCCTGTGTGTTCATTAGGGACTTCTCTATAGGCAAAGAGAGCCGCGGGTAAAACCCTGTCCCAATCTTGAGGATGATCTTCAGTTATCTTACCAAGCAAAGTCTTGAGCGTTCTATTCAGACGCTCAACTAACCCATTAGACATAGGATGGTAGATACTACTGAGAGATCGTTCAATATGTAAGGTAGACATTACCTGTGACATAGTGTCAGATATGAGTTTGAGTGCCATGGTCTGACAATATTTCTCTGGGGAACCCCAAGCGAGAAAATATCAACCAAAGAGCATCTGCGATATCTGTAGTAGATATGCTCTTAAGAGGAATAGCCTCTGGCCAACGTGTGCACATATCGACACATGTAAGGATAAACTGATGTCCTCTGGCCGACTTTACCTTAAAAGGGCCAATAATATCTATGGCCATTTTCTGAAACGGCCGAATAGGAATGTCAGCAGCCTGGATAGGCGCAGCATGTCGTGGTCCTCTAGATTTGACCTCCTGACATACCTTGCATGATCGGCAGTAAATACGAATGTCCTTATTGACAAAAGGCCAAAAGAAAGCCGCAAGGACTCTCGACTTCGTACGGGCAAAACCCATATGTCCAGCACATTGCGAGTCATGAGCATGTTGTAATATTTGGACTCTCATGCTCTTGGGAACAAGAATTTGCGAATGTGCCGACGTAGTCGAATCTTGTACCATACGTACAAGTACGCCGTTTCTCATTGCAATCCAAGATTTTCTATTTGTATCCTGATTCGGATCGCCTTTCTTCGCAAGAACGAAGAATTTTTTTAAAGAAGGATCTTCTTCTTGCAATTTTATGAAAGAGTCACGAGTAATTACTAAGTGACTATCTTGGCTATCAACTTCATTATCACTATTCAGTGAAGTTTCGGGTGTTTGTAGAGCTTGTGCTCTTGTAACTACTGCATTTGTAGCTTGCATGTTATTATCTTCCCAAGCAGCAATCTGCTGTGGGGTACACTCCCTAACTCCGTGAATACGACCAATAATAAGGTCCGCAATAGGATTAGGTAAGAGACAAGCATGCACATCTCCAGTAAAGAAAGGAGTGGCAATGCGAATTACAGCAGTAGGATATTTTTCTAGAGTGCCGCCAAATGTGACACATTTAATAACCCTTCCTGTAGCACAAGATGGATCTACAAGCGATTGTCTAACACCAATAGTGGTGCATCCGGAATCGAAAAGTAGTGAGACCGGAGTATCATTAACAAGACCCTTATGTAGAATTAAAGAACCCCTCCCGTCATGCGCAACAGCAGCAGGAAGAGCGGGAAGTGGGTGACCACAACTCAAAGTAGTTATGGTACCCGGTTCGAATAAAGTACTGCATTGGGGGCATTTGTTTGCTCTCTCAAAGTCAAAAGCAGAACTAGTGACAGCGTCAAAGTTTTTATTATCAACAACATGATTACAGGCTCCCTCAGTTTCCTGTTGTACAGCATTAGCCTGCTGATATCTCTTTTTTTTGTGTTGAGATCTACCCCGACTATTATTACCTCTGAAGTTATCAGAGTTATTATTATCTCTGCAGTTATTATTGTCTCTATTGTAATTGTTATACTGGTTCGAATTCCAGTTTCCACGATTACTATCATGTTCACATTGATGCGAACATCTATTTGTTTGGTTCTGAGGTCTTCGGCAGGAATAACCTCTATTACCATATCCTCTTTTGAAATGCTTATAATTATTAGGGTGATAGTAACGACCACTATCAGGTTGTCTCCAATTCTTCGAAGAAGAATCACCATGAAATTGGTTTCCATGATTTTGACAGAAATTACCGCTGCCCTTTCTATCAAAATTTTGTTGGGATCTACGAGCAAAGTTTTGACCATACGGAGCTGCCGAAGCAACTGGTAAACCTTCTTTCACCTTAGAGTTACCCATGGTTATGTGTGGGTGCGCAGTTACGTATTGGCAACAGAAATCTTCCATTTCTTTTATTGTTTTAGGTTTACGTTCATGAAGGAAAGCAAGGAAAGACTCATTGACAGACGACATGACTTTGTCTCTAAGTATTAAGTCCATAAGTCCTTCATAAGTTTTTTCCGTCTTAGATAGTTCAACCCATCGTGAGAAAGTAATGCGTATTCTTGCAATAAACTCGGAGAATTCAACTCCATTTTCAGGTAACATGTTTTTAAATTGTAGACGATAGCCGTCTTCGTTAAGCTGATATTTCTTTAACAAAGCGGCCCTGACAACCTCATAATTGTTCTTGTCAGGTTCATCCACCATATTTAATATACTTAGAGCTTTACCTGTCAGTATCCCTGATAACTGATAAACATATTTTGCTTTGTCTATGTTATGAGCTGTACATGCTTGTTCAAATCTGTCCAGATAGAACATTATGTCATCACTGGAAGGACTAAATGTTGGTAACTTAATCTTAAAAGTATCATTATTAGCCTTCCCAGAAGATGAACCCTTGTTTGAATCATTACCATTACTCATGCTCGTCAATTTCAATTTCTCCAACTCTAAAGCTAAGAGTTTTTCTTCATGTTCCATTTTTGCTTTCCTCTCATCAGACTCTCTTTGTAACTTCCTTTCTTCAGCTTGAGCCTGCATTTGAAGTCTTTCATTTTCAGCTTCTTTTTCAAGTCTTTTATTTTCAGCTTCTTTTTCAAGTCTTTTATTTTCAGCTTCTTTTTCAAGTCTTTTATTTTCAGCTTCTTTTTCAAGTCTTTTATTCTCAGCCTCTAGCTGTAGCTTTCTTTCCTCAGCTTCTGATTCCCTTTTTTGTTTTTCCATTTCCATTTGGAATCTCTTTTCATCCACCTGCATCTGCAGTTTCTTTTGTTCAGCTTCCATATGCAGTTTCTTTTGTTCAGCTTCCATTGCTTTATCATATCGAGCAGTTGCAAATTCTTCTAACTTATCACCAGTCTTCCCAAGCAATTTACCCTGCTCAATAAAGTGCTCAAATGTAGACATGTTGTCTAACATATGAGTCCAAAACCTGAAATAATTAACTAATTTATTTCAAACCTAAGTGTAACAAGTCTTAATTAAGCACTTGTATATTCACATCACATTATATTATCCCAGTCTCTGTGGGAAACAAGTCTCCAATCAAAGAACTTGTATATGAAATATCAGCACTCAAATCTTGATCATAAGTGCACTTCTCATTCAATAGTGCACGACACTATTCATCATTCATTTATCATCAGTATAGTAGTAACAGTGCATTAGCATAGCCCATTAACTAATTACTATAACTGTAAACAATGACTATGTAAACACATGCAGAATGTAAACATTGAAAATGTAAACAATACAAACAATGTAAACAATAACAATGTAAACAATAACAAAGATCAGCAACAATACACAAACTTTCGCAGAAATCAACTAAAAATAAAGCAGAAATTAATGAAATATCACAAAAAATGTGACGATATCTGCGATAGAATTAAACAAAATACATGACACCACAGTGTATAAACAAAAATGTTGTATGAAACTAAATTATAGACAAGAGTAGGCTAACAAATACAAACAAATCACAACAAAACTAAAGAATGTGAAATAATAACGAAAACAATATTAAAACATGTCATCACAGCTAACATAAATAGCAACAGAAGTCGCTTAGCAAATTCCAGTATCGGAAATTTGCAAACCCTACAGAAAACGCTCACAATAGACGACCTCTATGACGTGGCATAATCTAACGGAGACACCACCCAACCGAGAACCCGCTGAAATATAAACATATAAATATACAAATAACATATAGACATATAATATATAGAATGAGATGATACACAGAAGACTCAGCAGAAGTATAAGGGCACAGTTTACATACAAACAGGCCACTTAACTTAAAGGCTTCCAATCGTAGAACAGCAGAAAAACGGATGTCAATCAACGTCCTAAAGAGCGAAGCTCCAACGATGATGGCACATCTGAACTGCTTCCACTGCTAACACGATGGTACAAGAGCTTCTGAAATACTGTGTGTTGAGTTGTTTCGGCACTTGACCTTCTAATCCAAAAGTAAGTTGATGGAAATCGGTACTTGGCCTTCTTCAGAAAACAACCCGTTTCAACCGGCACTTGACCTTCTCAAAAAACGACAGCACTGGAACCTTGACAGCAGCAACTTGCTTGACTTGCGTAAAAGATAACAGCAGTCCGAGTTATCCGGCAACATGTAACAACGCCGGGTACTGTCAAATTCTTGTTTCCGTCAAAAAGTTGAAATTTTGACTTCTACCGGGCAACGCCGAGTACTTTGAAAATTTTGAAGATGTTGACTGTATTGAAGAATGTTAATTTCTTGAAGGATGCTGATGAATTCTTGTTGAAAATGAAGTGGGTAAGGGACCCCGTGTTTGCTAGTACCAGAATCAAACCAGCTTATGGCCACCAAATGATGCGTGATGCCATATGATGATGGATGGCATCCGCATGTCTGGTTTTGTGTAGTGTGTAGATGTGTTCAGTCAAAACAATGTTCATGCAACAATAACAGGGCAATCCACATAGGACGTCAGTAAACTCACGACGTATAAAGTCAATGAGTCTTGAAACAGCCGTTGACGTTTTTCTTCATTATTTATTGTGGACGCCACAGTGACAAAATGGTTACGCAAATGTGTAGGCACATCAAACAGTCATTATCACAGCAACATTCAATACAGCAATAAACGGTAGACAGCATTACAATGATGAGTCAGATGCATGTTATATTTCAAAGTGCTGTAAATGTAGTCAGGTGAACAACTCCATCCTTTTCTATAACAGCCAGGAGATAACCAGATGTATGAGATCAGTTCACTCTCCTTGGTTTGACTTCAGCAAGACAGACACGTCTGCCGAAGTATAAATAATGTCCTCAAGAATATCCTCTAGATAATAAAGGTTTTCTAAACCTAGTTCATTTAACAAAGTAGCAAGTAATGGTCCTTGGAACATGCATCAACCGATGCCGTACAATGCAGCGACATGTGAGCTGGGAAAGAACATCTCGTGACGACGACTTTCGGAGACAGGCTATGAATCGAAATCGCTCACGACCCAAAATCGATAGAGTTAATGAAAAAGTCAATTTACCTTGCTTTCATGAAATACACAGAAATATCACGCCTCCCGACATGTGGGAAAACACTAGAGGTATTATCTCGACTAAACGAAATATCCATAAGAGGACTACACATCCCTGACAGAACAAAAAATAGCGGAGATCCCCTCTTCAACGAGGCATCTCTTTCGCCATTCCAAATCGCTCACTCCCACTAGTGGTGGGCGGAAACCGATCGACCAAACAACAAGACAAGTCATGCGCAGTCCAGCGCAAAAATGACCACAGCTCAAAAGTTAACTGCATTCGATACTAACGCGAGAAGACAAATGCTTACCGAGAAAAGTGACTATAAATTTCAAGCAGTTGTTGCCCTTGCGTTATAAAACAGATATTGAAATAAAACGATGTTGCGAGAATTTATCACGCAACAATCATTATACTTGGCAGCTTTGAACGAATGTTGCTCGTCCAATCTGGATTTAAATGGCACTGTCAGTTCAATCAGTATAACCTGAAGCGCTGCTGAAGAATGAAGCACTATATCCGGCCGTCTCCGCGATTTTCTGATACTCTCTGGATATGCCCCTCGTCCAGGTAGGTCTACCGCCATCTCCCAATCGTTTGCACAGTCAAGAAGAGATGGTAAACTGCTACAAGGTTTACTCGGTTTGGGGTGTGCTGACTTTCCTGCCATCAGAAAGTATGTATTTGCGGTGGTCGGCCTGAGTTTGCTATTCGCCTTCATCCTTGCCAGATCTATTGTCGCAGCATGCTCATTTAGCACTTTGTTATGGCGCCAAGTGTATCGCCCTTGCCCTAATGACACCTTACACGCTGAGAGAAGGTGTTCAAGTGTCTGCCTCCCCTGGCACATGGGGCACTGCTCATCATTCGACTTTCCCCATTTCACAAGGTTTGTGGCCGACGGCTGCAGGTCATACACTGATTTTACAACGAAGCTGAGCCTAAGAGGTGCCATATGCCATATATCATTCCATGTCAAGGACCTCTGCAGGACTCCTTCCCATGTAGTCCATTGGCCTTGTTGGACCTGCTGCACTGCTTTTTGCAACCTCTTATCATTCTCAGCTCCTCGTATCTCCTGAACTAACATGTCTCTGCGCTCCCTGCTTGATGCCTTGGACCACCAGCGGAAGTCTCCATGACCAAATTCCCGTCTATTCGTTTGTGTGCATCCGATTACTTCCCTCAGTTTGAGTGACTCTTGGGCAGCATCAACAGCTTCTTCCACTCTTCACTTCCTTCCCGTTATCTGTGTGGGCTGAATTGACTTAACCACGTCATCAGCTGACTCGCGTAGCATCATTGCAAGCCTTGCCTTTACAACTGCATACTCTTCAACAACTGACTTGAAGGGAAGCAGAAGTTTTGACTTTTTGTACTACAGTGCTACATCTGATAGACCTGGTGGAACCCGTAGCCATTTCCTCATGAACTTGTTGACCTTCTGCTCTATAGCTTCCACTGTACTTGTGCTTTTTTCATATATAAGCAGTGACCACAGCAACTTCGGTATCAACATGAACTGGAGGCACCAAAGTTTGAACTTTCCCAGGAGTCTGCTTTGGTCAGTGATCTGTAGTCCTCTGTCTGCCATTTCTATTGTCTGTTGCACTGCCTTCGAGTCTTTCAATGAGGCATCGTACACCCTGCCAAGACTTTTAACAGGTTCCTAAATGACAGTAGGGATTCTTTGGATGGAAACCATGAATATGACCTCTGCTATCTTCCCTTTCCTCTGGTTGAAAATCTGACAGAAAACTCTTCGAAATACAGCTTCAGCATTGGTGCAATCTCTTGTGGAACATGATACATTTCTAGGGCCTGCCACATCTAGTGTGGAACGGATCCATAAGCACTCGCTAGATCCAACCAGATTATATAGCTATATCAGTTGTTTTTCTCCGTCCTGTATTACCACTGTGAAGGTAGACAGGGCACTTATGCCCACACTACTACTTTAAGTACATGTCTTGCAACCAACCAACATCCAGATGAGGGATAGTGACGAGAAGCAAACTCTGCTATATTCATTATTGAAAATAACAGTTATTGTTGATGTTTTTTTAACTAGGGCTGCTGAGCTATTCGATCATTTGAAGCCAATACCAAGTTGAAGACTCATTGGTATTATCTAAACTCTAGATCTAGACTTGTCAAGTGGCTTTTTTGTCATTCTGAAATGTGTCGAGTTGAAGCCATAAGCTATAGTTTCTCCAGCTTGGCTTGCATTTAAGCTTGCATCTGGTTCTAACCTAGAAGGAAGAATCACGTGACATATTGTGCATTCCACGCCATACAAGGGGGTTCTCCAAATACGCAGGCCTGAAATACTGTACTCTGGTTCTGCGCTCTCCAAAGGAATTGCCATGCCCTGCACAGAGTCATATCTCAGCTCCCCCTGTCCATCATGGGGACATAGTAAGATCCTTGTGTATGCAACCAACAAGTAAAAAACCAGACGATCGAGGCTCAAGTGACTCGTCCTAGCGTTGTGTCCAATGTTGGGTTCTCATCTGATTTCACAACAAAGGAATCCCTGGAAGTGCGTGAATGATTGAAATAAATTACGGTGTAATTAACTTCACAGAACGTTTATTGGAAGCAAACTGCCACAGTAAGATCGGGAATGAATTATTCACCATACATAAATATAAAAAGAGGTGTCAGACAAGGTTGTGTGCTGTCCCCCTGCCTATTTAATTTATACACGGAAAAATTTTTCAAACAGATACAGGAAATACCAGCACTGAACATCAGTGAAATGTCAATAAACAACCTTAGATATGCAGATGATACCATGTTGTTAGCTGAAAGCGAACAGGATTTACAAGAACTAGTGAAGCAAGTGAACAGTATAAGTCATGAATATGGATTCGACATTAATATTAAGAAAACAAAAACTATGATAATTAGCAAAACAGACGACAAACCCACATTAAAGATAAGCGTAAATGGGAAAATCCTGGAACAAGTCAAGAGCTACGTATATCTTGGTCATATGATAACAGAAGATGGCAGATGTGAAACAGAAATCAAGAAGAGAATAGGAATGGCCAAAGCTACATTCAACAACATGAAACATATACTGACATCCAAATAGTTATCTGACAAATTAAAACTGAGAATCATAAAGTGTTATATATATTCTGCATTTTTGTATGGTGCAGAAACATGGACGATGAATAAGCATTTGGAAGAAAGAATTGAGGCTCTTGAAATGTGGATATATAGAAGAATGGGGCGTATCTCATGGAAAGAGATGAAAACATATAAGGAGGTCCTAGAAAATCTAGGTAGGAAAAGAACTAATGAGGGAGGTCAAAGTTCGGCAGCTAAAATACTTTGGCCACATAAAAAGGCATAACACCTTGCAGAAGACCATAACAGAAGGGAGAGATGAAGGCAAACGTTCAAGGGGAAGACAGCGCTATAAGTGGGAAGATAACATCAAGAGATGGACGGGAAAGAGTCTATCAGAGTGTACCACCAAGACAAGAGACAGAAGACGTTTGAGATCCATTACAGCCAACCTTCGTTGTGGAGATGGCAACTGATGATGATAACTTCACAGACAGGTTCATTTCCCCATCTGTATACTACAGCATTGTGCATAGCTGGTTGTCATAAGAGGATGACTTAACATATGCCTCCATGCGAAAAACAACAGTATAAGCGCAGCTCTCCACACTGACTTAGATTTTGTGTTTCAGCAACCTGGAGCTTTTGAGGGGAAGGATACCCCAGGAATTTTATTGTTAGAGTTCTCGCTGGTATTGACTTTTGTTTCATTTGTGTTTTTTTTATCTGGATTACTCCATAGGCCACATCGGACTTTTACTCACGTGTTATTTATATCTATCTATCTATCTATCTATCTATCTATCTATCTATCTATCTATCTATCTATCTATCTATCTATCTATCTATCTATCTATCTATCTATCTATCTATCTATCTATCAATCTATCTATCTATCTATCTATCTATCTATCTATCTATCTATCTATCTATCTATCTATCTATCTATCTATCTATCTATCTATCTATCTATCTATCTATCTATCTATCTATCTATCTATCTATCTATCTATCTATCTATCTATCTATCTATCTATCTATCTATCTATCTATCTATGTACAAATTAATTGTAACCATTTACACGCTGTTTGGATTAACAATTTTGGCTACCAAACGTTTACTTTAATTTACTATTTCTACCCTTTTCTCTTAACAAAGGCTGACAGAGTGAGTGACTTCAATTATATTTGTGTAGACTAGGAGTTAAACATAAATAAAATTCAACAGACCGGATGTCTTAAATCATTCTCAAGCACATCTTTATGATCAACCTCGTTTGGTACTATTCTAGCAGTACAAGAGTTCTTTAGCTCAACCATTTTCATATTTCCCTCGTAACAAAAATTGTCATGGATCACTTTCAACTATTTCTTCAGTTAAGACAACATTGTTTTATCTTTCTTGTTAAACTTGTTATCAAAAGAGATTAATAAATATTTGATGAACTTTCACTTACCTTTTGTTGCCCCATTTGATCGTGGTGCTGTAAGTTAAAAAACATAATATTTTCATTTAAATAACATATTTTTGGTTTGTTGTCTGTACAAAACTGCTGTGTTGAATTAATTTCATTGGGAAGATGTTGAACATGTTGTGTGATAGATAGCTTCAACGATAGACAAATAGTTTGAATGATTATATATATATATATACTAGCTTTCAGGACCCGGCGTTGCCCGAATTTTTCCTAGTAACTGTTTAGGAAATGTCGAAATCAAATTATAATATTTTGATGTTTGAGTGAAGATGAATTTTAATTTAAGTTAATTACTACTGCTTTAAGTGACTATCCTCCTGCCTTGTTTACAGTAATTGCAAATGCAAGCCGCGGTAGCATAGTGGTTAGTGTACTGGCTTCCTAGTTCAGTGGTCTATGGTTCAATCCCCAGATGAGGTGGGATATTTTTAGGCCGCAAACGGCTCCTGGGTCAGCCCAGCCCCAACTGGGTACCAGAGCAACTCTAGGAAGGTTAAGGCGGCCGACTTGATGCTGACCATATCACCTCTAGTGTGCCGATTGGTCAAGAAAATATGGGCCTGACACCATATTCCCAATATGCCTCAATGGGCGTGTAACGTGATCCTTTACCTTTTCCTTATTATGGTTCTACCAGAAAAGTGATGTCACTTTTGCTTTTCAATTTGCTTCCAAATTTTTCCAAAATAATATTATTTCTTTTGATGAAATATCAAAAGCAATTGTATTCTGCTTCCAAGTTTTAGCAAGAAGCAAATTAAGAAGACACATTTTCCCTTTCCGTCCTGCCGCACCAAGAAAGAATAGTCCAACTCATCTTTTATTAACCTTCTTCCTTCTGTTTTATCGTAGCACGTTCTTTTCAAACATATATTTATATACATTATTGCTTGTAAAAAAAACCAAAAAAACCTGAATATTATTTTCTGTCATACATACTTCAGATATAAAAGACACAGTGATTGTATTGAGTTGTATTTTTTAAACAGACGTTTCTCATTTCGGCGAGACACGATCCATTCAACCGAGACACACAAATAACGCCTGTTATATTTTAATGCACATGTCTAAATAAAGATCTTTCGTTTTGGTGTATTGTTTAGTTTTGAGCTAATTTATTATATTAAGGGCGTGGCTTGCATTTAAAGGATCATCGCATCTGGTTCTAAGCTAGAAGAAGGAATCACGTGACATACTGTGCATTCCACGCCATCCAAGGGGGTTCTCCAAATACGCAGACCTGAAATGCTGTACTCTGGTTCTGCGCTCTCCAAAGGAATTGCCATGCCCTACACAGTCATATCTCAGCTCCCCCTGTCCATCATGAGACCATGGTAAGATCCTCCTGTACGCAACCAACAAGTAAAAAACCAGACGATTGAGGCGCAAGGGACTCGTCCCAGCGTTGTGTGCAATGTTGGGTTCTCATCTGGTTTCACAACAGGGGAATCCCTGGAAGTGTGTGAATAATTGAAATAAATTAGGGTGTAATTAACTTCACAGACAGGTTCATTTCCCCATCTGTATACTACAGCATTGTGCTTAGCTGGTTGTCATAAGAGGATGACTTAAGACATGCCTCCATGCGAAAAACAACAGTATAAGCGCAGCTCTCCACACTGATTTAGATTTTGTGTTTCGGCAACCTGGAGCTTTCGAGGTGAAGGATACCCCAGGATTTTTATTGTCAGAGTTCTCGCTGGTATTGACTTATTTTTCATTTGTGTTTTTGTTTTATCTGGATGACTCCATAGGCCACATCTGACTTTTACTCACGTGTTATTGTTTTTTTTAACTTTATATCCTTCAATTACTATTATTACGTTTTTGAGGGGTAAAAATAATCTAAAGTGTTTCCTAATGTTGTTTCATTTGTGAATCTTTTGGTTTCTATTTTAGTAAAGACAGACTACATTTGTGTCTTGATCTATCTATCTATCTATCTATCTATCTATCTATCTATCTATCTATCTATCTATCTATCTATCTATCTATCTATCTATCTATCTATCTATCTATCTATCTATCTATCTATCTATCTATCTATCTATCTATCTATCTATCTATCTGTCTGTCTGTCTGTCTGTCTGTCTGTCTGTCTGTCTGTCTGTCTGTCCGTCCGTCCGTCCGTCCGTCCGTCCGTCCGTCCGTCCGTCCGTCCGTCCGTCCTTCTGTCTGTCTGTCTGTCTATCTATCTATCTATCTATCTATCTATCTATCTATCTATCTATCTATCTATCTATCTATCTATCTATCTATCTATCTATCTATCTATCTATCTATCTATCTATCTATCTATCTATCTATCTATCTATCTATCTATCTATCTATCTATCTATCTATCTATCTATCTATCTATCTATCTATCTATCTATCTATCTATCTATCTATCTATCTATCTATCTATCTATCTATCTATCTATCTATCTATCTATCTATCTATCTATCTATCTATCTATCTATACAACTTTCTATTTATCTATGCACAAATTAATTGTAACCATTTACATTAGATTAACAATCTTGGCTACCAAACGTTTACTTTACTATACTATTTTTACCCTTTTCTCTTAACAAAGGCTGACAGAGTGAGTGACCTCAATTGTATTTGTGTAGACTAGGAGTGAAACGTAAATAAAATTCAACAGACCGGATGTCTTAAATCATTCTTAAGCACATCTTTAAGTACATCTTTATGATCAACCTTGTTTGATACTATTCTAGCAGTACAAGAGTTCTTTAGCTCAACCATTTTCATATTTCCCTCGTAACAAAAATTGTCATGGATCACTTTCAACTATTTGCTTCAGTTAAGATAACATTGTTTTATCTTTCTTGTTAAACTTGTTATCAAAAGAGATTAATAAATATTTGATGAACTTTCACTTACCTTTTGTTGTCGCATCTTCTGGTGCTGTAAGTTAAAAAAAAAATAATATTTTCATTTAAATATCATATTTATGGTGTGTTGTCTGTACAAAACTGGTGTGTTGAATTAATATCACTGGGTAGATGTTTAAAGCGTTGAAAAATGGTTCGGGAAATTTGAATGAATTTCGATACAGACTATATGTCTTAGTTGAAGGGAGGTAAGGTGAGTGATGGAAGGCTTTTTGAAAAGGGAGGAAATTCCACAATTTCGGTTGATAGATAATAAGTTTTGATTTGGGTTAAGCAGAGATAGTAGGTTATCAGTTATGGTTTAGAAAATTAGCATGTATGATTTTGGTAGTAAGCTTGTAAAGAAGAGGATATGGTATTCAGTTAAAAACAGCAAAGGGAGATAATGTAGGATTGGGTCCCTTGCGGGTTTTGAGTGAGTTGAGAAAAAAAGTACGCACGAGAAATTCGAGATGAGTGAACAGAGTTTGGGGGGAACAGGGAATGTGAGAACGAGGTTATTTAGGGCAGTTGATTTTGAGACGCGCTATGCGTAGGAAGGAAAAAGGGTTTTCTCCCAAGTGTTAAAGTTAGACTTGAGAAACGCGCTCAGCGTAATAGATGTGTGAGAAAACATACTCAGTCTTAGATGATTAGCAAGATTTATGCTGTGAGAAATAGAGTGTATAGGAAACGCTCACTACATTATGTACCATAAATTTGGTGTACGACAGTACTTTTATGGTGATAGTATTTTATTCTGAGGACATGATAGTTGTGAAAGAAAAGAAAGTGTATTTCGTTTGAGAACAAAACCAGGTACGTTGAACACTTTTATATATCAGTAACATGTGTAGCTCAGTAGACCAGGTCTGAGCAGAGAAGAATAGTAAGAAGGCAAGAAATTGCAGTTTTGAATATTGAATACTTTTGTTGCTGAAGAAGCAGTTGTTATGAAAGACTGCTAACCTTGTTAATAAAGTTCAACCTTTGAAATCTTCACTGTTATTACTAAGGTAAATTCGTTTTGAAGCAACAGAGAGTATGAGAAAATATCTTAGTCAGTCTGAGAGAAGGAAGTTGGTCACATTTACCTTACAACATACTATCTACTGAAAGGGCAGTGGTCCGAACCTTCTAATACGATCCACGGCCACATATATATATATATATATATATATATATATATATATATATATATATATATATATATATATATATATATATATATATATATATATATATATATATATATATATATATAAACGACAAGAAAGGCGACACTCTAACAGAACGTAAAGATATTCTGAACAGATGGAAGGAGTACTGACAAGAAATGTATACGAAAATAAACAAAGCGGCAGATAACAAAGTCATGCATGAAGCGGAACGTGAACCAGAACCTAGCATAGAGGAAGTCCAGATCGCAATCAAACACTCGAAAAGTGGAAAATCTCCTGGTTGTGATGAAATAACAGCTGAAATGATACAGGCAGGAGGAGAAGGCAGCGCTCGTATATAACATGTATTATGCTGCAAGATCTGGCAAAGCGGAATTTGGCCCAAGGAATGGAAAAGATCAATTTACATACCCTTGCCGAAAAAGGGCAACCTGAAACTGTGCACAAACTACAGAACTATAGCTCTTATAAGCCATGCCAGCAAAATGCTATTACAAATCATAATGAAAAGGATGCAACAAAAGCTAGACACAGAAATAAACGAAGTACAGGCGGGTTTTCGACCAGGTAGAGGCACTAGAGATCATATATTCAACATGAGGATCACCATAGAAAAGTGTAGAGAAATCAACGTTGACCTATATACTTGTTTCATTGATTACACTAAAGCTTTCGACTGTGTACAACATCAGCAGTTATTTGCTATTATGAAAAATATTGGATTTCCAAACCACCTTATACAACTCATCGCACTGCTGTACCAAGAACAACAGGCAGCCGTAAGAAAAGAGGGGGAAACATCAGAATGGTTTGAAGTACAGAAAGGAGTAAGACAAGGCTGTACCCTTTCCCCTTACCAGTTTAATATTTATGCTGAGAATATCATGAAAAACGTAAGAGATGACCAAGAACACACATAATTTGACTTATTTAACATCGCCGGGTACCAGATCCCGGAAATCAGATATGCTGACGACACAGTCCTCCTATCGACCAACCCAGAAGGACTTGAACAATTAATTCTGTCCACCAAAAAACACAGCGAGGCCCATAATCTATACTTAAACACCAAGAAGACCAAAGTATTGACAACAGACAAAGAAAAGACCAAACCAGAAATTGAAATTGATAACGAAGAACTGAGAAGTGTTAATGAATTCGAATACTTAGGATCAATCATCAACAGCTCTGGCGACTGTGCAGTAGAAATTAAAAGAAGACTTGCAATTGCTTCACATAAGCTAATACAGATAAAAAACCTATGGCAAGGCACAAGCAAAGAAACAAAGTTACAACTGATCAGAGCATGTATATTCCAAGTAGCAACATACTGCTGCGAGATTTAACACTCAATAAAACAGTTGCAAAAAAGATTACATCATTCGAAATGAAATGCTACAGAAGGATGTTGAGAATACCCTGGACAGAAAAAAAAGACCAACAGAGAAGTACTGCACTCACTAAACGTGCAGGAACATTGGCTCCTAAATACCATCGCAATAAGGAAGCTGAAATTTTTCGGTCATATAAAAAGACATAATAGTCTGGTAAAATAGTGATGGAAGGCATGGTCCCTGGAAAGAGGGGAAGGGGTCGACCTAGACGACGGTGGACCCAGGACATCACAGAGAGTCTGAACTTGTCTTTGGCTGATGCAGGTCGACTTGCCCAGAATCGTAATGCGTTCAGAGCAGCTGTAACTCATTCCCCCCCAGGCTGTTTTTGGGTTTTACCCAGGCCCGAAAATGGATGCAATTTTTTCAGACAGGTGAGGTTTTAAAAACAGACAGTGGACAAATACATAAGTTCAGTAGGTAGTTGTGTTATACATTTAAATGTGTGAAATTGACTGGAGAATCTTATGAATTGCTTCATATAATTAATTAATATGAATAGGTGTGTGTTATGTCTTGTGAAGTGTAGACTTGATTAAAAAAGAGTTAAAATTTTGTTTTTTAATTGTATACTTAATTAAACTTAAATATTTCAGCTCCAAATTAATGTATGGCAATAAAATGTTCAGAATGTCAGTGCACATTTAGTTTGAAACATATCTAGAAACATTTATCACTATCACTTCATAGATGTAATTTTTATGATTTTTTTTCTCAAAGCCACATATGTTTGTAAAAACAACCGCTCAAAATGTGTGCAATTTTTCTCTTCAGGTTATATTTTAAAAGCAGGCAGTAGATACACATTTTATTTAACTAGGTGTTAATGTTATACATTTAAATGTGTGAAATTGACTGGAGAATCTTATGAATTGATTTATATAATTAATTGATATGAATAGGTGTGTGTTATGTCTTGTGAAGTGTAGACTTGATTTTAAAAATGTTTAAAAAATAAAATAAAATTGTATACTTAAATTTAAATATTTCAGCTCCCAATAAATGTATGGCAATAAAATGTTCAGAATATCAGTGCACATTTAGTTTGAAACATATGTGGAAACTTTTATCACTATCACTTCATAGATGTAATTTTTATGATATTTTTCCTCAAAACCACATATGTTTGTAAACACAACCGCTCAAAATGTGTGCAATTTTTCTCTTCAGGTTATATTTAAAAAACTGCAGTAGACACACATTTTATTTAACTAGGTGTTAATGTTATACATTTAAATGTGTGAAATTGACTGGAGAATCTTATGAATTGATTCATATAATTAATTGATATGAATAGATGTGTGTTATGTCTTGTGAAGTGTAGACTTGATTTTAAAAATGTTTAAAAAATAAAATAAAATTGTATACTTAAATTTAAATATTTCAGCTCTCAATAAATGTATGGCAATAAAATATTAAGAATATCAGTGCACATTTAGTTTGAAACATATCTAGAAACTTTTATCACTATCACTTCATAGATGTAATTTTTATGATTTTTTTTCTCAGAACCACATATGTTTGTAAAAAACAACCGCTCAAAATGTGTGCAATTTCTCTCTTCAGGTTATATTAAAAAAACAGGCAGTAGATACACATATTATTTAACTAGGTGTTTATGTTATACATTTAAATGTGTGAAATTGACTGGAGAATCTTATGAATTGATTCATATAATTAATTGATATGAATATGTGTATTATGTCTTGTGAAGTGTAGACTTGATTTTAAAAATGTTTAAAAAATAAAATAAAATTGCATACTTAAACTTAAATATTTCAGCTCCCAATTAATATATGGCAATAAAATATTAAGAATATCAGTGCACATTTAGTTTGAAACATATCTAGAAACTTTTATCACTATCACTTCATAGATGTAATTTTTTTTATTTTTGTTCTCAAAACCACATTTGTTTGTAAAAACAACCGCTCAAAATATGTGCAATTTCTCTCTTCAGGTTATATTTTAAAAACAGGCAGTAGATACACATTTTATTTAACTAGGTGTTGATGTTATACATCAACATGTGGGAAATTGACTGAAGAATCTTGTGAAATGCTGTAGATAATTATTTGATGTAGGGAAAGAGTCTGTCATGTTATGTGAAGTGTAGACCTAATCAAAAATAACTGGAAAAAAGATAAATAAACTGTACTCACATATGTCAGCTCCAGTTTAATCCATAGCAGAAAAATCTCAGAATATCAGTGCACATCCATTTTGAAACACAACACATTTTACCACAATCACTTCAAATATATAATTTATATGATTTTTTTCCTACACCACAAATTTCTGTAATACCAAACAACTATGACTAATATTATTTACACCAACTATATTCTATAATTTTTGGTTTGACAATGTGCTTCCACTTTGGCCTGAGAAGATACAAGGAAAACCTTGGATTATACTGCTTATATTGCCATCTGCCTTTATACCCTATTACCACTTCATTCAAACTGAGATTTTGGAATGGATAAAAGGCACTCTGAAATTTTTGCAACAACATGTTCATAAAATCTTTTCTTTTCCTTGTGAATTTTCATCAGAGGCATGAAGCATTGTATGATATAATGCTTCAAATCTACTTCTTGAAAACATTTGAAGAAACCAAGGAGTATAAAATTCTGCAGATGTAGACCAGTAGTTGCGAATGCATGGTCTTTTCTGAATCCCAATATTTATTAGGACAGCAATAAACTTATCAAGTTCATGGCGTGTGACTTTGGTCCACCGAGAATACAATGAATATTGTTTCGCAGGGTTATTTTGAATAGATTTGAGTCTGGTATAATCATTGATG
Source organism: Oreohelix idahoensis (assembly GCA_024509875.1). Classification (NCBI taxonomy): domain Eukaryota; kingdom Metazoa; phylum Mollusca; class Gastropoda; order Stylommatophora; family Oreohelicidae; genus Oreohelix; species Oreohelix idahoensis. The sequence continues at coordinate 342,295 of JAMPIV010014511.1, forward strand.
CACTGGAACATGAAATCTTGAACCTCATCTGTAAACAAAACACTGAAACAATTCAATGGGGTTGACAGGTCAAACCCCTCAGTCACACCTGGTGTTCTCTTTGGACAAAATCGAAATGCATTTTGTGTCATCCCCTCAGCAATTTCTAACCACTCTGGGACATCTTGTGAGGATGCACCTGCCTCTAGACTTGTGGCAGTTCTCATAGCTTTACTTTTGGTCACAATGGTGTTTTTGCCTCTTTATCCTTCTCCTTTAGTGACTGAAAGTTTTGCTCTTTTTATACCAGCCCTACCTGATGCATGTTCAATCAGCTGATCGACATCGCCCTCAGAATGATCACTTTCATGAATATTCTGACACAAAGTCTTTACAATGTCTTCATTGGAATTACTAATGATCACTTTCATGAATATTCTGACACAAAGTCTTTACAATGTCTTCATTGGAATTACTAAACCTAACTTCTAAAAATCCGTGTCGCTCGAGTTATCTTCTGTCCACTGAGAAATTAGCGTCGTGCTTGCTCAGCCGAAAGCAGGTGTTTAGAAGAAGATTCTCGATCCATTTTGTATGTAAACAAAGAAATAGAAATGGATATAAAACACACAATTTTAGCTTCACAAATTTGTTTTTCGCTCACAAACGTCCATAAACATGTCCTAGATGTAATGAAATGATTTAAAAACCAGCTAGTTGCTAGGTATTTATAACTTTTCGTTCAAACTCGACATATGTCATTGGTCTGAAGATTCTCGATCCATTTTGTATGTAAACAAAGGAATAGAAATGGATATAAAACACACAATTTTAGCTTCACAAATTTGTTTTTCGCTCACAAACGTCCATAAACATGTCCTAGATGTAATGAAATGATTTAAAAACCAGCTAGTTGCTAGGTATTTATAACTTTTCGTTCAAACTCGACATATATCGCTCTGGCGTGCCACGCGTCATTGGTCCAAACGGAAGTCCTATCTGGCGCGTGGTGCGCCACTGTGGACGGAAAGAGGTAATGGAGACAACGTTCTGGAAAGAATACGTCACATGATGATGATGATGATGATGATGATATATATATATATATATATATATATATATAGATATATATATATATATATATATATATATTTATATATATATATATATATATATATATATATATATATATATATATATATATATATATATATATATATACTATAAGGACCTGGCGTTGCCCGAGTTTTTCCTAGTAACTGTTTAGGAAACTTATGAAATGTCGTAATCAAATTATAATATTTTGATATTCGAGTGAACATGAATTTAATTTAAGTTAATTACTACTGCTTTAAGTGACTATCTTCCTGTCTTGTTTACAGTAATTGCAAAGGCAAGCCGCACTAAATATTGTTATTCATTATGGTTCTACCAGAAAAGTGATATCACTTTTGCTTTTCAATTTGCTTCCGAATTTTTCCAAAATACTCTTATTTCTTATGATGGAATAGCAAAAGCAATTTTATTCTGCTTCCGAGTTTTAGCAAGAAACAAATTAATAAGACACATTTTTCCCTCTCCGACCTGGCACACCAAGAAAGAATTGTCCAACTCATGTTTTATTAACCTTCTTACTTCTGTTTTTACGTAGCACGTTCTTTTCAAACATATATACATTGTTGCTTGTTAAAAAAAAAAACAAAAAAAAAAAAACCTGAATATTATTTTCTGTCATACATACTTCAAATATAAAAGACACACTAATTGTATTGAGTTGTATTATTTAAACAGACGTTTCTCATTTCGGTGAGACACGACGCATTCAGCCGAGACACATAAATAACGCATGTTATATTGGGACACGTGTCTAAATAAAGATCTTTCGTTTTGGTGTATTGTTTAGCGTGGAGCTAGTTTATTTTATTAAGGGCCAAAAATAAAAATAAAACTAGAAAATTGCCTTACTTTGACGAGGCGCACCCCGTTTGAGACTGGCACATGTACAATTATAAAAGACCCTTCGGTCCAGCAATATAATAAAGACCCTCTTCTCTTACAAAAGATATTGCAGTGTGTTTCAGTTATGAAGTGCTTAGTCTTCGAAATACTATGTAATATTTCGTAAATAAACAGAAACTGCTTTGTAAAATGTAATTACATTTGATATAAAAAGTAATACATGGTCCGCAACCAGACGATACGTCAAGGCCTAAAATCCCAACCCCTGCAGACCCAAGTAGAACAGTCCCAACTAAGATGGTTTGGCCATGTCTGCAGAATGGGAGAAGATCGGCTACCACGACAAGCATGGGAAACAAAGAGCCAGGGATCCAGACCTCCAGGACGACCCAGAGTCCGCTGGGAGGACAACATTAGACAATCTTTGAAGGACCGAGGACTAGAATGGAACCAGGCCAGGAAGAAGACAGCCGATAGTATAGTCTGGCACTCTCTCTTCCAAACCTCTACACCTCACGGTAGAAGGGGAACGACTAAGTAAGTAAGTAAGTATAAAAAGTAATAATAACTTTTAAATAATACATCGAAGTATTATTTTTTCTTCTCGCAAATAGCATTTAATGATGTTTAAATAATTTAAATTGTTATGTAAAATAAAGAAATGTAGAGTTGTAAATTACGACCTTTAAATAATAAATTTACCATTTTGATTCTTTCCCATTATTCATAATTTTACCACTTGGATTGCTTCCCGTGATTCAGATAGACACATTTTACGGCTCTGTTTTACGCATAGAAAATATCGGTAGAAACTAAATTATGTTTGAACAAACAATACACAAAGGTATGTTATCAGGCACTCAGTGAGAAATAAAGTAACCGTTCGGAAGGTCCTGGTTCGATTCCCGGTAAGCCTATCACTTCTGTTGTTTTTCTGTTGTCTGATCTTCTACTTCTTTATTTCGCACTGAGTGCCTGATAACATACCTTTGTGTGTTGTTTGTTTAATTATTTACTGTTTACAGGCCTCAGGTTTCCACTCCTTATATGTTTATACGTTTATCAAATTATGTTACCTAGACTTTTTCTAAAGTTTAGTACTAAGCAGGAACGAAGGTTTACTTTTTAAAATTCTGAAGCACGTGACAACGAATTAATGCATAAAGCTGCTTTGTCAATCAAAATAAACATACATTAAAATGAACTGAATACATATTTGCCAAAAAGCCACCAGCTTATTTTTTTTTAATTTTTATCCAAAGCTTTAGAAACCAAATTATGTGACCTGGCATCCTGTGAAAATAAAAAACTTCCATTTAAACGGTTCTTAACGATCATAGATATCTAATAATTTTGTTTTCTACAACAACTAAAGATTTTACTATAAAATAACTTTAAAATAATTGCAACGGGGAAAAAAACTACTATAAAGTTAATTTGGTTATTACATATGTTGATTCAGTTACAACCAGACTAAAGCCAGGCATTTTCTAAATTTTAATACTAAGTGGGAACGAAGGTTTATAAAAAAAATTCTGAAACACCGACATACCCTAAGTGAAAACGAATGAATGATACATTCAAAATAAACATACATTCAAATTTTGACAATGCATTTTAAAAATGATGTAAAAAATATTGCTGTTCTCAGTTGTTCCCATTTAGTATCGATTGTCTTGGTGGTGATATCATTGTCAATTTTGCCTAAAGCATCGAAATAGTTGTTCATTTTGACATTATATTCCTCCTTTATATCATTTGATTGCAGTCTGTGTACATCTATTCTTCTATTTTTATTCTGTTGGTATAACTTCTTCAGTTTAATTCTCAGTTTAGCTATGCAGAGGTTATGATCGCTTCCGATCTCTGCACCTCTGTATGCTCTGACGTCTTGAACTGATGAGCGAAATTTAGCGCTTATGCAGAAGTGATCTATCTGGTTCTTAGTTCTGCCATCAGGTGAATTCCATGTTATCTTGTGGATATTCTTATGTGGAAAGATGGTGTCTGCCACAACGAGGTTTGATATTTCACAAAGTTCTAGAAGTCTTTCGCCATTTTGATTCATACAGCCTATGCCATGAGTACCGAGATATCTTTGTACTCCATCGTTGTTGTCACCTACTTTGGCGTTAAAATCACCCATGACTGCTATTATGTCATGCTTGGGTATTGTGTGTACAATTGAGAGCTTGAAAAATCGTGTCTGAAATCTAGCTAATATTTCGATGCTTTAGGCAAAATTGACAACGATATCACCACCAAGACAATCGATACTAAATGGGAACAACTGAGAACAGCAATGACAGAAGCAGCAGTAGCGACCACCGGATACCTAGTACATAAAAAGAAAAAATGGATGAGAGAAGATACTTGGGATAAAATACAAGAAAGGAAAACAGCAAAACTTAAACTACTAGCGGCAAGTACACATAATGCAGTTGAATCTTGCAAACTAACTTATAACTTGTTAAATAAAGAAGTGAAGACAAAAACTCGAAGAGATAAAAGACATTTCATCAATGAACTGGCCGTAGAAGCTGAAAATGCTGCAAGAACTGGTAATAGTAGGTGCCTTTATCAAATTACAAAACAACTATGTCACCAGCCTACTGCTATGGAAACACCTGTTAAAGGTAAATTAGGGAATTCAATACCAACAGAAAAAGAACAAATTAAGAGATGGGCTGAGCACTTCATGGAGGTGCTAAACAGACCACCACCAACAGTAACACCTGATTTTAATAATGAAACACCCACAACCACCTTGCCAATAACTTGTGATGAATTCACGCTGGACGAGATCAAACAAGCCGTTAAAAGATTAAAAAATTTTAAAGCTGCTGGAGTTGACGAAATTTCAGGGGAAATGATTAAAGCAGTTAATGACAACAACCTCTTGAGAATTTTAGATATTATAAATGAAGTATGGAGAGAAGAACAACCACCACAACAATGGAAAGACAGTATTATTGTAAAGTTACCGAAGAAAGGTGATCTATCAGACTGTAATAACTGGCGTGGTATATCTCTATTATCAGTACCTGGAAAATTATTATGTTGCATGATGTTAGAAAGACTTAAATTGCATGCTGACGAAAAGATCAGAGAAGAACAAGCGGGTTTCAGGCCGAAACGATCATGTATTGATCAAATATTCACACTAAGAACAATTATAGAAGAATCAGTGGAAAGGCAATCGCCACTTATTATCACCTTCGTCGATTTTCAAAAAGCCTTTGATAGTCTACACCGCCCATCATTGTGGAAGATACTTACAATCTATGGTTTTCCAACAAAATATGTGAATATAATCAAAGCGCTATATGACAATGCAAGATGTTGTGTTAGAACAAATAAAGGGAATACAGAATGGTTTGCAGTAGAAACAGGGGTGAAACAAGGCTGTATTATGTCACCATTACTTTTTGGAATAGCTATTGATTGGGTTATGAGAAACTATACCCACAATGAACAATTGGGTATAAAATGGACAAATGGAAAATTCCTGGGGGACCTGGATTTCGCAGATGATGTAGCATTCTTAAGTTCAACACCAAGACAATCCCAAGAAGCAATAAATAATTTGTGTCATCTCTCGGTTAAAATAGGTCTCCAAATAAATGCCTCTAAAACTAAAGCTATGAACTTTTCTAACGAGACCTTTGATATCATCTTGAACGGGGAAAAACTACAGAAAGTTGAAAGTTTCAATTATTTAGGCAGTAAAATGACTCAGGATGGTGACACAACAAGAGAAATCCATACTAGAATTGCTTTGGCAGCTAGCGCCTTCAATAGATTATCTAACATTTGGAAATTACGATCATTGAATATACATACCAAGCTTCGTCTGTTTAATTCAAATGTTATCTCAGTGTTAACATACGGCTGTGAGAGTTGGAAAATAACAAAATCATTGGAGAACAAGCTGAATACATTCGAGAACAAATGTCTTAGAAAACTCATGAACATCAGTTGGAAAGAATTCAAGACTAATCGACAAATAAGAGAAGACTCTAGGCAGAAATATGTCTCCGACTATATAAGGAAAAGACGATGGTCATATATCGGTCATGTCCTACGAATGCAAAACAACAGAATACCACTACAGGCGCTCACTTGGGTTCCTGAGGGTAAGAGGAAAAAAGGAAGACCAAAAGAAACACTCAGAAGAACAATAATAAGAGAAGGAAGAACGTTGGGCCTAAATAATGTGCAAGAGCTAAGAGGAGTGGCGTCACAACGAACAACCTGGAGAGCACTGGTTTCTGCCTTATGCGCCGTGTTTGGTGCTTAAAGAATTTATTATTATTATTATTAATATTGTCAATAAGATTAATCACGCACTGTGGATGTTCATGCTCAGAGAACATTCACTGGTCTTAATATATGTATTGAAACAGTTCCGATATAATTTGAAACCGTTTGGACAAATGAGTGACATTAAAATTACGTAGTTAATAAAATAAAAAGGAAGTGCTACAGAAATTATTTTTTCTTCTATTTCCTATTAAAGTAAAAATGTTTAACTAAACATTTTGTCTATGTCTGAACTAAACATTTTTATAGGATTTTTAATTATCTTGTAAAATATGCAAACGTATGGTCATTAATAACAGACATAAAATAATAGTTCTTACATTTGTGTTACGTGCCTTGACATTTATTGGACATGTATTTATTTGATAGAAATTTAAAGAAAAACAGAAATTTAAAGTAAGTGTCTACTATGCTATCTTAGACAAGGCCATGTTGAATAGAAATTCCAACAGCTACAACAGTATAATTCCCTGTTTGGCTTCCTGTATGATATACACAGTATGAAAAAAAAAAAAAAAAATCTACTGAAGAAGTACACAAAACCGGCAAGAGTTCGGACAAATAATTGATGCACAACGGAAACAAAGATATTGAATCTGAAGATCTGTGCTGTGAACTTATAGCAATAGCTTGAAGACTTCTATCGTCTTTGTCACCACAAGCAGTACTTCTCTTCATACTACAATAAAAACTCCTCGATAATGTGCCTTATGTTTCTTTTATTTTTTTTTATTTTATGCTCTAAGGATCCATCTCACACTTTCAGTGTGAGTGGCAAGTTGTGAACGCAGTTTCTCAAAGCTCGAACTTAAACAAACTTACACTCAACAATATACGGCAAAGAGACATCTCACACTTTCAGTGTTAGTGGCAAGTTGTGAACGCAGTTTCTCAAAGCTCGAACTTATACAAACTTACGCTCAACAATATACGGCAATATACGGCTATATACAGCAATATACGGCAATATACGGCTATATACGGCAATATACAGCAATATACGGCAATATACGGCAAAGAGAACTGGAGACACAATGAAAATAATCAGGAAGACTTAGAAAGACATTGAGCTGATGGTCACGTGACAGGAGAACTTGGTATACGATTGTTGAAGGCCTATGCTCCTGGTGGAGATAGGGCTTGGAATAATTAATAACTAATCAAAGCAGTATCAAAATATTGGGTTATTTATACCTGTTATAGTTAAGTAGTAGGTTCTTAAGACTGTAACTGTGTAGACGTTATCCTATGTATGAAATTGTTTTTTCTAAAATAACCTGTTCCTAACCGTAGTATGAGAAATGCTTTTTTGCTTGGAATTTTTACTTGCGTATATACTTGTACTTTGAATGATCCTATTAACGTTTTTGAACAGGTAATGTTCATGTGTACCTTGTAGCTGTTTCTGATATGCTGCCTAGCGTTTTCTTCTAACTCATTTTATTTAGTTGTTTTTTAACCTCTGTTCTGCCAGTCCCTATATTAATTTGGTACGTATCCGATCTAGTTTTCTTTTCGTCGTTAACTATGATGTATTTCATTCTATGCTAACAGGGCGCATTTGTAAGAGAGATGATGAATGACAGTATAGCAGATCTGATAACACAGGTTGCCCATAAATTAATCACCCCATTATAAACCTAAATAAAACCGTTATTTTAGGAGCTACCTTAAAACACATTGTGACAATTAATAACACAACTCAAAAAATTATTTGTTTTATTTAAGTAGACTACAATAGTTTAGCCAGTACGTCGGTAAACCAGAATTGTGTAAACTTTCACGTGTGCCCCATTTTTGTAACACGCAGAACATCAAGGCAATAAATGAAGTTAAAGTCTCTTCAATCCAGAACTTTAATTCAATCATGGAATTCATCTTCTTTGCATATACTCTGTTCTTTATGTAGCCCCATAAATAGAAATACAGAAACATGATTTCCGTTGAGCGAGAAGGGCATGGAATAGGGCCATCTCGTCCACACCAACCAGAAGGCAATTTTTCTTTTTGGAACCTGCGCGCTTCTGAACCCCAGTATGGAAGTGCTTCGCTTGGCTCAAAGGTCACATGGGGCAGCAAATGCTCAAGCTGAGGCTTGACTAAAGCACGTCTAGAGTGTATGTATCTTTCAAAGTGTTCTCTAATCGAAGAAAACTTCTTGGGACTCCCGCTATCGTCTTCAATAAATGCATCTCCATATATGGTAATTTTGGTTTTAGTGAAATTAACGTGGCACCGCTTCCTAAGTTGTGTTAGTAATTACCACAAACCGTTTTAAGATAGCTCCGGTAAAATGCATTTATTAATGGTCATAATGGGGTGACTAATTTATGGACACTCGGTACAACTGAAATGAAGAAAGTAGTAGAGATAAGGCGAATCTAAGTAAGCGATCACTGGAGCACAAAAACAGGGACATACGCTTGTCAGAAAATAAAACACACAACATATCAGCACCACGAGACACAGACAAACATATTACCACCTGTAGGAGCTTGTCGTAGTGTCAAAGAATTGTCAGAATCCCTCACAGCCAAATATTCATGGTCACTAAAATCATTCACCCTCTCCTCTACGGCTGGAAACGAGTAAGAATTTGTGATGCCAATAGCAAGAAACAGGCAAACACATTCAGCTAGGAGAAGAACTCTCATAATTGAAAGGTGATTTCTGGAAGCCATTGAGATGTCCTTAAATAAAGTAGTTCTGATTCCACTTGTGAGTGTAATCGCTGTAACGAGAAGCCATAGGAATAATTACATGTTGTGTTATACAGTAAAATCTTGCTATTAAATAAACAAAAATATAAACAGTTAATGAAATAACATTACGTTGTAATTAACCTAAACAAGTGAGAGGAGTTTGTGTGTTCAGACAGGACATGTAGATGTTTGATCAATATTAAATTTTAATATAAAATTTCACACGAAAAAATCAATTTTGTTCCCTTTTGAGATCCCATTAGATATCTACCTCTGTATCTCCTTTATTTAACTTCCTTCGTACTTGTTTCTGAATAAATAGATCTTGATTCCAATATACAAATTACGAGTATGTAGTGTTATTTTCTGTCTTACTGTATAAGCTCCAGTGTGAGTGTATCTATTTGTATTTTCTACAGTACGGAAATGTGAAATGATTGTAATCACATTCTAGCAGTAAAATCATATGTTATTCGTACTGTTACTGGTTATTTTGTACACCACAATGGGGTTGTTTGTGGAGAGCGTTATTATGCTAAAACAAATTTATATTAGCCTTCTTTAGCCTAAACAACATCTGGAAGTCCTCCAAATACAGCACAAGCACAAAATTAAGATTATATCAGAGCTGTGTGTTTTCTGTGCTTCTCTTTGGTGCGGAATGCTGGAGAGTTACAGAGAAGGAAATGTCGAAATTGTCCTCTTTTCACACAACATGACTAAGAAAAATTTACCGAATCTTTTGGCCAAATACCATCACTAACCAAGATCTGCTTACTCGTAGCAAGCAAGAGGACATGCACACCATCATAGCTGGCAGACACTGGAGCTGGGTTGGTTATGTCCTCAGAAGAGACCCCGATGCCATCACAAGAACAGCTATGCTTTGGACCCCTGAAGGAAAATGAAAGAGAGGCCGACCAAAGACAACCTGGCGGAGGACTGTAGAGGCTGAGATGCAAAGAATGAACCAGAGTTGGGGCACTGTACGAAGGATGGCCACCGACCGAGCAAGGTGGAATCAATTTGTTGTTGCCCTACAAGATGCCACTAGGCGTGATGGCCACTGACTGCTTTGACGGTCGGCGGCTAAGGATCAAAGAAGAAGAAGAAATTTATATTATACGGAACAACACCGCATTACGATGTGTCGTAGGCTAATTTATGCAAGCAGACGGTGAAAAAAGTAAACAGAAGTGAGTGCCGTCTGCTAGGGACTTCTTGGTGTACGTCTTCAAGAGAGAAGACATTTATGTGTGAGCGCCAGACTAAAAGTGTGTCCGCATAATTTCTTCTTAACTCTTCTTTGATCATGGCATTAGGAATGAATGTCAGAGATATGTGGTTGAAAGGGAAGTATTCATGAGTAACTTTTCATTGTATATTTTAGCGATGTCGTGCTAAACCGATAGTGCCGTGGACTCAGACGCTCAGACTGATTATTATATCAAATTGTAAGAATCGTGATGCCTGTTGAAAAGGCCAACATATACGAGTACAGTCATTAAGCAGATCTTCAAATATATATATATATGTTGCGGTCTATTTTGCCTATATGTTAAAGACATCAACCTGTTTAATACTTTTGATGGTCTAAGATAGAGAACTGTTTATTTACGTCAGTGACAGGTTTGATTTGTGGTTATCTTCCCCTTGTCTTATTCATAGATGTTGTCCTGTTGCGGGGAAGGTCTTAAATAGTTGTCATGTCTTAAGTCATTGTTCACATGACCATATAAGGAGCGGCTTTGCCTCTCGTTTGGGGAAACGCCCTGGTCTGTGTTAGCTTCGCTCAGGTCTGTGCTTATTGCACATGCGGAGGTTTTGGCGCGGAGACCGATAGACTTCCGTCTTGAGCAGTGTACCTGGGTTTCTGTACGGACAAGAAGGTCCGGAGATTTTCTCTGCCATTTTTTAGGGGATCGAAGTCCTCTGTATGACTGGTATGTCATTGATCCTTCCCCAAGTTAATTCTTTATGCCAGGGATGGCAAGTGTTGTGTTTTTCTAGGATGCTGTAAAGGTAATAGATACATTTTGATCTTCTCGTATGCCTAGATCACAGAAGTACATTTGATAACCTTAAGACGACATATTGAATAGAGCTCACAGTTTGTATAATATATATATATAGAGCCCATTATTGGTGCTCGATATAGAACCCAAGACCAAGATGTCTTTTGATGAATAGAAGCCCAGAGAAGTTCGTTTGTTTGAAACCCGCTATGCAGGCGGTAGGATTGGCAGAAATTGATATACATTGTCTATGAGAGATAAACACAGAGGTTACCTTATTATTGAGGCCCGCTTCTTGCGGCCTGATTCTGTCGCCATAGAGGCCCGCCTTTTGCGGCCTATATTCTTCAACAGAAGAAGTACCTGGCATGTGATGCCAGAGGGAGTCATTGACTTTTGTTAAGCAATTTCATTGACTTTTGTTAAGCAATTGGAACCGCCCTTTCCGTGCGGTATATTTGCTAGGGGTACCTGACGCGCTTAGTCAGGGGACCTGAAGTCCAATATGAGCAGAACGTAGATTGACAGGCCATTGTTATTAGCATCTTATGTATGAGCTGTTCAAGATTTGTGATGCCAGGTGTTTACAACCATGTAATGTCCATGATCCTTATGCAATCGACTGTGTCGTCCATATCATCGTACGTCTCGTAATAAATGTTTGAAAAGTCATCAGTATTACCAATGTTTACTGACTTCTGCATGTGGTTGAATGGATTCAGTGTGAAGCTGTCCAAGAGCCTATACGCATTCATGTCCACCATCTTATCGATGTCTACTCACACACATATTACGAGGCGTATTCAAATGAGACCCGTCCCAGTGGCTTTATAAGAAATTTATGTAAGGTACATCAGCAGGAGTAGTAGAATTAAATACAGCAATTGTTATGAAGTAAGTACTCACTGGGGTTCTTTAGAAATAGTCACCAAAGGCATTCAGACACGCATCCCACTGCTTGGGTCGACGGCGGATGCCGTCCGAGAAAAATGACTTTGGTTGCTTATTGAACCATTTGGTCACCGAGGCCCTGACGTCTGCATCGGAGTCGAATCGTTGTCCCTTTAGAGATTGTTTTAAGGGTCCGAACAAATAAAAGTCACATGGTGACAGATCGGGGCTATAGGCTGGGTGTGGCAGAACATCCCACCTTTTCCTTGCTAACGCTTCCTGCACAATGTTCGCAACATGTGGATGAGCATTGTCGTGCAACAGAATCACACCACGCGAAAGCATGCCGGGTCGTTTATTCTTGATGGCTGTATGCAGGTTGTCTAGTGTGTCTTTGTAGCGGATGGCATTGATGTTCAAGCCAGGCTCTTTAAAGTCAACCAATAGAAGCCCTTCATGGTCAAAAAATGCGGTCAGTATAACCTTACCGGCGGAAATCTGTGACTTGAATTTTTGGGGTTTTGGTGATCCGGGATGTTTCCATTGCATGCTCGCTGTTTTGCTGCACGGCTCAAAGTGGTGGCACCACGACTCATCGCCTGCCACTATGCGCAACATAAATGCATTACTCTCCTCTTCGTAACGTAGCAGGTGGTTCAAACTCCACCCCATGCATTCTTCCTTATGGCGATGGCTTCTTCTGTCGCAACACTATGCACCTGACCTGGCCGCGGAAGATCTTTCGTTACTTGACGTCCTTCTCGAAACATTCGTGCCCAGTCTTTCACTGTAGTCTTAGACACACTTTTGTCACCATACACTGCTTTCATTTGGCGATGAATGTCGGCTGGTTGACATCCTTCGGCGGTTAGGAACTGGATCACCGCTCGCTGATCGAACTTGGACGGATTCTGTATCACAACGGTCATTATTTTAACGGTCAGCAGCACAAACAATGAATAATAGGAGAATGAACACTTACACACTTGTACATTCGTATATGCTTATTACGTCAGATGTGACGTCATCATGCTCCTCCTACAAATGTCCACTTCGCGCAGCAGGGGCGGGTTTCATTTGAACACGCCTCGTATATCAACCAACATCCTATTAGGAGTACTACACACCTGAGAACCTGTATGGTGTTTGAGTGAGTGTCTACAATACACCCTGACAGCGCCTCAACGCTTGGTGACCCAAATATACACCACAACATTGTACTGTCCAGGTATGACATGACCTCACACTTAAAACAGCAATTAACAATATATATATATATATATATATATATATATATATATATATATATATATATATATATATATATATATATATATATATATATATATATATATATATATATATATATGGAGCTGTGTAATCGAATTAAAAGTTGGAGTCCTTTTTCTACACAAGAGTGGTGCGTTTATTGGGTTTACCTGTTGGCGTTGTGCCCTAGATGTGTGTTCCTTGTTTTAACAGTTCTACAATATCTCAATACCATTATCATTATCGCATGCTGCACATACGTTTTACATTTTAAAATAAAGTGCTTTATGGTATTATCTTGTTGACACCCTGCGCAACATGTTTCTTCTATCTAAGCATATCGTATTGACAGTTGTAATCTAAGCACTTTCTAATTACTAAATATTTTAGAAGATCTAATTAATTGAAATCTATAAGAAAGAATATCAAAGCATGTTAAACCTGGATTTTCTGTCACGTTTCCTGTGCACATGTATAGCCCTTGTCATTGTCCTCAAGCAATTATGACATTATTTACGCAATGTATGCACATTTGTTTCATTAATATTATTTTGTTTATTTGCTGCTTACGCTGTTATTGACAATGATTGTTCTAGGCCAACAATCCTCGAGTTTTTATTTGGTGTCAAGGTCAATGTAGTCCTATATTGCATTATGATATTGAAGTGTTAGACTTCCTTATTCTATGCCTCGCATCGAGAGCTGGGGTGACCAGTTACCTTATTGACTGCTTTTTTTCCTTCCCTAATTCAAGAGAAAAGCCAGGTACTAATTTACAGCTGGATAGACCGGAGCTTGTCGATACCGTCAATCAAACCCGTCACGTTTTCCATGAGAGACCAGCACTCTGCCAATATATATCAAAGTGTACTTGTTCACATTTTAATTGTTCTCTATTGATATGCACCCGTGCGTTACTGGGGCTCGGAAGAGGAGCAAAAAATAGTATCACTGTACCCTACCAGGCATGTCGTAAAAATCGACTTCAGAGGATTCGGCAAGAGACCTCTTACCCTATTATGTAATAATCTTTATCACACAAACTTCAACAAATAATATGGACATGTCAAATACAGAATATAAGTCAATTCAGCCGTCCAAGACAGAAGAAGTCCCCTGGAAAGGAGTCTCATTGTAGATCTGTTGCAAACACTAACTAAAGCTGTTAAATTTCTAAAACAGACAAATAGAAAACATTTTCTATTGTTACACAGCTAATTAAAACATCATCACGAATTAATAAGATTTGATGATCAAACTGACTATCAACATCATCACGAATTAATAAGATTTGATGATCAAACTGACAATCAACATCATCACGAATTAGTAAGATTTGATGATCAAACTGACAATCAACATCATCACGAATTAATAAGATTTGATGATCAAACTCACTATCTGACAAAATAATGTATTTGAAAAAATTTACCGTCTTGAAATCTGTCAAAACGTGCTGTGATCCACCTAACCGATGCTGCGATAGTTTGTCACTGATTGGTCTTGGATTGGTTATTTATAGAGATCACGGAACTGCTTGGTAGAAGCGTTTACCAATCGTTTCACACGCCCACTCCGCTTGTCCACGCCTCTATCAAACGACTGTTTGAATTTATAACACAGATTCCCGCCATCAGTTGCGCCACGTAATATTTGAAATGCATAGAGGAAATCCTATAGGCCTAACCGACTACCAATTGTGAACATTCAGCTAGTATATCTCTACTTCCATTTCTCGGTCCTTGTCAAGATGGTCCTACAGTTGATTTTGCATATCGGCAACAAATCCCAGACTGTCCCTAGTCCGAATTGGGTGCTCTCTCAGTCACCCAGACTTGTGTTCACCAACAGTCTTGCTCGCAGTGCACGGACAAGTCACAAAACACTCAGTCAGTTATGAACTCAATCTTTAAGTTACATAAGGGCATCTACGGCAGTGAAAATCGGGTTTCAGGAACAAAATATCGATTTTTACTTTTGAGCTTATTTTATTAAATAATTATAGAGGAATCGATTGAGCAAGTTTTTGTGACATAAAAAACATTTGAGGTGTCAAAAAGCATATTTTCGGTACTATCCCCAAGCTATGATTTGCAAAATTGTGCCGAAAATGCACGATTTGTCTCTCTGTAATACCTTAGTTACGCTGAACGCATCGCGATGTATTTACTATCGACAAAAAAGGAATTTCTTTGGGTCCTGGATTAAAGCAAATTCGAAACCTTTATTTCACAAAGCTCTGGTTTTTCGGCATTCAACATTTTCCATTGTTTTACGCTAACTTCTTTATAAGGAGAGATAACGCAGTGACCTCATTCTCTCAGTCAAGGCCAATTCATGAGGCATTGGTGTTTATCTGTCTGATTGGTCATAAGAATGCGCGGCTTTGTCTGTGCAAATCCGGAGCATAACGAAAAGTATTTCCGCCCATAAACAAATAACTTAGTTCCATTGAACGTGGTACGACATTTCTCTCTTGATTACAGTCTAAATCTCAACAAATTGTGTTCTGTTACTTCAAAATGGAAAGACAAAGTAAGAAAGCAAAGTTACTTTCTGCCGCTAGAGTACGTCGAAAGTGTGTAATCTCCAGCAATGTTACGACCGAATCAGCGGTGAATGATAACCAACCTGATGCAGGCTTATCATCAACGTATGTCTGCTTAGCAGTATCCGATAGGCCTATAGTTCAAATCGCTTATCCAATAGTGCCTTTCACCAAGTCGATCTGATACAAAAATGAACTTCAGCGCATGCAAGAATGGTGCTTCTCATAACACTGTCTGTGCTCAACGTAAACCTACGTACAGAACCATTGTGGACATTTCTTTTATCAACAATGTTCTTACTAATGTGTGATACAACGTGTGCAAGCAGAGCACATTGCACACAAGAATTGACAACACCAAGTCAAATGGTTTCTTCCTCTCCCTGGAAGTTGTGTGCGACACATGTGAAAAAGCACTTTCTGGAATGTACACATCCGAGAGGAAACCAGAAGGCCGCGGCAGTCGGGGACATGCAATCAACAAATCTGCTGTTCTTGGTGCCCTCATGCCCTCATGTCTGGAATGTGCCCATCTACTTTCAATATATTCTGTGATAACTCTTAGACCGCCCTGTCCTGCACCATAAATAAACATTCCATAAAAATGCAGATCACATTTTTAATCATTTGGATATAATGCAAAACTCTACAGTATTTTAACATGCCTTCAGCATCGTTCGAGCTGAACATGCCAAGAGTAAGCATCGTACCATTAATAAAAACGAAGTCATTGATATCGCTGTAAGCTTTGATGCAGCTTGGCTAACTAGAGGTCATAAGTCATTGATAGATGTTGGCAGTGTTATCGACATCTTGACTGGTATGGTCATCGATACGCCCGTTATGTCTTCCTTCTGTCACAACTGCGAGACTGCTGGTCAGTGGCAACTGACAAACCAACCTAAAAAATTTGAAAATGGAAAGCAGAGCATCTGAAGGACTGCTGCCGTAATTACGAATGGTCAGCCAGAATGATGCAGCTGAAAGCCTGTGAGGTTCTCTGGTTTCGTTCAGTGCAAAATCCCAAGCTACGCTACACAGTTTTGCTATCAGATGGCGGTTCAAATTCCTACAACCGTGTCGCGAGAGGTTCAGATGTTATTAAATGAAAGATATCCTGGACAAAAAATGTATCAGATGATACCAGGATAGTGCCAGATAAGAGACTGGTCTTATAAGAAATACTCCCTTCTCTGAAAAGAGCAAAGGCGTATTGACAACCAAGTAGGGTCATGCTGTATAAACCTTCAAGTATGATGATAGTGTTTGTTACTGAAGGTCTAAGTGCTACCTCTCAAGATCCTCTCTGGAATAATTGTTATTATTTTGTGTATTATCTCTGCTAGGGGATTAATTAGTTAATTAAATATGTAATAGATATATATAACCAACAGAACCTTAACTCAATTTAAATAATTAAGTAAGTCTGATTATATATCTATTTACAATTTATTGATCCTATACCGTTTCTCTTTTCGGTTAGGAAAATAATAAAGAATTCAAATGTTTTTAAAAGATAAAATAAATGAACATGGAATGTCCATTTCCACACTAGTTAATTAAATATGATAAGGTTATATTTCCAATATTAATTATTCCTTCCACATTAATATGTATATGACACTTTCACTGGACTGTAAAGTTGGTATTTAAATTATTAAAGTCCTTTATGTGTCATCACTCAAACAGTTTTTATAGTCATTAGTAAGTTATTTCTTATTTTTATGTTGCTGGATAGGCTGATCAGTGGTATTGTGATACCACTTATCTCAAAAATTGAGAATCACCCACTGTAGCCATGATCACAAAATGTCTGGATCTCCAGGCTGGGAAACATAGGTTGTCTAGTTGTAGGTATATTGAGAACATTTGCAACACAGAGTCCCTCAGAAGTGAATGTCTCGTACAATCTTAGTAGTTGCAGGATAAAATTTGTAATATAAATAATCACAACCCTTGTATGGTCCAGCACGATGCTATCCACACACACAATGGACGTAACAAACAGTTTCAGACATGGTGCAAACCGTTGCACATGAAAATTAACTCATTTCCACTTACAGCCAGTTCAATGTGATTACACTTTCCTTATAAATCCTACGTTAGATCCATTTGTCCATGATCTGCTTCCATACAATGATTTTGTTTAGTATAAACTATTAAGCGACACCTTGATTAGTACATGTTAACAAATTATGTGAACAGTTCTCATGGTCCTGATCAGTGTGTCTGTCCTTGTCCATTATTAAAAAAGTTGTACTCTCTTCAAATTTCCCAATGCTGGCTTTCGTTATTAAAGGCTTGCTTTCAAATGGCTTACAGTCTGTAGTTTTTTTTTTTTTCTTTTTTGCCATAATCTCAATTTATATAATATATATATATATATCTACATATTTCTCAATGCTGGCTTTATATCTCTTAACGTCATAAGCTGTAGCAACACAGTGGCAAAATTATTGGACAGCACACTTTTGCCGCTCTCTTCTGTAACGCATAGTGTTTAAAAACGTTGTGGCTCCAAATCAACCAAGTTCAAGGACTTTTATATCGTCGCTCCCCCGTATCGCAGAACACGGCCAAAAACCGGTGTTAGGAATCCAAAAACGAGGCATCGTTTGCCTGCTTGTACAATGTGCAAAATTTTTAATATTTATTATCTCTCTTAATTCTGAACCGATTTTGATCATTTAAAGTTAGAATTATACTGTGAATTTACCTCTACCGTTCTATCTAATAATTATTTGGTTAGCAAAATGCATTTTAATCTATGCAGATTTTAACTTACTAAATTTGGGACTACCCTGATGTATAAATGTCAATTTAAACGATTTTTCTCTTTAAATGTACGACTATTCGAGGAAGTCTTTGCACCTACCTCTTAAGTAACATCACCGTTGTTGAACTATCTATATCTTTCCTTTTAAACATCTCTAGTTCTTAAGAAATTAAATAAATTCTTCTATCCTTTACACAAAATGGGCCTCTATGTTACGCCTAAAACGGTTTCCTTATACACACTAGAAAAAGGAGCGTTCTCATTGGCTGTTAGTATCGGTCCGTTTTCCTATAATATTGCGTGCGGTAAATATGACCGTGGTGTAAGACAAACCAAAACACGACAGAGCTCCCCCATTTAAAAGCGTGAACCATTGTGGTGGAGCTTTCCTGTCTGTATTTACAATCTCGGCATTACCCCAAAATGAGGTTCACTCTGAATTACTGGTATCCTGGTTTCCTGGTTTCCTGCAGGTAGGGCAGTTCAAGCAGGCACTACTCAAGAAATCTGCCTCAACACTCTGAGATCCAGGGATAGCCTCATGTTGTGTTAATAAACAGCACAGGTGATTCTGCCTGTCTAATGCTGATTATCAATCAATATTCACCATTACTCTTCTCTGAGTCTGTTCAATGACATTTGCAGAGATGTTAGATGTTCCTCAAGGTTCCAATAGTTATGAGGAGGTCATCTATAAAATTGGTGATAGCTGAGTTTCATAAGGGATCCAGTAATTTCCTCATCAGCCTGGATAAAACACTCGGAGTATTCTTCAAATCAAAAGGAACATATGGAACTCATAGTGCCCCTCCGAAGTGATCACATCCAACAATGGTCTGAGCTCAGGCTTGACTGGAATCAGGTAATACCTTTACTTACATTCATATGTGACGCTTTAATTTCCTGCAATTCAGGTAGAGTCCATTTTCAGCAGAGGGGTTTCTCAACTAACCCATACTGGCGAAATAATACAATATGAGGAAATGAATTTCGTGAACCAAGAAATCAATTCTCCCTGTTGCAGAGCAATATAATATATAATCTCAGTCCATGTTTGTGTCAAATACTTCCAATGGACTGTATAGGGCCGGCCAACTACCCCTGTTGCCGGTGCCCTCATAATGCTAATTTAATAGCCGTATGTCGAAGTGAGCTGAGCATTAGGCCAATTGCCCAACCTCCCACTCCCAATTTTTCTGGGGGAATCCCTCAGTTTCAGTTTCAAAGTTGGCTGACTAACCATACTTCTATTATTATCTAGTTCCCGGAATTCCGAGCAATATTGTGTAAGCGCGGGATGGGTTGACTCCCCTCTCTGTACGAGACGGAGAGTTGCCATGGTCACTGGTTTATTGGAAGACTGGTTGTGAGAAGGTGTTGACCTATCTACTATGTCTACCTTGTTATTTTTATTTTCAGGCCTATGTTTGCCCCAGTGAGTGTCTAGGTCCTGTTCATTTTCCAAACTTGGGGGTGTCACCTTGCTACATGGTGCATAGGCATTCACAAACTGAGCAATGTCTTCCGCTATGCCTGGCCAATAATATTTCACAGATGCTCTTTGACAGGTGGTATTAATTTTCCCATGTCCACCGTCTGAATCAACATGTGCAAATTACATAACCTTTTCCCTATATGAAGAGGGTAGAACCAGCTGTCCATATCCGTTTTGTCCTGCTCCAGCCTTCCTGAAAAGCAGTACCTCTTTCACATAAAATTGTCCTTTCTTAGGGGTGTTATGGCTGTTTGGCAATTTGCCAAAGCAAGGTTTTAATATTTTATCATTAGCCTGGGCCTTTCTCATCTCTCTCGGATGAATATTGAGTGGTGGTCCCTCCTCCTTCTTAGGACTTGACCTGGTCTGGAGCGTTGCTATGATCACATGTTTTATTCGGTTCCCTAAGGAAACATATCTCTTTCCTAACACCAGCGGGTAATTAGGATCACCACACACTGCTGCACTGATCACTCCTTCCACGTAACGAGTTTTTACATTTATTCTGGCTACGGGAAGTGTCATGGTGGCTGTTCCCTTTAATGCCGATTGTATCTCCACTGTGTCTGTGGTGAACTGCTCAGGGTGCACCAGAGTCGCACTCACAACTGAGTCATATTCCAATCCTGAATCGTAAAGACACTTGACTTTAGTATCATTACACTTTACTTCTTCACAGATGGGGGATGATGTCGGTTCCTTCCTGCCCTTTCCCACTGTTATCATGCATGCTGCGTGTATGGAGGGACTTTCCTGCCACATTCAATTGTATGATGGTTGTTCATTTTGCAAATTTTGCACCACCTATCACCCTGTCTGTAGGGTTTCTTATCTTGTACCTGTGGGTTCCTGTCTCTTTGTTCATATTTAGGCTTGTCATAACCTTGTCTGTATCTAGGGTGTTGGTCCCTATTTTCATATTCATCTTGGTTTTGTGGGGCTCTATTACTATCTCCTTGTTTCTTCTTTATGCCTGCTATCTCTTTCTGAGCTGCTTGATATCTTTCAGCAACTGTTAAAATCTCCCCCAATCTCTCTGCACTTTGTTCCATAAGATATTTTCTCATGTTTGGAGGCATAAACTCTCTCACTTGCTCCATCATGACCATTTCTTTTAGGTCTTGACATTTTCCAAGAGTAGTACACTTCTCCAAGTATGTTTTTAATCTTGCAGAGAATTGGTGGTAAGTTTCTCTAGAAAGTAGCTTTTTAGTTCTGAATTTCTTCCTGTAAAATTCTGAATTCTTTTCATATCGAACCAGCAATGCCTGTTTCACGATTTCAAAATCTTCTTGTTCATCTCTCTCAAGTTTTGTGAAAACTTCATAAGAAGTTCCTCTCAGCCCTTGTGATAACTTAAGGCTCCATTTCTCTTTCTCTAGGCCATAGTTAGTAGCTAATCTCTCGTACCTACTGAGAAAAGACTCAATGTCATCTTCGTTTTCCACAAATGGATCTAAATGGAAGTTCATGGCTCCATTTGAGGCACATTGACTTGCACTAAAGTCAGAGGTAGTTGGGCTACTTCCATTTCCTGAGACATGTCCTTGACGTTCAAGCTCTTTCAGTCTCAACTCATGTTCCCTTTGCAATCTCTTTTCTTCCTTTTCAGCCCCTCTTTCAGCAACCTGCCTTCTTTCCTCAGCCTCTAATTGTAATTTCTTAGCTTCTCTATCACCTTCTATCTGTTTAGTCCCCCATATCAGCCTCTAATTGTAATCTTTTAACTTCCTTATCAGCTTCTGTTTGTAGTCTCCTTTCAGTTTCTACTTTTTTATCTTCCCTTTCTATATACTTGTCACATTCAGTAGTGACATACTGAATAAGAGCCTCCCCACTTAATCCAAACTCTTTTGCCGCTTGCACTGTAGCAGACCTAAACTTTGTCAAGTCTGCCATACTAATAGTTCCAGACACTCAATCACTACTATCAACAGACCAAACACACAACTACGTAATACAAGGCTAATTAATATAAGTCCACTGTCAGCTCATCCAGTCACCAAAATTTGGTTATGTACTTACTACTATTACAATGAGTTATATTTATTAATTACTTTCTTTCTCTTATTTATATTTACTTTACTCCTACTTTTAATCTTACCACTAACTATCTTAAAGTAAAGACCCCAGGGTAGTAAGTAAAATCCCGGAAGGAGACACCAGATGTCGCGAGAGGTTCAGATGTTATTAAATGAAAGATATCCTGGACAAAAAGATTTATCAGATGATACCAGGATAGGGCCAGATAAGAGACTGGTCTTGCAAGAAATACCCCCTTCTCTAAAAAGAGCAAGGGAGTATCGACAATCAAAGGTAGGGTCAAGCTGTATAAACCTATAAGTAGGATGATAGTGTTTGTTACTTAGGTTTAAGTGCTACCTGTCAAGATCCTCTCTGGAATAATGGTTACTATATTTTGTATTGACTCTACTAGGGGATTAATTAGTTAATTAAATATGTAATAGAAATATATAACCAACAGAACCTTAACTAAATTTAAATAATTAAGTAAGACTGATTATATATCTTTTTACAATTTATTGATCCTATACCGTTTCTCTTTTCGGTTAGGAAAATAATAAAAAATTCAAATGTTTTTACAAGATAAAATAAATAAACTTGGAATGTCCATTTCCGCACTAGTTAAAGATGATAAAGTTATATTTCTAATATTAATTATTCCTTCCACATTAATATGTATATGACACTTTCACTGGACTGTAAAGTTGGTATTTAGTTTATTAAAGTCCTTTATGAGTCATCACTCAAACTGTTTTTGTTGAAATTAGTAAGTTATTTCTTATTAATATGTTGCTGGATAGGCTGATCAGTGGTATTGTGATACCACTTAACTCAAAAATTGAGAATCACCCACTGTAGCCAGGATCACAAAATGTCTGGATCTCCAGGCTGGGAAACATAGGTTGTCTAGTTGTAGGTATATTGAGAACGTTTGCAACACAGAGTCTCTCAGAAGTGATTGTCTCGTACAATCTTAGTAGTTGCAGGATAAAACCTGTAATATAAATAATCACAACCCTTGTATGGTCCAGCACTATGCTATCCACACACACAATGGACGTAACAAACAGTTTCAGACATGGTGCAAACAGTTGCACATGACAATTTACCTCATTTCCACTCACAGCCAGTTCAATGTGATTACACTTTCCTTATAAATCCTACGTTAGGTCCATTTGTCCATGATCTGCTTCCATACAATGATTTGGTTTAGTATAAACTATTAAGTGACACCTTGATTAGTACATGTTAACAAATTATGTGAACCCTTCTCATGGACCTGATCAGTGTGAAATACTCCTTCAAATACATTATTAAACTTACAGTCGTATTTTTGCCATAATTCTCAAATATTCTACACATTTCCCAATGCTGGCTTTCGTCTCTAAAAGTCAACACAGGCTTGCTTTCAAATGGCAATACACTCGTCCTGTAAGTTTTTTTTCTTTACACGTTCAACACACTTACGAACACACCAGTGGATTAATCACAAGAAAATTACACAATTCTAAACACACACACACACACACAGACACACAGACACACACACACATATATATATATATATATATATATATATATATATATATATATATATATTCTTTCTTACCCTCAGGTAATACACATAAGCTGTAACAGGCTGTCAAAAAGTATTTAGGTCTGCTACGTAGATGCAGTGGCAAAAATATTGGACATCACACTTTTGCCGCTCTCTTCTGTAACGCTTAGTGTTTAAAAAAAGTTGTGGCTCCAAATCAACCAAGTTCAAGGACTTTTATATCGTCGCTTCCCCGTATCGTATAACACGGCCAAAAACCGATGTTAGGAATCCAAAAACGAGGCATCTTTTGCCTGCTTGTACAATGTGCAAAATTTTTCATATTTATTATCTCTCCTAATTCTGAACCGATTTTGATCATTTAAAGTTAGAATTATTCTGTGAATTTACCTCTACTGTTCTATCTAATATTTATTTAGTTAGCAAAATGCATCTAAATCTATGCAGACTTTAACTAACTAAATTTGGGACTACCCTGATGTATAGATGTCAATTTAAACGATTTTTCTCTTTAAATGAATGACTATTCGAAGAAGTCTTTGCACATACCTCTTAAGTAACATCCCCGTTGTTGAACTATCTATATCTTTCCTTTTAAACATCTCTAGTTCTTAAGAACTTAAATAAATTCTTACTATCATTTACACAAAATGGGCCTCTATGTTACGCCTAAAAAGGTTTCCTTATACACACTAGAAAAAGGAGCGTTCTCATTGGCTGTTAGTATCGGTCCGTTTTCCTATAATGTTGCGAGCGGTAAATATGACCATGGTGTAAGACAGACCAAAACACGACAAACAGAATCCGCGACATAAAACCGTGCGATCCAGAAGTTGACATAACCAAAGAAGAGTTGAGTCAAACATGTCGCAAAGCGATTAGGCACTGCACTGAGGACATTCATTACTGACTGCAGGAAACAAAAAGTCACATTTGGGGGAAATAACCATGGTCGTCTGACCCAAATTTCCATACGAACACTGTGTATTTACTACACCAGAGCCAACCGCCACCCTAGTACAGCCTCAGAGATGAAAGAAGTCATCATGGCTTCTCTCTACCGTGGGTATTTGTTGAGGATTGTTGCATGGTTTGAGAGAATTTTGGTTTGAACTTGATTCGGGTGGTCGCACCGTGTAACAACTCACTAAATAGAATAATAAGGTTCGCGTAAATCGTTGTATGACGAGCTAGACCTAGTAACCATTTAGAGTCTTTGTGTAGCCTTAGGGAATTTAAAAGTGTTTTCTGATTTGTGCGGTAGAACCACTAAGAGTTATGTATAACCGTCAATATGGTGCCTGTAAAGCCAATAAAATAATGTGTTTAAGGACCAGTGAGTCCAGAATTATGTAAGGCGGTAGCATTTAAACGCAGTAATTCTAAGACGCAATATTCGTGAAATACGAACGCGGAGATAATGTATAACCGCTGATAGAGCCCGGCTAGTAATGCTGTCGTATATTTTCGATAGGGTAATTAAGATCAATTTTGGCCCAGCCTGATAAGAACTAGAACAGGTGATAGCTGAGTGAGAGATAAGGTAAAGAAATAGATTATTCACAAGTGAAATGGTAAAAGGTAAAATCTGTCCCTGGATTTGAGAGATAATCAATCCAGTCTATCGATTACGACTGAGATTTGTAGATCAGACAGTTTCCCTATATATATATATATATATATATATATATATATATATATATATATATATATATATATATATATATATATATATATATACAACCACTCACATCTACACACACATAGACACGTGACGACAATTAGACTCACAGACGTGAAACCTATATCTATGGAATTGGGATCTTTTGGAACAAGCTGACCGACACACGTAAATAAACTTTATGTTAATTTTATTTATCATAAAGAAACTACAACACAACAATATCTTTGAATATCAAAATCAAATACAATGAGCATAGGTTAATGAGTTAATTAAAGCGTTAGACTCATAGGTTTAATCCACCCTCCCTCTGTTGAGACAAGATCCCGTTAGAGCAAAGTTACTAACCCCCGAAAGAGTCAAAGGTTTTTATGCTATGGTCTAAAATTCCCTCTACAGTAAAGAACAGAGTTTTAAGTTAATCTTTCCTGAAGTGAAATAAAGGAGCAGCTTTAGCAAAACTTGCATAAGAAGATACAAAATTAGTACATGGGTTATATCCAAATAGAATTGTTCTTCCCCCGCTTTCTCTCGCTCTGACAAACCTGTGATCACAAATTCAGACTCTCTTACCTTCAAATGTGCTTTCACCACATCTGGAACAATTGTTAATGGCACCCACAGCCCATCCACGGTTGGTTGTTTGGCAAATCAAGCCCCAGTTTCTCCAACGACTAATTAATCAAATGTTGGGAAACGCTTGATTCACTTTTGTAAGTAGGATGCTGATAAAAGTCACTTCAATTTTGGTACAGGTAGTAAAATAATTATGAGATCTAAATGTCACAGTGTACATTAGCTTGGAATCTTCAATCGTTACATCAAATGTCAGGTAAATAAATCTGTTCAGGATCAATCTTCTTCACAACACGTGGTCGTTATACAGGTAATGTCAATGTTTGATTTGGTAGCCACCACAGGCTGAATGTTTATGACATTGGGAAAAGAAATCTGGATATTCTATAAGTCCAGTTATCATTTATTCTTAATATTCTTTGGGTTGGTACTCTTTCTATTTTTGGGTGTACCTCGAGACCAGACAAGTCACCTTGAAAAAACCCGATATTATATCAGAATGTTCTTTGATAAAGTTTATTTCCAGTTTCATATGAATGGAAGCCATCGGCAAGGTTTAGGGTTTGATCTGAATTCTGTATAGGGAGAAAATTCAAATACTTTAACATAATATAGTATAATTCACAATCCTATTCTTACCTTGCGTAACATAGAATATATTATCCACTTCGGTTATTTAACTTAAATTAGATACTATAAGCTTCGAGCTTGTCTCATCATTTAAAAAAAAACTTCCGTGAAATAAATTCTAGTTATTCGAAAAAATCAGTCATCATGAATTAGAAATAAATACATATTTCGTCAGTACTCATGATGAATCGCAATTGCTAGTAGGTACATTATTTCTGACTGGTTACTAGCAGTTAATTAATTTTTTATTATAGCTGGAAGAGTTTAGCTAGAAATTATTATTTGTTCTGCTATCAACTGTAACACAGTAAAACTGAGAGAGATATCCTTCACGGACCTATCTAGTAAATCACTCTGAACAAAATCTTAGAGAAATATAATTGACGATTTTAACACTTAAATCACTCAACAATACTAGTGAATATATTTATCTCCAAACAGAACTATTAAGACTATTCTCCAACAAAAACTAAGAAACTCTACTCAAACAAGTGATTCTAGAATTGCCGCTAGAAGTCTTCTAAAGCTGTGGCAGTACTGGATAAATCTGAGTTAGAAAGATGAGGTATATATATATATATTAGAGATGAAAGGAGATAGTTGATTATCCCCCGAAAACAAGACCCTACCAGATGTTATCGCCTACGGGAAATTCACATTCAGTTTTCGGCTTATACGTAATTCAAAGCCGACAACCCAGGATCTTCGTTCTCACTTAGATTAGACATCGGCAATACGCTAAACAGTGTGAGCTTCCTTCGTTGCAATGTAAATTACTGTAGGAATAATAAAGTAGTTCATTATTGCACTTCTGGAAAAATGGTTTTATTTTTGTATTTGTAGCGGTGAAGCGTGTCTGTGATATATGCGACTATGTTCTGCCCTGTGACTTTGTGTGTGCAGTTCTCGTGAGATGTGAATTATATACCGTTTAAGGCAGACGATGCAGAAGTAAGAGCTTTTATAGGACAATTTTGCTCAAGTCAGGAACAGACCGTGTTTGCTTCTGTCAGAATATCTTCTTCTCCTTTGATCATTAGCCGCCGAACGTCAAACCAGTCAGTGGTCATCACTCCTGGTGTCGTCTTGTAGGGCAACAACAAATTGATTCCCCTTTGCTCGGTCGGTGGCCATTCTTCGTGCAGTGCCCCACATCTGGTTCATTCTTTGAATCTTATCCTCCACAGTCCTCCGCCAAGTTGTTTTTTTCGGCCTCTCTTTCGCTTTCCTTCAGGAGTCGTTAGCATAGCTGTTCCAGTGACGGCACCGGGGTTTCCCCTGAAGACAAGGCCAACCCAGCTCCAGCGCCTGCCAGCTACGATGGTGTGCATGTCCTCCCGTCAGCTCTGAGCACGCAGATCCAGGCTGGTGATGGCACCCAGCCAAAAGACTCGGTGAATTTTTCCTAGGCATGCTGTGTGAATAGCGGACAATCTCAACATTCCCCTCTTTGCAAGTCCCCAGCACCCCGCACCACAGAGAAGCACAGAAAGCACACAGCTCTGACATAATCTTAATTTTGTGCCTGTGCTGCACCGAGAGGACCACCAGACGCCGCCTAGACCAAAAATTGCCGCTCCCGCTTTGTTCACTCCGCAGCCAAAGTCCCTGCCCGCTCCGCCGTCTTGTGTCACCACGAATCCCAGGAATGTGAAGGCGTCTGTCTGCCCCAGCCGCCGACTCCCCACTGATATGGGCCCAGGGCTGCCCATGCAGATCGATGTCCAAGCCCACCCGCTGGTTTTACTTATTAAGTCCATCCGTTCTTTCTCGGAAGTGCCGATGCAAATGCGCCAGAAGTGCAACGCTATCTGCATACCCCAGATCGCCCAATGCAGAAAATGCAGCCCATCCCACTCCTTGTCTAAGACCGCCCTCTGCCGCCCGGCAAACCAACAAGTCCACGACCGTCAAAAACAAAGTGGTTGACAAGGGGCATCCCTGCCGCACTCCCGCCTCCACCTCAAAGAGCAGGACGCTTTGCCAACGCCACATGCAAAGCCGGCTCAGAAGCTTTCTATGACCAACACCACGCAGCCCGGAACTCTACAAGCCCTCAGCACCCTCCACAAACTGACCCCATGCACACCGCCAAAAGCCCCTTCAAAACCAACGAAACCAGTGTACATCCGTCCCTGCCATTCTGATAACCGATCTACAATGCCCCTGAGGGCAAATACATGATCCTCACATCCTCCGCTCTCTCCAAACCCTGTCCGCCCTTTCCTCAGCCCGCTGTCCACCGCTTTTGAAACTCTCTGCACAATTATCCTGCCTAGTATCCCGCTGGAAACCGAGAGAAGAGCGACTCTTCTCCAACCATTGCAGTCCGCAAGATCTCCCCTTTGCCCGGGCAACCCGACAACCACTCCCCCGTTCCACTCGGCAGGTGCCTCCCCCGCTCTCCAGACCTGGGTACCCGGACAGTCACGAATGCCAGCATTGGAAGTCGCCAATAGCGGTCGTTGAAATAGCGGCAATGGAAAATCGGTTTAAGTGTGCGTAAGTGTGTATGTGAGTGTGTATGTGAGAGCGATAGGTACCCTAATTTCCATTGGTAATATTTTACAAACCGGGACCATCCGATTGTTTAACATTATTGAGGCTAAATTTAATTTTGCTCTATTCATCTTGAGAAATTGAATAAATAAGCCTAATAACATATGGTTGTAAGTATAAATGTGTATGTGAACAAATATATACAGTAGTATTTGCGTGTATGTGTGCCAATGACAGTGTAAGTTTGAGTATATATATATATATATATATATATATATATATATATATATATATATATATATATATATATATATATATATATATATATATATATATATATATATATATTATGCAATGTACTCTCCTTGTTTTCCCTTTTGCTAAATGCACATGGTTTTGTATAATTGGAAAACAAAAAAATGCATCGTAAGAAATCAAACTATATTAAAATATTAATTCAAAACAAATTTTTAGATGGGCAAAATTGAACTTAACATTTTCAATAAAATGATTTTGGAAAAAAATAAAAATAAAAATATACTTTTGACGTGTATCCATACGCACGAGGGGTTAAAAAAAGGCGAACATAGCCAAGCCAGCGTAGTCTGCGCTGTCTATGCAGTGTATACGTATTTAGAAGGCCAGCACGGGACAACACGTCGACATTAAATTTAGTTCTACTACATCTCAGTAGTCCAATTTTCCCGATTTACGATGTCAGAATTCAGACTTTGGAACAGATAAAATGGCTTCACCACAGCCGCGAAATCTATTCTGAGTGGTGCCTCCTGGGACAGATAACGAAGTTTGGGTTCATCCAGTGCAAAGCAAGAAGAGCACGACTGGGAAAATAAAATTGAATATGACAAAAGAAAGGCAGAATTACTTTATAAAACAAACATGGAAAAATGCGAAAAAAATATTTTCATGATAACTTCACTGAAACTTCTTAGCAGAAAGTTGTGTCTATTCAGAATTTCTTTTTTTTGCCTGGTTTTTAAATGTGCTATCATTGTCCTTTCACTGAAACTGTTTAGTCCATTCAGGTGTTATTTTTTTTCCTCATCCCTTTTTTAATTTAAATATTATGGTTATAAAAAGGAGTGCGCTTTAAAGTTTTCAAGAACGTGGGCGTATGAATTCTTTATCCGTTTTTCCCCCTTTCTTTTCAATCAATAGCTTCATCAAAAATAAATGTGTAATGTACAACTTCATAGTGCAAGAAAGAGTGTGTAAATAAGTGTGTACGAGGGAGTGAAAGGTTTTTCTAAGCAGCTGCACATTGTATTTTCATTGAAACTTCTTGTTTTGAAATACGTAAAATGAACATGTTTACTTTATAACAGATTACACTGAGATTTTCACCGATCTTCACAACCATAGCATCGCACCAAAAGCCAGAGAAGTCACACATCGACTGTTATATAACATGACACCAACCACAGAAAGAGTGGCACACAGATTAAAACGAAAAATCATGATGCAAGACGTGCCAGGCAAATGTACAGGAAAGTAAGGAACATATTTTCTATAAATGCAGTAAAATTATACCAGCACAGAAAATCTTACAAGACATACTGAACACACATACGAAACAAAACAAAAAAAAAAACAGACATTCTTATATGTTTAATTCAATTCCCAAGACACTACCAGACATCCATTTAAAATTCATCCTTTTGTTCGAGGAATTTCGTTAGTTAATATGGAAATGTCGCATTTAATCAGTATTTGATTACAAATTTATCCGCTCAGCTCTGTTCCTACATTTGTTCTTACAGAAAGCAAAGCGTATTTTAAAGTATTTTCACTACCCCCCAGCTACCTGTAACCCAAATCCAGGATCCTTGACCCGCCAATTAATCTTATGTCTAAGCCTTTAAATTATACAAAGGTCTCTATCCTACCACCTTGCCCTTTTTTCACACACACCCCTCCCTTTCCCAACTGCTAATTACGAGCTAATCCATCACCTGTGTCTACATTTTTTTTTCATAACTACCATACCCCTTCTTTAATACACACCCCACACACACAACGCTAAAGATGAGGTACTCTATCACCTAATATATTTTTATCTTAAGCACAGGTGTGAGTGTTTGTATGTTAAAATTGTTCATCCTCTTTTTTTGGTCAAGTCCGCAGAGAGAAACCTGTTTTAAATCATTATTATTTTATTTTTATTTACCTATTAGTATTATAATTGTTATTTTTAAATTTTGTATGCATATGCACATGTGTAGTTTTGTTTTCTGCAGAAGCAAACCTGTATGTGTGTGTGGGTACACACATTAGTGCATACGAACATATTATTTGTATTCTCTTTTCATTTATGGTTTGATTGTTGTTAAATAAATAAAGTAAGGAAGCACGGCAGAAGGTGTATAAATGTGTGCGTAAAATTTGACATCAGAAATGAGAGATACGGCAATACCTGTTTATCTTTATAGTATATAATTGTAATCCAAATGTAATGGTTTTTTTTTTTTTTGGAAATGTGTTT
The DNA here is from genome assembly GCA_024509875.1 of Oreohelix idahoensis. NCBI lineage: Eukaryota > Metazoa > Mollusca > Gastropoda > Stylommatophora > Oreohelicidae > Oreohelix > Oreohelix idahoensis. The sequence continues at coordinate 373,724 of JAMPIV010014511.1, forward strand.
ATGTATTCTTTTGAAAATCATTATTATTTTTTGAAAAAAAAAAATGAACAAGCGCGTTAACGTTAATGACAGTTGAATTGAAAAAAAAAACACAAAAAAAACACACACACATAAATAGTAATACGTTTTACAAGGAGAAAGGACAAGGAAAACCTACGTTGCGGCCACAAGGAATTCGTCAGGGACAGACAAACAAGAGACAGGAGGGAAAGAAAATGAGAATTAAGTAGAGAACATGAAACTATAAAAATAAGAGAAAAAAAACCTCCCTTATGTCCAGCCACATGTGAAGCAAGATGGCTGCCACAAAACCGGAAAGCGGAAGTCAAAAGTACATTAAAAACAGAAAAATAAGAAATAATGAAAACAAGGACCGGAAAAGAGTGAGAGTAAAAAAATTGAAGAAACAAAATTGAAAATTAAAAATAATAATAACAATATTAAAATTAAAATATATAAAGTGAGGGAAAGCGATTTTAAGAAAAAAAATAATAAAAAAAAATAAAAATATATTTAAAAAAAATAAATAAATAATTAAATTAAATAAAACAATATATTTAAAAAAATTATAAGTAAATAAATAAAAAAATATAAAAATTTTTTTTTTAATTTAAAAAAAATATAAAAATTTTTTTTTTAATTTAAAAAAATGGGTGATCGCATCAGAGTAGACAGTCATAATATATATAACGTTAATGACACAAACTATCAACTAAGACGTGTCTTCCCATCTGATGTCTTCTTTCTTCTCGTGATATCACCATGGATTTTGTTTTAGAGCTGCTTATGACCATCCCTCTCTTCTCCAGCTCTTCCTTCCAGACTTGCAGGTTGAATTGGAGATGTGCCTCTGATTTAGCAATCAGGGCAACATCATCAGCAAATACCAGCTCTGAAGTACATACCTGTCTCATCTTCCAGTACCCCACTGAATACTTTCTTGTTCTCTCCTTACATGACTTGATAACATCGTCCATGAGGAGTATGAAAAGATAAGGTGACAGGATATCACCTTGTATTACACCAGTGGGGGTCCTGAACTCTTCTGACTTATGGTTTGCTGTCCTCACATAATTTCTGCAAGACTTGTAGAAGCTCTGTATAGCTTGAATCAGAGGTGCTGGAATGTTCTTCCTTGCCAAACAGTCCCAAAGTTTGCTCCAGGGGACCCTGTCAAATGCCTTTTCCAGATCTATGAAACAAAGATGGATCTCACTCTTATACTCAAGGGCCTTTTCACTCAGCATGTCTAAGTGTGAAGATTAGGTCTTGAGTCTTTCGGTTTGCTCGGAATCCGTACTGGGCCTCATCCAATTGTGGCTCAGCTAGGCGTCGGAGTCTCTGCTCTAGGATTTTAGAGTAGATTTTACCAGGAACACTGAGAAGGGATGTGCCTCTATGGTTTCCACATTGTGGATTGTCACCCTTTTTGAAAATTGGTGTTATGATGGCAATATCCCAGTCATTTGTTATGGTCTTGTTGCACCACGCTGCCTGTAGGACCTTTAAGAGTAATAGGTCGCCTGATGCTCCCATGTACTTAACCATTTTTGGTGTTATACCATCATGCCCTGCTGCTTTGCCCATCTTGATTTTCTTCAGTGCTGCCTGCAGTTCTTCCATCTTTATGTCATCTTCATCACCATTTGTCTCCTCTTATGTGCTAGTGGTTATCATTTCTGATGCTTGACCTTGCTCACCATCAAGGAGTTCTGAGAAATTTTCTTTCCATCTTTCCATTACTTCTTTCGGGGCAGTAAACCTTACTACTACACCTACTATTATTATAACTACAACTACCATTATTACTACTATAACTACTGCTTCAACTACAACTGCTATTATTACTACTAAAACTACTATTATTACAACTACGACTACTATTATAACTACTTCAGGAGCCGCGCTAGAGTAGTGGTTACCACACCGCTCTGGCGACCGGGTGATGCAGGATCAAACCCGGGCGACGGCATTTGAGGATTTTTCGTCGACCGGGATTTGGACTGGATTAACTCGAAACCTGGCGAAGACATTTGAAGGAATGTCGTCGACCAGGGATTGGCGGCTCCTGAGCCGACCCAGCTCTAGTGGGTACCTCCGAAATCGGAGAGTATCTGCGTGAATGGCGAGGGACACCTGTCTCTGTACAAGAAAAAAGGGATACTCACGTAAAATCAATGTCAGGTTAGACATTAATAATAACCTGAGATTTCGCCTCGAGTATTAGCGGGCGTACGAAAAAAAAAAATAACTACTTCAACCGCTATTATTACTACTACAACTACTATTATGACAACAACAACTACTATTACTACTTCTAAAACTACTATTATTACAACTTACTTACTTAGTCATTCCTCTTCTAAGGTGATGTGTAGTGCTTTGGAAGAGAGAACGAACGAACGAACGAACGAACGAACTTTATTTTCAAAGGGTTAAGAATTGGGCACGCAGGCCCGTCTGACATTCTGCCCTTCCTCTCTCTCTCATCATGTATACTAATATCCTTTCATCCTCACATTTACTTTAAGCATTATTAAGGCATTTATCATTATAAAAGTAATATTACATTTGCAATAATCATCATAATTAAAGTGTTTTTTAAAAAAAAAAAAAAAAAATATAAAAAAAAAAAAAAAAAAAAAAAAAAAAATTTATAGTAATAATGAATTTGAAAAATAAATAAATAAATAAAAAATAAATAAATTTAAAAAAAAAAAAAAAAAAAGAATCGAATTCTTCGTACTGTAAATTAGTGATTTGAGACATATTCAGAGGTATGTTATGAGAACTTGTAAAATGTTCATACGGTGTTCAACTGAATGACTCAGGGACTTTTTTTTTTTTTTTTTTTTTTTTTTTTTAGGTTCATCAAGATGAGGTGGGTAGACAGTTACTTTCCATTTTCCTTTCCATTTCCTTTGCGTCCCAAACTCAAGACCAGAATCAGACTAGGTAGATAGTTAGATAGACATATACGAAAGCAATTAATTTGCCAAGGGTTGAAAATCGGACACAGTCCCCTCTTGCATTCTTCCATCCTCTTGCTCATCTTTTATTACTGTTACTCAACATTCTCCAGCGTACTGAAAGTATTAATTTAAGGACAGTGCAACATTACAAGGAAGTATAACAGCACACATTAACAGTACCTGATCATAAAATTAAGAATATAAGTTATTAAGAATATAATATTAAGAATAAGTATATTGTAATGAAAACTAGATCATCAGAGCCTCCATACAGTATATTAGATAAAAGTACAACACAATCAGTTAGGGTGGCATATAATCAGCACTCATAAAGTATTTGAATAGTATACGATTGTATGAGTAAGGACTCTGCGTGTTTTTCAGGTCATTGGGAAGATTGTTCCAAAGATGAGCAGCTGAGTAAGCCAAACTAGTTTTAAATAGGTTAAGCCTGGGCTTGGGTACCTGTAATTTATTTAAGCGCTGACTACGTCTGTCATTGTATTTTAAAAGCGGCCAAAGATACTTTGGAGCATTCTGTGACAGGATTTTGTGAATAAATTTCCCTTTGTTAAAGAGGAAGCGCTTCCTGAGGGGTAATATTTGAAGATAATTATATAAATCTATATAATGTGATTGGTGTTTATCAGCAACAAGGCGCATTGCGCGTTTTTGAAGCGAGTGGAGCCTTCTTGTGTTGGAGACAGAACAACCATCCCAGATTGTGGAACAATAGTCTAGATGCGTTTGTATATGAGATATGTAGAACATTTTCCTTGCCTCTTCATCCAGGAAATGTTTAATTTTGGCTAATTGGTAAACTTTTTGTGCTGTTTGCTTTGTGAGTGCATGTACATGTGAGTTCCAGCTTAGGTGTTGGTCAACAGTGATACCTAGAGTTCTGTGTTCATTTACGTTTTCAATTAGTGATGTTCCAATGAAGAGCTGAAGTGTTGTTTTCTGCAAGTTTTGTAGTTTTTGTCTGGTTGATATTAACATACATTTTGTTTTACTAATATTTATTTGCATGCGATTCTCGTTGCTCCACGTAATAAGAGAGCGCCAGATTATACTATCGGCTTTCTCCCTCCTGTCCTGGTTCCATTCTAGTCCTCGGTCCTTCATAGAATGTCTAATGTTGTCCTCCCAGCAGACTCTGGGTCGTTCTGGAGGTCTGGATCCCTGGCTCTTTGTTTCCCATGCTTGTCGTGGTAGTCTTTCTTCTCCCATTCTGCAAACATGGCCAAACCATTTTAGTTGGGACTGTTCTACTTGGGTCTGCAGGGGGTTGGATTGTATTGCCTTGCCGTATCGTCTACTTGTGGCCCGTTTCTCTTCTTGTTACCTAAACCACCTTCCTCAGATACCTCATTTCTGAGGTTTGGATCTGGCTTTTGTGGGTTGTAGTCACTGCCCATGAATCGCATCCATACGTAAAGACTTGGGTAAAGGTGGAGCAATATACGTCTTCTTACTAACCTCTCTCTTGCTGAGGAATCCTTGATTTATGGCATGAAAAAGTCTCACAGCCGCTGCTTTTCGAGTGGCCGTTTTGTTTTCAACTTCAACTACTATTATTATTACTTACTTACTTAGTCGTTCCCCTTCTACCGTGAGGTGTAGAGGTTTGGAAGAGAGAGCGCCGGACTATTCTATCAGCTGTCTTCTTCCTGGCCTGGTTCCATTCCAGTCCTCGGTCCTTCAAAGATTGTCTAATGTTGTCCTCCCAGAGGACTCTGGGTCGTCCTGGGGCTCTGGATCCCTCGCTCTTTGTTTCCCATGCGTGTCGTGGTAGTCGATCTTCTCCCATATTGCAGACATGGGCAAACCATCTTAGTTGGGACTTTTCTACTTGGGTCTGCAGGATGTGGCATTTTAGGCTTTGACGTATCGTCTGGTTGCGGACCATGTCTCTTCTTGTTACTTCAACCACCTTCCTCAGATACCTCATTTCTGAGGTTTGGATCTGGCTTTTGTGGGTTTATTTTATTATTACACCAACTGATATTATTACTGCTACTACTACTATTATTACTACTACAACAACTAATAGAACTACTACAACTACTATTATTACAACTACCCAACTGTTATTACAACTACAATTGCTATTATTACTACTACTACTAACACAACTACTATTATTACTACTATTATTTTTACTATTACTACTAAAACTACTATTAATACAGCTACAATTACTATTATTACTACAACAACAACCATTTTTACAATTACAAGTAATATTATTACTACTACAGCTACTATTATTACAACTACAACTACAATTATTACTACTACTACTATTATTACTATTACGTGAAACTGCACAGCAAATACATACTTTCTGAGGGCAGAAAAGGCAGTACACCCCTAACCGAGTAAATCAGGTAACAGTTTACCATCTCTTCTTGACTGGGTAAAAGTCTGGGAGATGGCAGTAGACCTACCTGGACGAGGGGCATTTCCAGAGAGTGTCAGAAAATCGCGAAGACGGCCGAATATAGTGCTGCCTTCTTCATCAACGCATCAGGTTATATTGATTGAACTGAACGTCCCATTTAAATCCAGATTGGACGAGCTACATTCGTTCAAAGCGGCCAAATATAAAGATCTGGCCGCGGATCTGAGAAACGATGGGTTCACTGCAAGGGTCATGGCTGTTGAGGTGAGTGCAAGAGGGCTTGAGGCTGCATCAGTGTAGGATTTATTGAAACTGTTGGGGTTGAGGGGACAGACGAGAACAAGGCACTGAAGAGGCTTAGTGAAATTGCCGAAAAAGCATTATGCTGGCTGTGGAACAACCGCAATGGGCTATGGACCTCGGGACAGTAAACTCTGCGGTATAGAAAACATCAGGAATTTTTCAGAGTCCGCGGTACGTTGAGTTTTTCATTGTATTGATGAAAGGACTGCGACTTACGTGTAACACGCGGCGTATATTATAAGAGCTGTTGGGCGCAGAAATTCAGTTGCTAGCTCGCAGTGGCTAGCGCGAATTCGACAAAGAAGGTGTGTCAGTGTTTGTCCCTTGTCGTGGTGTGCGGAGGAACTACATCAATAATTTGTCTTCTCTTTGTTACTTTCACAATTGCCTCCACGGCAGGCGGAATTGTGGACTTTAAAGTTGCTACCAACGTGAAATGGGTTCATTTTCGATAAAAGACAACAGGAGGGTGAGACACCTGGGAGTGCCATCTTACTACTACTGTATAACTGCTATTATTACTACTTCTACTACTATAACTACTAATACTACTACTATTACAACTACAACTACTATTGTCACTACTACAACTACTTTTATTACAATTACAACTACTATTATTACTACTAAAACTACTACTACTGTAATTACTATTACAGCTACTACTAAAACTACTATAACGACTACTGTACTACTACATCAATTACTACAACTATAATTATTCATACTACAAGTACTCCTATTTACTTACTTAGTCGTTCCCCTTCTACCGTGAGAACTACTCCTACAACTACTACTATACGTACACTACAACAACAACTAGCAATAACAACAACAACTAAAACAACTACTGCATTTACTTCAACTACCGTGAAAACTCAACATATTATTTGTAAAATTGTATAAGACTTATATAAAAATTATTTCGTAAAATGTTACCATAAAATATAATTTTGTATATCATTTGATATGCTGCAAATCAGCCCGTTGTCACTGGATACCAGGCAAACACCCGGGGCACACGTGCGTGACGCTGCACAGCTTGTGAGGAGCACTGCCATAGTAGATACTGCGTTAGAGAAGTGCAGTGTTGGAGACTTCACAATGCTGTAAGTCGACGTTTGGTAACTGGTTTTCTGTAATGTAAGGGAAATAATAAAGAAAAACCTTCTTCAATGTGGTGTAATAATTGGCTTACGTCCCCTGATTCGAGTCATTAAATGGCCGTTTGCGTAGATTAGGCAGCCCAGTTTAATTTCCTGTAGTCTCTGACGAGACAAAGAAAGAAAAAATGCCTACTGCACCCACAGCCTTGTCGTACAAGACATCTAATATAAGGTTGATCATGAGGCTGGCAACTTCATTATGTAAAACAAATTGTCACAGATATCACCACTGCTAGACTGCTTTGTGCACGAATCGAGAGCATCTACAATGTTGGCTTTATTCTGCGGGTGATGGAATATCGAAAGGGAAAACATTACTTCAATCATCTGAACTTGGGAAGAAACATATACAATTAAACAGAATCTTGGTAGCAATATAGACCACAGTTGGAGGGACAGAATCACATGAACAGCTACGCTATGGACCTCCTCGCCCACTCTCCCCCTTTCCCCTACCCCGCACCACACAAAAAAAAAAAAAGAAAGAGACGCCCACTAAAAACAACTTGTCAGAGAACTGTGGAGGACCAGATACAAAGAATGAACCAGAGCTGGAGAACTGCACGAAGGATGGCCGCCGACTGATCACAGTGGAAGCAGTTTGTTGCTGCCCTACGGTTCTTCGCAGGTATGTCAATATCAGTTCCTGGTGGTGGTGTGCTGTGGATGAACCGCAATGGGATATGGAAAATCGGGGCAATAAATTGTTTTCAACATAGTGGTTACTTTCACATGTGCTGGCGGAATAGTGTTGATTTTAAAACTGCAACCAAGGTGAAGTGGGTTTAATTTTCTACTCAAGACAACAGGAGGCTGACACTTGGAAGTCATGAACCAGGTGGGCCCACACCCCTTAGAGTGTAAAGGTGTAAAGGGGCCAAAACAATTTATCGACCCCCTTCTGGTGATCAGATTGCCTTCTGTTGTCTCGCTCTGCATAGAGTTTCCTATTATGCCACCAGGTGTGATGGCCATTGACTGCTTTGACAGTCGCCGTCTAAAGATCGAAGGAGAAGAAGAAGAAGAAGAAGAAGAAGAAGGGACAGAAATGACATCAAAATAAGAATACAAAAGGCTGCAAGAGCTTTAATTTATTGGGAAACAAACGGAGATCAAAAGAAATCAGGTCCAAAACAACAATCAGAATCTTCAACTCAAATGTCAAGTCAGTCCTATTGTATGGCTCTGAAACATGGAGAACAACAAAAACAACAACCAAAAAGCTACAGACTTTCATAAATGGGAGCTTGCATAGAATAGAAGGATTGAAATGGTATGACAAGATCACTCACGTGGAACTGATGACAAGAACTAGACAAGTGCCAGTGGAACAAGAGATGAGAAGAAGAAGCTGGAGATGGACAGGAGACACACTGAGAAAACCTGTTGATAGCATTACTAGACAATCTCTGTTCTGGAATCCCCAGGGTAAGAGTGGTAGATGAAGCCCAAAGAACACACGGAGAAGAAAACTGGAGACAGACATGAAGGGCATGAAGAAGGCACGGACAGACTTTGAGCTGATGGCACGTGACATGAAGACTTGGTAAACGTTTGTTGAAGGTCAATGATCCGTGGGAAGGTGAAAGGTGAAAGAAGAAGAAACAGATATTCAGATGTCACTTCTGCACACCAAGACGCTATACAATATGTTCAGTTTTTACTAGTAATATATATATATAGTAACAATAACTGACTATGAGAATGCACCCCCGATGTCATAGCCCTCAGCTTTATTTTCACCTGGTGGTCGTTTTGGTGTTATTTTCTCTTCAGCTTGTTGCGAGGGCTTCTTCTCACTCAATCTGAGTTGCTGCCATAGTGAGTATCCTCGCTTTGTGCGATTAGCAGCTGCATCCTCCCAGGTTCCTTTATCTCCCTCTTGCACTCATCTTTGAACCTTAGGTGCGGTCGATTGGCTAATTCTTTGCCTTCTGCCAGTTGTCCGTAAAAGATATCTTTAAGGATGCAAACATCCTCCATTTGGCGGACATGGCCAAGCCAGCATAATCGCGCTGTCTAAGCAGTATTTACATACTTTGATGGCCAGCATGTGACAGTGTTAAGGATAAAATTAGTATGCTATAATATGTTGCTACACGCAGGTATATATCCATTTATTTGAGGAGATATGTCTGTTTGTGTGAAAGTCTTTTATTGTGCACGATTTTTCACTTATATTGAGCGCCGCATAACTTGCTACGTTACCGGTAACTAATGACGTAATTTATCACGTGGTTTTTGCATTGTAACGGTCAGCCGTCTATTACTTTCGTATTTTTCAGTCGTCCAGAGTAGACGTACTTCTTTCAAGCTCAATTGTATTCTGATGGTCAGTGGCATAATTATTTCGCAGGACCCCACTTACTTCTTATTATGCCGGATGGCACCTTAACTTACTGTTGGGTTCGTTTCTAACGTTCAAGAGTATTATTTACGCGAATGGTTTTGATAGAACGAAAATGTCATAAATGTTCTTCAACACGAACACCAACAAGTAGTGATGAACTGGTTATTGACTGGCAGCACACAAGGCTGTGATGATTGTACATATATTTTATTGAACGTGACATATACGACGTTGAACAAGACGGTCATATTTACAGTTGCAAAAAGGTCATTACATCAAAATGTTGATCATTGACTTTTCAAGTTTATGAAGATCCTCTACAATTAAGTCCTCTCATTCAAGTGACTAAAGATCGATCACTTCATTTGCCATAGCATATGTATTGTAGTAACGTCCGTTGACCTTCTCTCAAGGACGTATCCTATGACCAACGGATTAATTCTCACTGAGTAATATTTCTTGTCATACTCGCACTAATTCCAGACTTCCTTCATACAATATTTAGGTAGCATAGATATATAACAATCCAAACAAAGTCATCCACAACAATACGACCAGGTTAGAGTTCTGTATTGACCAACCTCTCTGTATCCATGCCACGACTTTGGCATTTACGAAAATACGGCATATAAACATAAGAAGTATGCAAATCAATTAACTTTGTTTCTTCGTAGGAATCCTCCCCTCTACGGTAATTCAAAAAGGGCTAACGACTCCGTCTGTCCATTCTAGGAAGGACATACTGTGATGACTTCCCGCTAGATCAGAACTATGAGCGGCCTTATACATTAATTTACTCAATAAACATTCAATGACATGGGGCGACACTTACATGATACTTCTACTCTTGGCTGCATCATGAACCAGTAGAGATCATACAAAAGTAATGGCTTCTTCCAAACTTGCCAATAAAATATTCCAAGAAATATACCTCGGACATAAACACAGTCCGTACTGCCCCGAACTCACATGACGTCACTATCTCCCAAACTAGGTTACCCGTGCGTCCAAAGCAACTCACACTGCATTGTGCACGTCAGTGCGTGAATCAATCGAACGCACAAATAATAAAATATATAAAACTGGTGCGTACATTTGGCAGGACCGAAGACTACCCCCTTAGGTAATAAATGTACGTAACAGCTCCCTTATCACCTCCCCTTAAAAAAATTAATTCTATTAATTTTTTTGGACTTAATACCCGAGAGAGGTGAGTTAAAACTACAACAAGATATATTAAATGCATAAAGTTATACCATATTAAGAAAAGAATATTAAAAGAAATGAATATAACTAAATGATAGTATGCATTAAAGCACACATCCACAAACGACCTACTTTGGAACGATGTGGTAAAACAAGTTTGAAAATGAAAAATGAAAAAACCATTAAAAAAAAAAATGATAATAAAATTCAACTAAGTTTTCAAAAAAATTTGAAACATATGATTTCAAAAATGAAAATGAACAGCAACACTGATGATGATCAATGACAAGAGAATCAATAAAACAGAGAAATTGAAAATACAATGTGCAAAAATGAAACAATGCAAAATTAAACACATTAAGAATTAACACACTTAATGTTTTTCTATAACTAGTATGGTTGACTAGTGATCTAAAAGTGAGATATTTGTTAAATCACGTTTTATTTGTTAAATGCCGTGAATGTCCACCAGTTGATAAATGTGGATGTTGGGACTGGTGTAGTAAAGTGTAACGATTGTCAACTCATTAAACCCAGCACAGTTTTGGTCATACAGGTCACTTGTCCTGGAACGTGATGAGGCTCCGACAAGAATGTGAGTGTAGACAATGAGTGTGTATATGAATGTCAGAACGCGAATGGTAGAATGATTCGATAGAGTTGTCAGGTTGGTAGTACATCACTCATACTCACACTGTTCGAATTCAAGAAGTACTGGAACTACGGTGGTCTTTTTATAACATTTAATGGGACGCACACTTGGACAGTACGTGTATGGTTACAGGAACAAATGTCGACATAGACAGCATAATGTTGGTCACAGGAATATCATCTTAAGTTAGCATTCATGCTTGGCAAATATCATAATGGAGCATTCGTAAATAAGCATTCAGAGTTCCATCATGTAAATCATCTGGCTTTACTGACTGGGCACGTCAGACCATAACCAATATATAGGAAGGCTCCTAGACCTAACCTCGTCTAGCGAATATCCCTTCACGTAAAGTTCAATATATATATTTTTCATAAAGATATAGGAATCCCAGACATGGGTTCTCACATGGAGCAGTGATCTCTTGGTTCATCGAGCGATAGTACAGGCATCCCTTTTTCTCACTCGATAAATACAAAGTATATGGATTTCAACATGGCTGTGCTTCTCTCGTGAGCTTCACTCACTATTGGATACAGACCAAAATTGGTCATTCGTTAAATGTCCTCATTTCTTCATAGCTTCTATCATAGAGGTAATTGAATAATATCATATAATCTAGTGCTGATACATAGGAGTGTCATCTTCCTTTGAATAAATATTCTTTTCAAAAGTACCACTGTGCATCTGCTTATCGACAACGATGGCGAAGCCCAAGTTCATAATAGATTGTGGTTTTACCTTTCTATGCGAAATATAACTTTGCCATTCCTTGGCAAAAGAGAATAAACACTGGGGTAAAGTACATACAACATGTCTAAATGACTATCACTTTTCCCCATCTACTTATAGATCACTTTTTCGGCAATAAGCCGGCTACAACAAAATTCGACATCCCGACAGGATGACAGCCATGAATCACACCCCCTGCTAGCGATACTTCCGCTGCATAGCCTTTGACCTTTTCTAGCGACAACCAACATAGTTCGACTTAGAAATGTAAAGATATCCATATATAAGACAGACTCGTCCTACTCATACAAACACTACGTATAAATTCAGGCCATAGATATACTGAAGCAAGAACAATCTATTCCTACCCAGGCAAAGAATAAATCGCAGTAGGCCTAGATTCGTCCGCGGAATCCGATCGAAGATGACGGAACTCCTTTCAAGGGAAGTAACTCAAAAATGACTTCTCCTTAAGCACTTAAAAAAGGAAATACTTTGTTTACAAAATATTTGCGAACATAATAAGTATATAAATGTATTATATTGCAAGATAGTAAAGATTGCACTTTACAGTCTTACCACACCTCCCGGGGAAAAAAAAAAAATTTTTTTTTTTTTTAAATACATCTAGGAGCAACGTAGAATAGGCTCACAACGCAAGAATACTGCGCAGATGAAAATATCAGGAATAACTATAATTCCTAATATGACCGGTGAGAATATATCTCAAAATCTGAGAGAAATTGTTTCTCTACGAATAAATGTTTCCAGGAAGGTGTGATCTACGTATAATACAATTCTGGTAATTATACAATGCATACCAAAAATTCACACTATAATCTTAAATTTATGATTTATGAAGAAACAATCATCAAAGAACAGCGGTGAATAAACATCAATAACCCGCTAAGTAGAGATACCATCATTCTATTATTAAATTACAAATGTGTATCTTAGTAAAGAAACAAAAAATAACTGTTGTAAAGTTATACATATTAAAAAGATCCAATATTTAACAGTTAAGTGGCATCATGTGGGCATCTGGACAGAATGTCCGCCATCACACTTTCTGAACCACGGATAGCTCGTACCGAGAAATGACAAGGTTGAAGAGCGATTGCGTATCGAGTTGATCTCGAGCTCTTCAAGTTCTTACTTTGGATAGCCGTAAGAGCTTTTTGGTCAGTTTCCACCACGAAATGCGCGCCCAGAAGGAATCTTTGGAGTTTGAGAATTGACCAAACCATTGCCAATAATTCACGGTCTAAAACCGAGTAATTCCTTTCTGCAGCATTAAGTTTTCTGGATATATACATTACAGGATGCAGAGTTCCAGAGTACTCTTGCATTAGTGCCGCTCCAATCCCAGTGGATGAAGCGTCACTACGAAGAACAAATGTCTTATCTGTTGTAGGTAACACTAAAATAGGTGGTGATGAAAACATAGTTTTGATCTTCTCTAGTGAAGATTGGCATTCATGAGACCAGTGAACCATGTTAGGCGACCCTTTCTTTAATAGTGTAGAGAGAGGTGCCATGATAGAGGACAGATTCGGAATGAAACGTCCATAAAATTGTATGAGACCTAAAAGACTTCGCACTTGCTTTTTAGTCCTAGGGATAGAGATGTTAAGTATCTTAGTGATATTATGGTCTTCTGTCTTCAAGAAACCGTGACCTACTCGATGGCCCAAGAAAGCAATTTCGCTAAAGCCAATACAAGCTTTAGATGGATAATGGAACTTGCCAATATCCTTTAGACAAATCAAGTTTAGTGAAAAAAATGCGATTTAGAAAGACGAGTAAGTAACTCTTCTAGTAAAGGCATAGGTTCAGCATCGAACTTCGTAACTTGATTCAATTTGCGATAGTCAACGCAAAGACGTATGTTATTGTCTTTTTTTCGAACAATAACCATCGGCGAAGAATATGCAGAAGTGGATGGTTCGATTATTTGTAAATCTATCATTTCATCCAACTCCTTTTCAACCTGTGTTTGGAAATGTATAGGGATAGGATAAGGTCTAACCCTAATTGGAGTATGTTCAGTTAGAACAATGTCATGCTCAATGACATGAGTTTGCCCAGGGATGTCAGTGAGGACATCCTGAAATGTTTGTAACATAGATGAAACTTGTCGCCGTTCTCCTAGAGACAAATCAGGAGAAACAGTAACGTCTTTCCATGATTCACTAGAATGAAGTGGGATCATTGGAAGCGGAAGATTAACATCCGAAAAACTTGTTTCCTCATCCTGTATTACAGACAGTGATGAGTAATGACCATGTTTGACATGAGAATCGTCCGTTGCCTGGAAAATAGGCTGTAGATAGTCAGGACGTTCATGGAACTCCGTAAGCATATTGATGTGGAAGGTTTTATGCTTCCCGTTAATATCGACGATGTAGTCAACATCTGAAATTTTCGATATTATATCGTACGGACCTTTCCAACTAATAAGGAGTCTATTTTCACGACAAGGTAGCAAAACAAATGCTTTGTCACCAGGACAAAGTTGTCGTAAAGTTCTCTTCTTATTAGCAAATAGTCTTGCCTTCTGCTTAGCAAATTCAGAAGAGGACGTTGCCAATTTGCATGCTTCGATAATCTTCTGTCTCAGCGCGATGACATACTCGTAAGAAGATTTTGTGTCATCGTCAATATTGTCAGCTGTTATAAGATCATGCAGCAAAGACATTGGGCCGCGCGGTCGCGCGCCAAAGACAAGTTCAAAGGGAGAAAACCCTGTATGTTCATTGGGGACCTCTCTGTACGCGAAGAGGGCCGCGGGTAAAACCCTATCCCAATCTTGAGGATGATCCTCAGTTATCTTCCCTAATAAGTTCTTAAGTGTTCTATTTAGTCGCTCGACCATCCCATTGGACATAGGATGATAGATGCTACTCAAAGATCTCTCTATCTGTAGAGTAGACATTACTTGAGACATGGTATCCGATATCAGTTGGGTGCCATGATCTGATAATATTTCTCCGGGGAATCCCAGCCGAGAAAATATAAGCCAAAGAGCATCTGCAATGTCAGCGGTAGTAATGCTCTTTAGAGGGATAGCCTCTGGCCAACGTGTGCACATGTCTACACACGTTAAGATAAACTGATGTCCTCTAGCAGATTTGATCTTGAATGGACCAATGATGTCTATCGCCATTTTCTGGAATGGACGAATAGGAATATCTGCAGCCTGAATAGGCGCAGCATGACGAGGACCTTTGGATTTGACTTCTTGACATACTTTACAGGATCGACAATAGATCCGTATGTCCTTGTTCACAAAAGGCCAAAAGAAAGCCGCAAGAACTCTTGACTTTGTACGGGAAAAACCCATGTGACCAGCACAATGAGAGTCGTGTGCATGTTGTAGATCTTAACTCTCAAATTCTTGGGTACAAGAATCTGAGAATGACTTGACTTAGTGGAGTCTTGCACCATACGTACAAGTACGCCATTCTTCATTGTAATCCAAGATTTACAATTTGAATCTTTATTCGGATCACCTTTCGTTACAAGAGTGAAGAATTTCTTAAGAGTCGGATCTTCTTCTTGTTGTTTTATAAACGAGTCACGAGAAATTACCAAGGGATCATCTTGGTTATGCACTTCATTATCTTCAACAGATGAAGTTTCAGGCATATTGAGAGCTTGAGCTCTAGTGACTACCGCATTAGCAGATTGCATATTTTGATTTTCCCAAACGGAAATTTGCTCCGGAGTGCATTCTTTGACTCCGTGAATGCGACCGATGATAAGATCAGCGATCGGATTCGGCAAAAGACATGCGTGTACATCTCCTGTGAAGAAAGGAGTAGCAATCCTAATGATAGCGGTAGAGTATTTCTCTATGGTGCCGCCAAATGTTACGCATTTGACTACTTTGCCTGTAGAATGAGAAGGATCTATGAGTGACTGCCTAACCCCAATAGTTGTGCATCCAGAATCAAAAAGTACTGAGACTGGATTGTCATTTACTAAACCTTTGTGTAAGACAAGAGAACCTCTCCCATCATGCGCGATTGACGCAGGAAGAGCGGGAAGAGGATGCCCACAGCTTAAAGTAGACACTGTGGTTGGCTCAAATAATGTTTTGCATTGGGGGCACTGAGATGCTCTCCCAAAATCAAAAGCGGCACATGCCATATTATTAGAGTCATCATTATCTTTACTTTGTTTATAGGCTTCGTGGGACTCTTGCTGTGCAGAGTTCGCCTGGTAATGAGCTTTATGTTTTTTGAATTGTGCTCTACCTCTGTTATTATTGCCTCTGTACTTATCATTGTTTCCACTATTATAACCCCTACTCGGGTTTGAATCATAGCTCCTTTGGTTACTATCATCATATTCATTATAATGAGTATCTCGGTAATTATGATCCTGTTGTCTCCATGAAGGAAAACTTGGATAGTTTCTAGAATGACTTCCTTTGCGAAAGTTCCTGTAATTATGACCACCCCTGAATCGAGGGCTGTCAGCTCTTCTCCAGGTATTCGAAGAAGAACCCTGAAATGATTGGTTACCTTGGTTCTGATAACTGTAATAGTTACCTTTTTTATTAAACTTATTTTGAGGTCCTTGGAATTTGTGAGAGTGATTAGGGTTGTATGGTGTTGCAGAAGCAACTGGCATACCTTCTTTAACCTTACTGTTGCTAATAGCTACGTCCGGATGTGCAGTGACGTATTGGGTACAATACTGTTCCATTTCTTTTAGAGACTTAGGTTTACGCTCATGTAAGAATTCGAGGAAAGGTTTATTTATACTTGACATAATCTTGTCTCTGAGTATCAAGTCCATAAGGGCTTCATAAGTCTTTTCTGTTTTGGATAGCTCAATCCAACGATCAAATGTAAGACGTGTCCTTGCAATGAATTCTGAGAATTCTACACCTGCCTCAGGCACCATTGTCTTAAACAACTTCCGATAACCCTCTTCAGACAACTGATACTTCTTTAATAAGGCTGCCCTAATAACATCATAGTTATCTTTGTCAGCCTCTTCAACCAAACTTAAACTAGTCAGAGAATCACCTTTCAGATTTTCTGATAACTGGTTAGCATATTGTGATTTGTCCACATTATGGGCTCGACAAGAGCGTTCAAATCTATTTAGCCAGAATGTTATGTCATCACTGGAAGGGTTGAACGCTGGTACCTTGACCTTGTAAGTAAAGGGTTTACCATTACCACCAGATGCTTGATTACCATCACTTATGTTTGTTAACTTTAACTTTTCTAACTCAAATGCTAAAAGTTCTTTTTGGTGTTCATGTTCTCTTATTGCTTTTTTCTCTTGAGCTTCAGCTTCTCTTTGTAATCTTTTCTCTTCTGCAGCAGCTTGTAATTTTTTACTCTTCAGCAGCAGCTTGTAATTTTTTCTCTTCAGCAGCAGCTTGTAATTTTTTCTCTTCAGCAGCAGCCTCATCTTTTCTTTTCTCTTTTTCCATTTCCATCTGGAATCTTTTTTCATCAGTCTGTATCTGCAATTTCTTTTGTTCATACTCTCTTTGTAATTTTTTTTCCTCAGCTTCTAATCTTTTCTCCTCAGCTGCTAATTTCTTTTCTTCAATCAGTGCTTTTCTTTCTTCAGCAGCTAATGCTTTGTCATATTGAGCAACTGCCCATTCTTCTAATTGCTGACCAGTCTTATCAAGAACCTTGCCTTGTGTGATAAAATAATCTAATGTAGACATCTTGTCTAATAAGATCAGTAATTTGCAAAAGTAAATAATTCACTTCACTTTCTTAGTCTTAATCAAAGACCTTGTATGATAACTTTGTAACCTGTGGAAAATAGTACTTAACTATCCCAATCACTGTGGGAAACAAGCCTTACAAAGGTCTTGTATAAATCCTTATATAATAACAGCTATAAGTTGCTGGTTCACTCTATAATATAAGTGCAGTGCACCAGAAATAGTGTTTTATATCATCAACTGTGTACCTTTAGTAATAGCAATTAACTATCAGTTGATTCTTGTACATCAATTTATATGATCAACTATATTTTAAATAGTGTATGTCGATCAGGCACAAAACAAAACAGTTATACAGAAGAACATGAAAACATTTGCGGAAATGAAATAAATCAAATGGGAAAAAAAAAAAACAATAAAAGATAAACCGCAAGAGGATAACAAATACAAATAACGCCACAGTATATAAATATAAATTGAGAATAGAACTGAAAGATAGAATAGGGTAGACCAACAAATTACAAACAAATCAAAACAAACTAAAGAACAGAGGAATATTACAAAAACAACAATGAGTACAGTCTTCACAGCTAACACTAATAGCAACAGCTGTCGCAGCAAATTTTCAATCAAGAAAATTGCACCTATAGAAACGCACACATCAGACCCTCTATTACGTGGGATACTCTGTTGTGTGACACCGCCCAACCAAAACAACAACCCGCTGGATACTAACAAATATCACATATAAATATTTAAACATAAATACATAAATGCATAAATAGTATGGCAATATGATGTAAATAGAGTGTTGCAGAAAGAATGTGTTGTAAAGAAGGCTCAGTTACACTGCCTAATAGTACAGTACTGTGGTACTTTATTAAACAAATACTTCTGGTCTAATTATTTTAAATTCAACACAGAAATAGAAGCTCCATCGTTGATGTGAATGATAACAATCGATGTAGGACTTCTCAGTTCAATAACACTTCCTTTCGCAAACACTGTCAAATATTCTCCAGTCCTGATGTGTAATGTTCTATGTTTCAACCAAGCTTGCTGTGTAACACTGTCAGTTGTATGGCAAATGTCCAACGAACCAAATGTCAACAAACGCTGACCTAGTTACTGCATACTCTCGACAGGACAGGTCACGTTGACATCACTGTAGAGTTGTACTGTTGATGTATTTGTGTGTCGTAACAGACCCCAAGGAACGTCTGGTCTCAGTAGTTTACTTCTCAATATGGTCACTGTGCAGGTTGACCCAGGAAGCTGGCACACCAGTTGTTAAATCACAGGTTTCTTTGTTAAATGCCGTGAATGTCCACCAGTTGATAAATGTGGATGTTGGGACTGGTGTAGTAAAGTGTAACGATTGTCAACTCATTAAACCCAGCACAGTTTTGGTCATACAGGTCATCTTGTCCTGGAACGTGATGAGGCTCCGACAAGAATGTGAGTGTAGACAATGAGTGTGTATATGAATGTCAGAACGCGAATGGTAGAATGATTCGATAGAGTTGTCAGGTTGGTAGTACATCACTCATACTCACACTGTTCGAATTCAAGAAGTACTGGAACTACGGTGGTCTTTTTATAACATTTAATGGGACGCACACTTGGACAGTACGTGTATGGTTACAGGAACAAATGTCGACATAGACAGCATAATGTTGGTCACAGGAATATCATCTTAAGTTAGCATTCATGCTTGGCAAATATCATAATGGAGCATTCGTAAATAAGCATTCAGAGTTCCATCATGTAAATCATCTGGCTTTACTGACTGGGCACGTCAGACCATAACCAATATATAGGAAGGCTCCTAGACCTAACCTCGTCTAGCGAATATCCCTTCACGTAAAGTTCAATATATATATTTTTCATAAAGATATAGGAATCCCAGACATGGGTTCTCACATGTAGCAGTGATCTCTTGGTTCATCGAGCGATAGTACAGGCATCCCTTTTTCTCACTCGATAAATACAAAGTATATGGATTTCAACATGGCTGTGCTTCTCTCGTGAGCTTCACTCACTATTGGATACAGACCAAAATTGGTCATTCGTTAAATGTCCTCATTTCTTCATAGCTTCTATCATAGAGGTAATTGAATAATATCATATAATCTAGTGCTGATACATAGGAATGTCATCTTCCTTTGAATAAATATTCTTTTCAAAAGTACCACTGTGCATCTGCTTATCGACAACGATGGCGAAGCCCAAGTTCATAATAGATTGTGGTTTTACCTTTCTATGCGAAATATAACTTTGCCATTCCTTGGCAAAAGAGAATAAACACTTGGGTAAAGTACATACAACATGTCTAAATGACTATCACTTTTCCCCATCTACTTATAGATCACTTTTTCGGCAATAAGCCGGCTACAACAAAATTCGACATCCCGACAGGATGACAGCCATGAATCACACCCCCTGCTAGCGATACTTCCGCTGCATAGCCTTTGACCTTTTCTAGCGACAACCAACATAGTTCGACTTAGAAATGTAAAGATATCCATATATAAGACAGACTCGTCCTACTCATACAAACACTACGTATAAATTCAGGCCATAGATATACTGAAGCAAGAACAATCTATTCCTACCCAGGCAAAGAATAAATCGCAGTAGGCCTAGATTCGTCCGCGGAATCCGATCGAAGATGACGGAACTCCTTTCAAGGGAAGTAACTCAAAAATGACTTCTCCTTAAGCACTTAAAAAAGGAAATACTTTGTTTACAAAATATTTGCGAACATAATAAGTATATAAACGTATTATATTGCAAGATAGTAAAGATTGCACTTTACAATATTATAACTAAAACCCGTGAATGTAGGTATTACCTGACAACTAAGAAAGTTAGTTTGTGTGTGATCCATAATCAATTAAATAGATTAAATTGAATTAATATAATTTATATATTCCTTAATTACTAACAAATAAACAGTTACTAATATTTCTAAGTAATTCCAGTATCACTCATTGTCAATGTTATGTTGCAACTAGTTAGTAATAGACGCGACGATGTACTGAATGTTCCATACAAGATAAAATATATTCTCGCACACGCCATGTAGTGTAATATGTTCCATAGAATAATGAATGTCTATTTGTCGCTCTTAACAATGTTGCCATATTAATAAAAAGTTACTGTAGTACCAATGTTCCCGTTCTAATAAAACGTTAATATAGTACAATAACAATGTACAAAGTTATTCATGTTATCGGTGAGGATGTTCCAACATCTGGAAGTGGTTTAGTTTCGACACGTTCACTTGGGCATCTTAATAGACAGTCTGTGAACACATTCTGCACTCCAGGAATAGCTCGTATCTCAAAATGGAACGGTTGAAGTGCTATAGCGTAACGCGCTGACTTTGATGACTTAACGTTCCCTGTGTTCAGTGCGGTAAGAGCTTTCTGATCAGACTCCACCACAAAGTGAGATCCGAGGAGATAACGATCCAGTTTAGTGATTGCCCAGACAAGAGCAAGGAGCTCTTTATCCAGAACGGAATATTTCGTCTCGCTCGGCGTGAGCTTTCTAGATACGTACATAACCGGAAATAAGGTGCCGTTATAATCCTGCATCAAAACTGCAGCAATAGCGTAAGAACTTGCATCACTGCGGAGAATGAAGGTGTGATTTTTGTCAGGCAACCTCAAAAAAGGTGCATTTGAAAAAAATTGTTTTATATAGTCTAAAGCCGCTTGGTGATCCTGCGACCACTTTATTACATTAGATGTGCCTTTCTTCAGTAGAGACGAAAAAGGTGCAGTTATAGTAGACAAATGAGGGATGAATTTTGAATAGAACTGTATTAGTCCTAAAAGCGACCTAACTTGTTTTTTTGTCTTAGGTGCTGAGATGTTTAAAATTTTAGAGACGTTACTGTCTTCTGTATACATGAAACCATGACCTATGCGGTGACCCAGAAATGAGATGTCATGAAAACCGACAAAAGCCTTTGAAGGTTTCGCTGTTAAGTTATAATCCCGTAAGGTAGAAAGTAAAGCTTTTAAACCCTGAATATGTTCATCCCAAGAGTCACTGAAAAGACAGATGTCATCTATATAAGTAATGACATCGGGACGATGAGACAATATGCGGCGCATCATGCGTACAAAGGTAGCTGGCGCATTCATTAACCCGAATGGCATAAAATTCCATTGAAAAAGACCCCGTGGTGTCGAGAAAGCGGTGAATGGCTTTGCTTTAGGAGTGAGTGGCACTTGCCAATATCCCTTTGAAAGGTCAAATTTCGAAAAGAATGTAGCATGAGATAATCTCTCCAATAAGTCATCTAAAAGAGGTAATGGTTCCGCATCGAATTTTGTAACTTTGTTTAATTTCCTGTAATCTACGCAAAGACGTATATTGTTGTCTTTCTTCCTAATGATTACCATGGAAGAAGAATATGGTGATGAAGATGGTTCAATTATATTTAATTGGAGCATCTCATCCAATTCCTTATCAACCTTATCACGAAAGTGTAAAGGAATAGGATATGGGCGAACTCGAATAGGCGTATCGTCAGTCAGAATAATGTCATGTTGGATGACTGACGTATGACCTGGGATGTCAGTGAGGACATCCTCATACGAGTGTAGAATATTAGAGACTTGCTGACGTTGATCAGCCGAAAGAGTAGATGAGATCGTAACATCATTCAATTTCTCAGTGGAATGGAGTGGTACAACTGGTATTGGTAGTTGTACATCATCGAAAGAAGATTCCTCTTCTTGGATGACTGACAAACTAGAATAGTGTTGAATAGGTGGTGTAGGATCGTCAGTTGCCTGAAACACTGACTGTAGATAATCAGGACGTGAGTAATACTCCTTCAACATGTTAATGTGGAAGGTTTTATGTTTACCATTAACATCAACGATGTAGTCGACATCGGATATTCTTGAGATGATCCTGAAAGGACCTCTCCAGGTAATTAAAAGACGATTGTTATGCGCAGGTAGTAAGACAAAAGCTTCATCACCAGGTATGAGCTGGCGAAGACGTCTATACTTGTTTGCAAATAGACGAGCTTTTTCTTTGGCTTGTTCAGATGATGCAGTAGCTAGTCTACAAGCATCTATGATTCTCTTTCTCAGAGAGATCACATACTCATAAGAGGATTGAGTTTCCTCTTCAATATTCTCGTCAACCAATAAGTCGTGGATTAACGACATAGGACCGCGTGGTTGCATGCCAAAAACAAGCTGGAATGGAGAAAACCCCGTGGCTTGATTTTGTACTTCGCGATACGCAAAGAGACAAGCGGGTAGGACCCGATCCCAGTCTTGGGGATGGTCTTGAGTCATCTTACCCAATAACTGCTTGAGTGTCCTATTGAGACGCTCAATTAACCCATTTGACATCGGATGATAAATAGAACTAAGAGATCTATCTATACCTAATGTCTTCATAACTTGAGACATGGATTCAGAAATGAACTGAACCCCATGATCCGACAAGATTTTCCGTGGAAAACCAATGCGTGAAAAGATTAACATCAATGCCTCTGCTACACTGGCAGATGAAGTGTTCTTGAGAGGGATGGCCTCAGGCCAACGAGTGCACATATCAATGCACGTAAGGATATGCGTATGCCCTCTAGCAGATGGAAGTATCGGACCAATAATGTCAATGGCCATTTTATCAAATGGTCTAATCGGGATGTCCGCAGCTTGAATAGGAGCCGCATGAAATGGACCCCGTACCTTAACTTCCTGACATATCAAACAGGACCGACAATAGAGAGTGATGTCCCTATGGACGCCTGGCCAGTAGAATGCCGAAAGCACTCTGGATTTGGTACGCGAAAAACCCATATGGCCCGCACATTGCGAGTCATGCGCATGTCGTAATATACGAGATCTCATAGAGGATGGGACTAAGATCTGATAACATAAGGATGAATCCTTTTCCCGTATTACTCTCACCAAAATCCCATTTTTAAGTATAAAGTCATGTCTAGATTTTGCAAGTTTGTTGCTTGTATTCTTTTTGTTAACATACTGAAAAATTTTTTTTAATGAATCATCATTCTTTTGCAATGTAGCAAACAACTCCCGTGAAATAGGAGCATCATCATCACAAGTGGTATGAACTGTAGGTTCAATAGGTGTATCATGCGACATATTAGTAGCTTGCGCTCTAGTCACTACTGCATTTGCAGTTTGAATATGTCGCTCTTCCCATTCAGCTATTTGCTGTGGTGTACACTCTTTAATACCATGTATGCGACCAAGTATTAAATCACAAATTGGATTCGGAAGAAGACATGCCTGGATCTTTCCTGAAAAAAGTGGTGTATTAAGATCAATAATAGCAGTGGGAAATGTTTCGACGGTGCCACCAAAAGTCACACACTTGACAACCCTGCCCGTGGCACAACTTGGGTTGATCAGCGAAGTCCGGACGCCCACAGTGCTACAACCTGAGTCAAATAGGAGAGAGCATGAAATGTTGTTGACAAATCCCTTGTTAAACTTAAGAGAGCCCTGTCCCTGGTGTACTGACGCAGCAGTGGCCGTACAGACTGCAGGTAGACTAGGCAAGGTATGTCCGCAACGCAGCGTCGTGATCGCCTTAGGCTGGAAAAGAGTCGAGCATTCTGGACAGTCTTTCACCTGGGTACAATCAAGAGAACAAGACATAGCATTGTGAGTTTCAGCTACTTTACCCTGTTCAATGTTAGCCTGTGTATCAATTAAAGAGACATTAGAATGTCTACCCGTATTACTCGACGATCTTTCTCTGCGACGCGATCGATTTTGATTATTTGCATTAAAATTGCCATAATTGTCTTTTCTACTAGAGTTAAAATTTGGATGAGTCCGATAGTTTGTATAATTAAAGTTATGCTGTTCTTTAAAATTTTTATTCCAAGAACCTTGTCTGTTTTGTGGACCCTGAGATTTTGATCTCCAGTTTTGTTTATTATAATGTCCTTGATTATTTTTAAAATTATTGTTACCAAAATCTTGTGATCTGTGAGTTTGGTTCCAAGAAACATTAAATGGAGCAGATTGTTGAAATTGCTTCCCTTTGTAAAAGTTATCATTGTTAAAATTGTAATTGTTTCCCTTATTGACATACCTGTCAGCACTAAAGGAACGATTTCGTGAAAAATTGTTTTGTTGTGCTGCAAAAGCAACAGGCAATTCATTCTTAATCTGTGCGTTACTTAGATCCATGTTTGGGTGAGCAGTACAAAAATTTTTTGCATGTTCTTCTAAGCCTTTCATAGATAAAGGTTTCCTTTCGTGTAAAAATGCGAGAAATGTAGGATTTACAGACGAAAGTACCTTATCGCGCATCAGTAAATCGAAGAGACCTTCATACGACTTTTCAATTTTGGATAATTCGATCCATCTTTCTAATGTTAGTCGTATTTGTGACAGAAAATCATTGAAATTTCTGCCAGATTGAGGTAGTAATGTATGAAATCTTAAACGATATTCCTCTTCTGTCATTTGGAATTTTTGCAGAAGTGCTGCTCTAAGAGCATTATAGTCATTTTTCTCACCAATGCTGGTGGTATGATAAACTGCCAAAGCATCCCCAGTAAGTAACCTGGATAAATATGTGCAATACAGTGTTTTATCCACGTTGTAAGACCTACAAGTGGCCTCAAACCTATCTAGGAAGAATATTACGTCATCAGACGGGGGATTAAATTTTGGTAATTTAAGGTGAATTTCCTTAAAATAATCATGTCTGGATGGAGTTTGGCTTTCAAAAGTTCTCTGAGAATTAGCTTCCTGAGTAAACCTAATTCTCTCATATTCTGACTCTGCTAATTTCAGTTCATGCTGTCGTTTTTTTTCATTCTCTTTCATCTCAAGCTGAAGTCGTTTTACATTTTGTTCAGCTATTAATCTCCTCTCTTCCATTTCTTTTTGTTTCTGTTCCATTTCAATTTTAAGTCTTTC
Organism: Oreohelix idahoensis; assembly: GCA_024509875.1. Lineage (NCBI taxonomy): Eukaryota > Metazoa > Mollusca > Gastropoda > Stylommatophora > Oreohelicidae > Oreohelix > Oreohelix idahoensis. The sequence continues at coordinate 399,159 of JAMPIV010014511.1, forward strand.
TTCAGACTCCTTTTGCTTCTGTTCTGCTTCTCGCTGAAATCGTTTCTCTTCTAATTCAGCGGCCAATCTCATTTTTTTCTCCTCTTCCTCAGCTATAAATTTCCTCTTCTTTTCATCCTCCTCAGCAGTTAATCTCATTTTTTTCTCATTTTCCTCAGATTCAATCCGTTTTTGATCTGCCTCAAATTTCAAATTTTCCAATCTTAACTTTTCAGCCTCTAATCTTTGAGCTTCCAACCTTTGAGATTCTTTATATTCCGACATAGCGAATTGTCGTACCTCTTCAGCAGGTATTTGCAAAGCTTTTGCTTGCTTAATGAAATAATCGAGTGAATACATTATTCTATATAAGTAGTCACAGTACTCTAGATATTTAAAATGATAATTAATCAATATAAATTAGTTAACCTTGTTACTATAACAAGTGTTCTTCGTTCCTGTCCTAGAACGGTATCTTGTTATCATATAGTTATGAAATATGTTAATAATCAATACAGTTATTTATGTAATGAAATGTCATGAAAGTAATAACGTGACAAACAATAGAAACAATACCGACAAGACACGATAATCAAAGACGATAGAAAACAGTCGCAGAAATCCAATAAAAATAAAAATGTGAAACTAAAAATAGAATGTCGTAAAGAGTTACGATGATAACTGCGATCAAATAATCAACAAGACAATAGACAACACAGTGTAAAAACATAGGTTTTGTAAAAAACTGAACGACAGGAAAGGTGAGATGGACGCAAAATACAAACAAAATTCATCATAAAACTAAATTACGAATAAAAATAAATACGAAAACAACAATTAAAACTTGACACTACAGCTAAACAGTCAGGTGTCACAGACCACCAGACACAGTGGACCTAGAATCCTTCTACGCTCACGCGTAGGAACATTCCACTGAGGGAAGTCTGCAAAACAATTCCTAAAGAACAGTCACGAAGGCCCTGGTGTGAAACTGGGATGTATCCTCCGTGAGTCTCCAAACCCTACCTCCCACAAAGAATACACAACATATAACACATAACACGGAAAATATAAAGGTGGACATAAACAATTAAGGCACAGATAAAATGTTATACTTAGCTCGCGTGTGCCGGGAAAAAACAAGGTGCCTCGTCTCCGTGGATGTACGTCAGAGGATACAATACTTCGCTCTGCGCGTATATAAAACCAGCTCGCACGTAATACTGACGAAGAGGTGAGCAAGGCAGTCAGTCACTGTAGAACTTGACGTGGAGGTTGATTGATGATCTTGAGCATTTGAGTTGATTTTGATTCATTATCACGCTAGGATCCAAATTGAGATGATGTCGCCTTGAAAGTACAAATTCTTCTTTTCAAACGATAATTTGGATGGGTACGTTCCTTTGAAATTACTTCCAGACCACACTGGCATACCAATTACTGTTGGGTTCGTTTCTAACGTTCAAGAGTATTATTTACGCGAATGGTTTTGATAGAACGAAAATGTCATAAATGTTCTTCAACACGAACACCAACAAGTAGTGATGAACTGGTTATTGACTGGCAGCACACAAGGCTGTGATGATTGTACATATATTTTATTGAACGTGACATATACGACGTTGAACAAGACGGTCATATTTACAGTTGCAAAAAGGTCATTACATCAAAATGTTGATCATTGACTTTTCAAGTTTATGAAGATTCTCTACAATTAAGTCCTCTCATTCAAGTGACTAAAGATCGATCACTTCATTTGCCATAGCATATGTATTGTAGTAACGTCCGTTGACCTTCTCTCAAGGACGTATCCTATGACCAACGGATTAATTCTCACTGAGTAATATTTCTTGTCATACTCGCACTAATTCCAGACTTCCTTCATACAATATTTAGGTAGCATAGATATATAACAATCCAAACAAAGTCATCCACAACAATACGACCAGGTTAGAGTTCTGTATTGACCAACCTCTCTGTATCCATGCCACGACTTTGGCATTTACGAAAATACGGCATATAAACATAAGAAGTATGCAAATCAATTAACTTTGTTTCTTCGTAGGAATCCTCCCCTCTACGGTAATTCAAAAAGGGCTAACGACTCCGTCTGTCCATTCTAGGAAGGACATACTGTGATGACTTCCCGCTAGATCAGAACTATGAGCGGCCTTATACATTAATTTACTCAATAAACATTCAATGACATGGGGCGACACTTACATGATACTTCTACTCTTGGCTGCATCATGAACCAGTAGAGATCATACAAAAGTAATGGCTTCTTCCAAACTTGCCAATAAAATATTCCAAGAAATATACCTCGGACATAAACACAGTCCGTACTGCCCCGAACTCACATGACGTCACTATCTCCCAAACTAGGTTACCCGTGCGTCCAAAGCAACTCACACTGCATTGTGCACGTCAGTGCGTGAATCAATCGAACGCACAAATAATAAAATATATAAAACTGGTGCGTACATTTGGCAGGACCGAAGACTACCCCCTTAGGTAATAAATGTACGTAACACTTACCCAGACGTTATTACCATGTCCAGGAAGTATTTTTCAAATATTGCATCGAAGATTTTTATTATGAATATCTCGGTCTGCATTGCTTAGGTCCTCGTGGTCTACACGAACCTTAAGACACAACGGACAGAATTGAGTGAAGGAGAGAATTGTTTTGTATTACATTGCCACGTATTATAAGACGCCTATGATTGAGATTTATGGACTGATGAATTACTATGAAGAACTACATTTATTGATATATTTTGCCTTGCCCAGTATATACTGATTGTCTGATGGAATAAGGTTTTATACATTAAACTTCTTGCCATGTTTTTCTGTGGACCTGCTTTTTGCTGGCTCATGTTATGCCTAAGTTGTCGTCCTTAATGACTGTCCATTATATTCATGCTACGTTACATGTTGTGCTCTACAAGTTTGACTGCTGTATTATTTCAATAACAATCGGTTTTCTAGAAGGGTTTTCGTGAAGCCTCTTTAAGCTTCACAACCATGTGGCTTTAGAAAAAAAAAACCCGTAAGTTAAATGCAAACACAATTTCCTTTAAAAAAAACAAGCTATAGCTTCTTAGTGCTTGTTGAGTAATGGCCTTACTCTAAGTCTAAATCCCAGTGTAAAAATAGCAACTACCAAGTTACTTAAGGATTCTTACCGAAATTGTAAAGAATTTCTTACACTAAAGTAGCTGGCAAGCTGCAGAAAATATCTCTACCACCCCACGACAGAAGTTCCAGAAACTAAAGGCATTTAAGGACAGATGGGGACTCATTATATAGGGCAAATTAGGCCGCAGATGTTCGAACACCTGGGCAGAAAATGAAGAAAAACAATCTTAAAGTCTCCGGGAGGAATCACCTGGCGACGCACTACAAGAAGGATTGCGTTACAGAGTGACTGCTCTTAAGCTGCGAGAGTCCCACTCTTTCCCAGGAATCAAAAACACAGGGAAGTTCTTGCCGGCCAGCGAGGAGTGTAGCGAACGCGTCACAAAGACACTCTTACAAGCATTAAAAGACCTTTCATCTCTGCTGGCCACTTGCGTGGGAGCAAAAAGGAAGTTAACTTATCAGATCAAAGTGACATGCTAGCAGCTACAGAAGCTAGAAAAAAGATGAAAAATGAGCGTGCCTAAAATCAAGAAGAAATTAATGGGGACGGTAGCTCCACCTTAGGACCATGGTTTCAAACCCAGCGTCACAGTCGTTTGCTCTTCGAAGTTCTCAAGTCCTCTTGAGGACTCAAACTACGGTCCAAAGGTTTGGTCCCTACATAACAACTACAACTCACATTCCTGCTCATCTCTCCTCTTTTTCCATTCCACCTGGAACGTCTCCTTAACTGATTTCTTTGCCTTGAGAATGACCTTTCTCTAGCGGCCGGTTGATAATAGTCGTGTTTGAGATAGGTAAATTGAGTGTGATTGTGTGCTGGCAAAGTCTTTCACACAACAGGTGCGCACACGGGAGTCATCGAGTATGGAACGACTGGTGATATTTAGTTATTGTTTATTAACTCACAGCACATCATCACGTAGACATAGACGAACACAGTTACATCGAATCATATAATTTCAACACTGCATTAAATATATATAATACGGCATGTCCACATCCTGGCCTTATAATCGCTTCATCACAGCTTCATAAACCTCCACACTACTCAACAAAGCCTGCTCACACGGCAGCTATAATAATCTTCATAACACAATAAAGCCTGCTCACCCGGCAGCTATAATAATCTTCATATGGCCTACACAAATCTTCATTACACAATAAAGCCTGCTCACCCGGCAGCTATAATAATCTTCAAATGGCCTACACAAATCTTCATTACACAATAAAGCCTGCTCACCCGGCAGCTATAATAATCTTCATATGGCCTACACAAATCTTCATTACACAATAAAGCCTGCTCACCCGGCAGCTATAATAATCTTCATATGGCCTACACAAATCTTCATTACACAATAAAGCCTGCTCACCCGGCAGCTATAATAATCTTCATATGGCCTAATAAATCTTTACTGCAGTTTATCACATAGGCTGTACACACAGCGAAATATATAAGTCGACATTTTCTTAAGCCCTACGTAGGCATACACTATCCAAAAACCACTGGGACTCGACCTACACGGTCCACGCCCAAAACTCAACTCCTCTAATCACACACACTAGTCCCGCCAAAAATAACCCCGTCACGAGACTCGGCTGTTTTGAACACCGCTCTCGATAATACATGCAGACTAGCTGCGAGCTATTCACATGGCTCAAAACAGTACATCTCAACATTTGAGATTAAACAGCGTTCACACGCTTTTCTGTACTCTGTCACTCGAAAAATAGGAAAAGATAATTCTATCCTAAAGTCAAACAAGTATCCGCTTAATCAAGCGTTGCAACTCGAAATTTAACTTGTCCAAAACATTCTAAAGATTACTTCCCCTTCCATAAAATCCCTTTGCAACACCGGTCTTTGTGTGTAATCGACGTAATAGCGCATAAGCAGTCATGACTGGCCCTCTCAAGACCAGGCAGTGAAGGGAGGCTATTGCATTAGCCTGCTGCAATTAGAAGAGGCGTCTCTTCTAGAAATGAGATGCAGGAGTGGCCTCTCGGAGTTATTTCTCCAAAGTTGGTTTTAGGCCCTAATCGGTTAGCGAGGGTCTCACGTGGTACGGGATCAGAGTGAGGGGGTCATCGCTCGTCAAAATTCTTGGGTCTTGAGTTATTGGGCCCCGAAGAAAGTATATACACAGAATGATAAGGTACAGAATTGCAAGACAATAGATTTTCGGCGCCTCTCTCGTCTACTTCCACACTGGGGATTAATAGCGAGTCCAGCCTTCGACCAGTGCCATCTCATGGTCGGTCTAAACATTCTGTGGCGTTACCAACACTAGATTTGGCTGGAGTAATAGGAGCGTAAAAACTCCTCGGTAACTTGCTACTTTCGAGCAATTTGGTGTCCTCAGATACACTGAGATGTCAACGGGAGAGTTCTACTGCCTCTCCGGTTGCATTGGGGTGTTTCACTGGGTCGCATCGGACCTCAGCGGCTTCTACCTTGGAAAAAAGTTAGGGTGTATCTGCTTGCTCTCTGGCATTTCCCCACCCCTTCACTGTGACAGAATGGGGCGACCTCTTTCCGATCTCTCTTTCACTACGGCAGTAATCAGTTACCTTTTTTACTGATTGTATTACGAATTTTTTTCGAGTCTCAACCTCTTCTTTCTCTGCCCACCGTAGCAGATATTTTTTATTTTCCTTCTAACACTCCTCTAAGGGATAAGTCATTACGTCTGTTTGTGACCCGTCCCTTCGCTAAACATTTGCTAGGAACTGCTAAGATAACACATCACACTCGCAAGGGCGCAGCACAGCTTTGCTATATATATATATATATATATATATATATATATATATGCGAAGGATTTCGGTCCACTGAGTTTTGGCTGTCTGTGACACCATTTGTTCAGACGTGACGTGCTGTTTTTATTGTTGTTATTGTGACATTTTTTCTATGCGCCTTAGTTTTATGATTGACTTTGTTTGTAATCGTCATTCTCCATGTTGATATCTCTGATTTCAATACAAATTTTCTATTTATATCCTGTACTGGTGCTTATCTTGTCACTTTTCTCGCAGTATCATTGCGATCTTTGCAATATTTTTTCTTTATTTCTGCTTCATTCTTTCTTTGATTCTGCGAACGTTTTCCTTTGTATTTTAGTATCTCGTCTTTGAATCAGTTGTTCTCCGTATCTTCCTCATGTATTTCTTGTTTTATATGCTCTATTAACTTCCTTTTAATGCATGATTTTTTTATTGATTATAAATTATATGATATTATTAGTATTCATGTAATTAAAGGAATTTAAACATAGGTTCCGAGACAAGAACCTTTCACACAGTAATTAGGTGATAATTTTAATTTTTTAAAGAAATATTTAACTGGGTGAGTTGGAAACTCATTAAATTTGACAAGATTTCTACATTAGACTATTTTATCAAGCAAGGAAAGGCGCTTAATATGGACTCTGATGAGTTAAAGCAATTCGCAACAACTGAATATATACTAAAGCCCAGGAACAGGAATTAAAGAAATTTCAGATGGAGGAAAGAAAACGTCAGATGGACGCAGAACATAAAAAACTTCAGATGGAGGAAAGAAAACGTCAGATGGACGCTGAATCACATAAAATACAGATGGAAGCTGGAAAACAGAAGATGGAGGAAAGGAAACTTCAGATGCAATTGGAAGCTAAAGACAACGAAAACCGTAGACTTCATGAACACAAATTATTGTCTTTGCAACTTGAAAGGATTAAATTAATGAATAGTAATAATGCACAAAATGCTCCTGATACTCAAGCATCTACACATAAGACCAATTCTGTTTCTTAGAAGATCAAGGTACCTCAATTTAGACCTACTTCCTACTATATACTATTCTATCTGAATAGGATTGAGGCTATATGTGAGGCTCATAAGAAATATAAATCTGAATATTGTACACGACTAATGAAACTTCTCACCGGAGAAGCTTTGACAGCTGTGTTTATGTTGGAAGGACCTAACAAAAATGATTACAACACTGTCAGGGGTATTTTGCTTAAAAAAATACCAACTTGACGAAGACGGTTATCGTCTCCGTTTCAAAAGTTTCTTGCCTGAGAATGGAAAAAATTTCTCTGAGTTCAGTGCAAATATCTGAATTACTTTTTCTTGCTGGGTGGAACATTCAAAAATTGAGCATACTTTTGAAGCCCTCACAGACTTATTGCTACGAGATAAGGTTATGTCTTCGATCAACCCATTATTTCTCTCCTTCTTACATGAGCGAAGACCTACAAACCTGAATGATACGGAACAAATTGGGCGCCAATTCTTAATCGCACATCCAAACATGTCTGTTAACAACTGTGACGTCAGCGAGGCTTTACCAGTAGCTTCAGCAATGCCTTACATTAACAACTTGCACATAGGTCACAAAGTACTGATCGTAACTTTGGTAGGGGAGATTACAAGAATTTCAGGTCTTACAAAGAAAGTCAATTTCGTAGCAAGACTTCAGCTCCAAGAAACTGGAGGCAATTTAATGTGCCACAACATTTTAAAGAAAACAATTCAGGAAATGGTGGACGTGATAATCCCGCTAATAATTGGCAACCTTACAGTATTTTTTCTCGAAGCCAACTACATTCTGATAATGGTCATGTTGGTCAAAAGGAAAATAGGTGTCGCAATCATTCTAACTTGGGTTCAAATCAAAAAAATTATCCCATTAAAGAAAATAGTGATGATCGATCTTGATATAGAGGTAGATCTCCAAATGATAGATCTCCTCAACAGGCTAACTCAGCTCAACGTGAGCTTCAAGATAGTTTAAATCAAAGTGGCAATAATACTGTTCCTCATGATGTTGCCTTTTGTTCTCTTGATTTCAATCGTGCATCTCAGTGCCCCGAGTGCACGACTTTATTTCAGCCTGCAGCAATTACTACCTTGAGCTGCGGTCATCCTCTCCCGACTCTTAAAGCATTGTGTGAACATGATGGATAAGGTTCTCTTACTTTGCACAGGGGTTTTATAAACAATATTCCAGTCTCTGTACTACAGGATTCTGGGTGCACGACAGTTGGCATTTGCCAGTCACTAGTCCCCCCGTCTTGTGCTACGGGTAATGTCGTAAAATTGGTGAAGTTCGGTGGCACAGTTGAGACTTTTCCAACTGCCATCGTCCACATTGCCACTCCATTTTTTACGGGACATATACACGTATGCATGCTCCCGAATCCGATCGCCGACCTTGTCGTCGGGCAAATACACGGGATAAAAGTATGTACTCCGGTAAAAATTGCTGCTTGAGAACGGCAACATCATCTTGCTGCTTCCACATTTACGACTAAGGTACAATCTTATCCCCAGCTACGTTCTGCTAATGTAGTGGGATATTGCAGTACTAATAATGCTATTGTTCATCATACTAATATTGGTGCTTCTTTTAGCTCTGAACGACATACTTCAGTTTGTCATGGCTCAAACTATTTTTCTTCTTTGAGTACCGTACTATTAAAGAGGAAGATCCTTCTGTTTTGTCTGACACACACGCACATTTTATTACCACGGCTGACTCTACCTCCAGTCACGTTAGTTGCAACTGCTTTTGGACAATGTATAGTGGTTTCTTTGCCAGATGTACGGACTTCGTTCTTCGTGCATTTATATATCTTGTTGGTATATTCACATTTCTTATTGGACCGGTTAGTTCAGTATCTTCTTGGTCTTTGACTTTTTGTCGTACTCACTGTTCTACTTTTAGAATTCGACGCATGTCCTAATTCATTCATGTCTGTTTTTGCTTCTTTCTTTGCAATCACATGTTTCTCTCAATGAACAGTATGCAGGCTGTGATGTCAGTCCAACCTTTTAGAAATATGCCTTTGTCGGCGAAGTTTCCGTTGTCATGCATGACGAAACAGATATTCAGCCATCGTTACACTCTTATCGATGTTCCTTTTGACGTCGGTATCATTTGTTTGTTCATGACTTCTTTGTACGTCATTTCGCACACTCAGCTGATTATTTCTTATTATTCCTTGTGTCTGTATTTTATGCAGCGCAATGTTCTCAGCAAGGCTTACTTCTCACGCTGTTCTTTTTTACGGACAATTTTGTCGTCCTATCTCGTTAAATACAGGGTTGCATCCTCTCGCCATACTTGTTTAACATCTATGCAGAAAATATAATGAGAAATGTTCGGAGTGACCAAGAATGTGAACATTGCGATCCGTTCACAATTGATGGAAATGCGATCCCAGAACTCGGTTACGCAGATGACACAGTTATTCTTTCAAATAGTTCCACGGGACTAGAACAGTTAATCAAGTCTGTCAAAAGACACAGTGAGGATCATAACCTGTTTCTGAACACACACAAAAACCAAAGATTATGTCCACAGACAAAACAAGATGCCAACCAAAAATTACCATCAATGATGAGGAAATTGAAAATGTCACAAATTTTGAATATCTTGGCTCCATAATTAACAACAATGGAGACTGCTCAAAAGAGGTCAGAATGAGACTGGCTATAGCAATGCAGAGGTTAAATAAAATGAAGAACCTATGGCATAACACAAGCAAATTAATAAAAGTAAAACTTCTGAGAACGTGCATCTTTCCGGTAGCAACATATGGATGTGAATCATGGACCATTACTCAAACATTGAAGAAAAAAATCGAATCTTTCGAAGCAAAGTGTTACAGAAAAATTATCAGAATATCGTGGACAGGGAAGAAGAAAAATATAGACATCCTACACGACCTGAACATCGAGGAAAACTGGCTCATAAACAATATCATGTCACAGAAACTAAAATATTTTGGCCACATTAAACGCCATAGTAGCGTAGAGAGAGCACTGCTGGAGGGTATGGTACCTGGAAGGCGAGGCAGGGGCCGACCAAGACGACGGTGGACACAGGACATTGAAGACACCTTGAACATGACATTGGAGGAGGCAGGAGGGCTGGCTAGAAATCGATAGTCTTTGAGGCGGGCTGTGATGAGAGCGACGTTCTGCAAATTACACGCTACATGATGATGATATCGTTAATAAATTCATCTGTCTTGGCTACTATCACTGCTACCCTTTTTCGTTTGTTGAAGAAAGGTTCGCCTACCATGTCGCGGATGTTACAAGAGTGCAGGCCACCTTCGGTAAGATAGTGTTAATATTTGACTTTGCTACTATTTTGTGGTTACCAAACACAAAATTTTCGTTTGCTAATTCGCAGGGACGCATAGCAGATGAGATTCGGTGCTTCGCTGGTTCAGAGCGGTTCATGAACTCTACACCCTGTAATGTACGTTTCCCGACAGTTGACCGCAGCGGGACAGCGCTACTCAGTGATGAACATCGGGATATTGGCCATGGTGTCGTCAAATTCTGAAACTACAACGTTTTCTCCTTGGCGCACATTTTATCGTTGACACAGACCAGCGTGCACTTACTGCACTGAAGAGTAAAGACTTAAAGAATTCAAAATCTGCAAGGTTCGCTCTCGCACTGCAGCCATATAACTTCCCAGTCCAATCCATCCGAGGTTCTGACAACGTCATGGCCAATTTATTGTCCAGGTGTCCACCAGTATCTTCCGAGACGCCGTATCGTTAAACTCCTTGACTTTTAACGCAATTTCGCTGCTACTTCAACGCTATGGTACGTCTGATTATATGTGATGTCACCAAGTTCTACATTTCTCGTGATGACCTCGCTTGTGTATAGGACATCTTCATCTTAGCCACGGATTGACTATTTTTTTTCCGCATTATTAACTAACTGGACTTTTCTAATTTTATTAATATTTCATTGTTGTGAAGTTATTGAGATCCAGTTATGACAATTTTTTAGCAAGTAGGTGATTAACGACATTTTATTTTGAAAAGAAAAACTATGACATTTTTTCAGCGGATGATTGATTCATAACATTTTATTCGAAAGAAACATTAATAATGAACGTTTAGTTGCCACATTTTCTATGCAATTATTTTCTTTTTCCTGAAATGTTTAATTAGTTTCGACTATCTATTTCGCTGCACTTTTGCTTATAACCACGTTTTTTTATTGTGGCGCAACTTTAGCGTGCGTAGTTGCTTAATGATACCATATTTAGCTTTGCTAGTTTCAATAGCCTACTTCGGATTTATTTCATCAATCTCTTCTTTTCGAATGTGTTGCTTTATTCTGGTGTTCTATTTTGGGAATTTATATTTGCTTCATTTTGTTTTCCACACTTGCGTTATACACATAGGAGACCCATCTCGTTTTATTTACAAATGTTGACATGTTTCCTCATCTTGGTTGATTTATTTCACTTGTATTCCAATTTATGATCATTCTCCATTTCATATCATTTCCTTTTTTTCATTTCTCTTATCACTTAACATTTCATATTTAATCCATCGTTGTTCTATGCCTCATTACTTTGCAACTTTTGTTTGAATTGGGTGTTCTGATCTTCTTCAAACAAAGATCTATTATTGATAGAAGTACTTCTATTATTGATTTCCATGCTCATAACGTATTCTATAATAATAACTTAAAATATTAATAATTGTCCTTTCTTTAGTAGATTGAACTTGATTGACCTCACTATCTTTTATCGAAAAGAATCTTTGAATTTTTTTTCGCAAGGGGGGTCGATGTGAACTGTTAAATCCCTCTCTTGCATTATTCTTTTCTCTTGCTCTTCTTTTATTACTGTTACTCAAACATTCTCCAGCGTACTTAAAGTATTAATTTAAGGGTAATGCAACATTACAAGGTAGTATAACAGTATACATTAACAGTACCTGATCACAAAATTAAGAATAAATATATTGTAATGAAAACTAGATCGTCAGAGCCTCCATACAGTATATTAGATAAAAATAAAACATAATCAGTTAGGATGGCATATTATCAACACTCATAAAGTATTTGAAAAGTACACGATTTTGTGAGTAGGGACTGTGATACTTTGGAGCATTCTGTGAGAAGGATTTTGGGAATAAATTTCGCTTTGTTAAATAAGAAGCGCTTTCTGAGGGGTAATATTTGTAGATAACTATATAAATCTATACAAAGTGATTGGTGTTTATCAGCAACAAGGCGCACTGCTCGTTTTTTAAGCGAGTGGAGCCTTTTTGTGTTGTATACGGAACAATCAACCCCGATTGCGGAACAAAAGTCTAGATGCGTTTGTATATGAGATATGTAGCACATTTTCCTTTCCTCCTCATCCAGGAAATGTTTAACTTTAGCTAACTGGTAAACTTTCTAATCTTTTTGCTTTGTGAGGGCCACTGCATGTGAGTTCCAACATAGGTGTTGGTCAACAATGAGACCTAGAGTTCTGTGTTTATTTAAGTTTTCAATTCGGGATGCTCTAATGTAGATCTGAAGTGTTGTTTTCTACGAGCTTTGTAGGTGTTGTCTGGTTGATATTAACATACATTTTGTTCCGGTGATTCCAGTGCGTCCATAAATAGCAAAAGTTGTCGGCATACTGTGATAGCATTTTCGTTATCAATATTTGAACTAACGACGATTGCTGTATATCGCTCCACCTATGTCCCAGTCTTGACATATGGGTGCTAGTCATGGGCAATGACTACAACCCACAAAAGCCAGACCCAAACCTCAGAAATGAAGTATCGGAGGAAGGTGGTTGAAGTAACAAGAAGAGACATGGTACGCAACCAGACGATACGTCAAGGCCTTAAATCCCACCCCCTGCAGACCCAAGTAGAACAGTTCCAACTAAGATGGTTTGACCATGTCTGCAGAATGGGAGAAGATCGGCTACTACGACAAGCATGGGAAACAAAGAGCCAAGGATCCAGACCCCCAGGACGACCCAGAGTCCGATGGGAGGACAACATTAGACAATCTTTGAAGGACCGAGGACTAGAATGGAACCAGGCCAGGAGGAAGACAGCCGATAAGATAGTCTGGCGCTCTCGCTTTCAAACCTCTACACCTCACGGTAGAAGGGGATCGACTAAGTAAGTAAGTAAATATTTGAACAACCATCCCGATTTTGTAGTACCGCGCCGCTTATGTTTCAAATCATGTAAAAGTAATGGCTGTATAACGTTGTCTGTGACTCTACTTCGCCATTTTCTGAGTTCAGTTACTGAACTGAATTATTAGTTATCTTAGGGCATGTCGATATATTGTGTCTAAGTCGTTCTTGTTGCGTGTGTTTATACAGACGTATGTCATTGTACGAATACTGTGTCTTAGGCGTTCTTGTTGCGTGTGTTTATACAGACGTATGTCATTGTGCGAGACAGGAAGCACAAGGCATAATTTACTTTATCCCTTCAAAGTAAATAAATTTATTTAAATATATATGGCCATTGACAATGGTCTGTCTACTATACACTATTTCTTTTTATGTTGATCGTATAGGTTTCGTATCTCTACCCTAGCAGTAGGCAGCTTGTTGTTTTGTGGTAAGAATATGTCTTTCTCTCAGATGATACCATTTCACATACAGACAATTAATTATTGTTTTCACGCTGACAGCAGTAAAAATAATATTAACGTCGTACTTTATTTACATAAGTCAGTGATAATGTAAAAATGATATTCCCAACCTTTTCAGTCGAGGTTGGCCGACTTGTATAGCAAAATTTAAGTAGGTAAAGTCTCAGTGTCACTCTCTCTCTCTCTCTCTCTCTCTTTCTCTCTCTCTCTCTCTCTCGTTATCTGTCTCTCTCTCTCACTTGTTTCAATTATCATATGGTCTCTAGTGGTTATTGTGGTCACAGCTTAAGAACAACTGTTGTTGAAATTGTATCTGCCATCTAATTCTTCATATGTAAACATTGTCTCTCTTATGTACCTACATATTTCCTATGATTTACTTGGTGTATCTTAAGGAAACTGGCCTCACCCCCGGAGATGACAAGTCAGTAAGTCTTACTTCTTCTCGCTAGCCTGTCAGCTGTACTGCACTACTATTTAAAGACTCACAATGTTCAACCTACCTGGTGTGTTTGGAAATACCCACTTTTTCTCTCACTGGGAACACTGGCATGGTGTCCTCAGAAATAACAAATCTGTCATACACAAATTGTGACAAAAAATGCGTTTTTGCGTCTGGGCAATAGTCACTTTTCTGCTGCATCAGAAATAAACCAACACATTTATTGGCTTATCTACCTGATTTAACTCCCATTCGCTGTCACTTCTAATTACTAACTTCTAACACAACTGGGAGCAACCCAAACTGAAACTAACGCTATCGCATCTCGGATCTGACTGAATTAATCAAAAACGTTGATTTACAACGATATCTATTTCTTAACACTCCAGAACACTTTGTCTCACAAATAACTCACCCATTCATAACTTCCTCGTGCGTACGATCACGTAGCCGAGCTCACCCAAAATCAAACAAAAACACAACATTGGAATTCTCAACCAAGGCGACGTCAACACTACTCTTGACACCTTCTTTTTGTGCTATCGATTATTCTCCTTAGATTATAAATCAGAAGTCAGCTAATCTAAATCATCAAAGCCAATCTCATAAAAATATACCTAACCGATTTTTTTTCCCCTCTTAACCACTCAAACGGTTTCATTTATATAAACACCAACTTTGGCATCATGCGTTATCTGTGTCAAGAAACGTAAGAATTTCTTAGACCACCAGAAATGTCAGACCATTAAACAAGTGGTAAATGTACACGAATCTTGATCGACTATAACATACTTTGTTCCAATAGTCTTTTCAATTGATATTTCTTCGGATTAATTATGTGTTATTCCATCTCCACTTCAGCTTTTTTCTTTTGAGAAAAACGCGTTCAACGTTTTTAAGTTACTAGTTGAAATGAAGGATATGTTACATTAACATGAAATTTGTCATGAAGTTCCAAACTATTAACTGTAAAACGTTTTGTACGATGATAGTTTAAATCAGAGGTGGCCAAACTACGGCCCGCGGGCTAGATCCGGCCCGCCAACCAGTTTTGACCGGCCCGCCAACCTGTTTTGGCCGGCCTCTTATTGTTGATTGAAAATTACTGTATACTCCGACCACTGTCCTAAAAAAAAATTACAAAATAGCACGCACAGGCACCAGAAACCAAACCAAAAAAACCCAAAATGTACGATTAACATCTCCCCACCTCCCACACACTCTCTCTCTCTCCCTCCCTCTCTCTCTCTCTCTCTCTCTCTCTCTCTCTCTATCATACCAATTGAGCTCTACTAGTTAGTGCTGACAAAACGGAAATGAGAACGTCAAATCTCCGATCGTGCACGTGGACAGGCAAAGACAGTGTCGGTACCTACTTTGATAATGAGAAACTGAAAGCAATGACAGATCTTTTCTGCGGTCGGAAGTCTCTGAGATCAAATGATGTTGCTTTGTCTTTAGCATCGGTATGGGAAAGTGATCGTGGGAGTGGGGGTGGATGATAGGTACATTTCTATAGGAAGGAGTTGAGGTGCACAGTTAGTCTTATGAAGTGTGTTAAGTATAAATCAGCCAGTGACACTTCTGGGCTTGTAGCTGTTGTGCACGTTTTCATGTATAAGAGTTTGCATTTGTAAAAATGTTTTCTAAGTATAGAAAAGTGGACAGTGAAAATCGCGCATTTAAACCAGAATGGGAGTTCGATTATTTGTTCATTCTCAATAAGGACAATAAACCTCAGTGCTTAGTTTGCGCCCAAGTGTTAGCCGTAGTGAAGGAATATAACTTGAAACGTCAATACATCACAAATCATCAGAAAAACAACGACGAGCATAGAAGCGAGTTAAGAAAACTTGTGATTGAACAACTGAAGAAAAAACTGAATCAGCAAAAGAGTATATCTAGTCATGTAAATAAGATTCAGGAATCATCGCTCATGGCGTCCTATGTGATTAGTTATGAGATTGCAAAAGCAAAAAAGCAGTTTACTGATGGAGAGTTTGTGAAAAAGTATGCAGTTCAAATGGCAGAAACGGTCAATGAAGAAAAAGTAGTAAAAGAATTTCAAAATGTACCTATTTCAAAACAAACCATAGCTAGGAGAACAGAAGATATTAGTTTGCATTTGTCCCAGAACTTGAAATCTTTAATTGAAAATTGTCCATACTTTTCACTGGCGATTGATGAAAGTACAGACATCACAGCCACTAGCCAGCTTCTTATTTTTGTTAAAGTGATCCAGGAAGACTTTACTGTTTCTGAAGAATTACTGAAAGTTTGCTCTTTGCATGGTACAAGTAAAGGGGATGACATATTTTCTGCAGTTCAAAATGCCTTGGAAGAATATGGTGGGTTTGAAAAATTGTCTGCTGTGTGTACCGATGGTTGCAAGGCTATGGTTGGGGAAAATACTGGTTTTGTTGGACTTTTGAAGCAAAATAAAATTGATGTGCCTACATTACATTGCATAGTTTACCAAGAGGCCCTTTGTGCAAAATCCATAAACCTAAATGACACTATGGCTACTGTAGTGAAAATAACGAATTTGATCAGAGGAGGAAAAAGCTCTCTAACTCACAGGAAGTTCCTTGCATTTTTAGAAGACGTGGATTCTGTTTACGGTGATCTCCTGCTTCATGCTGAGGTGAGATGGCTTAGTCGAGGAAAATGTTTAATAAGATTTTTGTGAACCGAAGGATGAAATATTTGACTTCCTGCGAGACAACTTACCATGTTCAATTGATCTTCAAAATAAACTCAAAGATATTCATTTCATTCAGCACTTGGCATTTCTCACAGATATAACACAACATTTGAATGTACTGAATTTTCAGTTACAAGGAAAAAGGCAAACAATTGTTCAAATGATGGGCTATGTTGATGGCTTAAAAAAGAAACTGAGCCTATTTAGTCTGTCTTTGCAAAAGAATGACCTGTTTCATTTTCCTTGTTGTAAACAGCTGTCTGAGAAAGAGAGTGTTAACTTCAGGAGGTACACAGATGACATTGAACAGCTGATTTCTGAGTTTGATCGTCGATTTCAAGATTTTGAGATGTTTCGTCAACAAATGGAGCTTTTTAACAACCCATTCAAGTGCACAGTGGAGTCTCAGCCAGCAGAACTACAATTACAGTTATGTGAACTCCAAAGTGACCCATTCATCAACACAACAGAAGCAACTGGAGCTGATTTGTGGAAATTACTACCAAAGGAATGTTACCCACTTCTGAGAAAATGGGCCCTAAAAGTGTGCTCTATATTTGGTAGCAAAAAAAATTTGTGAGACAACATTCTCTGCCATGAAGCTTATCAAATCCAAGACCAGAAACAGATTAACTGACTCTGTATTATCCCATGTTCTCAGAAGTGCTACGTCACAAATGGAAGTAGACTTCAAATCACTGGTGAAAAGTTTTGATAAGCCACACTCTTCACAATGAAATAACACACAAATGTATGTTTGAAATAAATAATTACATGTCATATTACAAATTACAAAACAAATTAAAACAACAGATTCATTATATTTTTTTTTTACATTAATTTCAGTCCGAAGACTGGTATACATGTCTTGGCAGATGTGCAGTACAGTAATTTGCTGTTGCTTTCTGTACGTGGTTCATTATATATGTAAAACTAAATCTCAGAACATTTATTTTTTAAGGATTTTATAGGTCTGACCCTCTGGTGTTATCCTTTACAATAATCTGACCCTCCGCCAACCTTAGCTTGGCCACCACTGGTTTACATTATATTACGTCATTTTAGCACCTCGTTTGATTTGTGGCCATAGGTGAAGATGTAATAAATCAATAATAAGACAAGGCTTTTGTTTGTCGAAAACTAGGAACTACTTTCTATTACGATAAAACACACACACACACACACACGCGCGCGCCCACACACACACATATGTATATATACTACTCGTCAAAAGTCAAGGACCATCCTATTTTTTTCAATACACTTTTATATAAGCGCATAGAATGATTAAATGAAAGAAGTTTTTAGTAAAAATGGGTGCAATATCTTCCTCTGACAGTCCTCTATGCACGTTAAGCATAAAAACGACTCACCGACAACCATGGTGATCACGTGCAATTTGGTTTGCTGACCATAAATTCACATTTTTAATCTGTTTTTTCAAACTTCCGTACAACCAAACAGATGAAGTAATCGTGCTGATTGACATTCCACGTGCAATGACGACTTTTCATGAACAGAGTTCACTCTTAATTTGTTTTACAATCAGCAGACTTAGGGTAGTTTCATCACTTGCAAAAACCATGCCACCGAGAAGAAGTCTTGACACCTTAAAAAGAATGAGGGCTATAGCGTGGGTTGAAAGTGGTTTATCTGTCCGTGAGGTTGCTAGACGGCTTGCAGTCTCACACTCTACTATCCAAAGAATCTTGGAGAGATTTCATACCACAGGAAGTGTGGAGGATCGCCACCGGCCAGGTCGCCCTAGATGCACCAATAGACATGATTACCGGTACCTCTTGTTGTCAGCCCTACGCCATCGAACAGTGACTTGTTCCACTCTAAGATGTCAGCTGAGACAAACTGTAAACGTTAATGTCAGTCAAAGCACCATTCGCAGACGTTTACATGAATTTGGACTGGCTGCTCGACGTCCTGCAGTCAGAATCCCTCTTACTCCTGCTCATCGCAGAGCCCGTGTTGCTTGGTGTCGCGCGAACATCCGATGGACAAGGCAACAATGGAGTCAAGTTCTCTTCACTGATGAATCTCGCTTCACTGTGTCATTCAATGATGGCAGAATGTGAGTTTGGAGACGACCAGGAGAGCGATTTACTGATGACACAATTCGAGAGGTGGATCGTTATGGTAAGGGTTCTGTCTTGTCTGAGGAGGCTTCTACAGACACGGCAGGACCCCACTCTACATCATCCAAGGCAACTTGGCCGGCCCAAGATACCAGAACGAAATCTTGAGACCAATTGTTCAGCCTGCTCTGGAGGCCATAAGTGGTAATGCCATCCTCCAAGATGATAACGCTCGACCCCATCGAGCTCGTGTGATGTATGAGTTTATTCAGCAACATGGGATCATCAGGATGGCGTGGCCGGCTCATTCACCTGACCTTTCTCCGATTGAGCACCCCTGGGATGTCCTTGGTCGAAGATTGTCAACAAATCACCCCCTGCCAATGGATGTTGCACAGCTGACTGCATTTCTGCTTCAGGAATGGCAAGCTGTTCCTCAGGATACTCTTCGGACCCTTGTGGACTCGATGCGTCTACGCTGTCTTGAATGCCTTGCTGTAAACGGTGGTCATGCCCGATTTTGAAATGTCTATTTGTCCAATATCTATTGTGTGACTTTTGAAATGGTGGGTGACACACTTCACAGCTTCATTGCGTTTGAATGTGCGTTTCCATTTCTTTACGTGACATGTCAGTTTGGTATTCAATAAATGCCGTATTGACTGATACCAATTACGTTTATATCAGATTTGTTTTATGGTTTCAACCAAGGTTTTTCTAAGTGGCCCTTGACTTTTGACGAGTAGTATATATATATATATATATATATATATATATATATATATATATATATATATATATATATATATATATATATATATATATATATATATATATATAATGCCCCTTTCAGTCATAACTAACACTGGGAATGTGCCATTGAGCTGAAAGCTTTATGTATTTTTGTGCCTGGTATTTCTTAGTTGTTCTTTTCTCTTCTGCTTGAGAGCTTCTATTACTAAATCTGAGGTGCGATCGACAGATTCATCCTCCCAGGTTTCTGGATATATGTCCAATCTCTTCATTTCTCTCTTGCACACATCTTTCAACCTAAGCTGCGGTCTTCCAACTGTGGGTTTACCATCTGCCTGTTGTCCGTAGAAAATATATTTGGGGATGCCACTATCTTATATGCGACGGGCATGGCCACGCCAGTGTAGTGTGCGCTGTCTAAGCAGTGTATACATGCTTTGGAAGGCAGCACCTCACAGCACCTAGACATTTGTCACTTTGTCCTTTCACGAAATACCAAGGATGTGGCGTAGATACCGCTGATGGTAGGTATTGGGCTTTTTTTCTTGCTTAGCAAGGGTTGTCCTAAACGTTAATCTCAAGAAGACAGAAGTCATGACACTCAGTGTAAGAAATCCTGCACTTATCAATAAAAGATTACAACAGCTAGAAAATATAAATACATTTACATCCTTTGGAAGTATAGCTTCACAAGATGGAAGAGCAGGCAAAGATATCATAAGCCGATTGAGCCAGAATAGCCAGAATAGCCTTTACCAGTCTAAACACCATCTGGAAATCCTGCCAGTGCAGTACACTAAATTAAAAATATACGAGAGTTGCATAATTTCTGGACTTGTGCACGGTGCAAGACACTTGAGAGTAACAGTGTTACCAACAGATTACTAAGGACAATGAAGATAGAGATGTATATATATATAGGAAGATATTTATTTGTTTGTATACTTGTTACATTTGGAAATATTTGGTAATAATATTTTGAGTTTGAGATTAGAACTCTAGACAAAGGGCGAATACTCTGTATTTGCTTCGTATGAATGTAATATATAGTTGTCCCACTTGAATATAGAGTTCATAGGTTATCTTTAACGCATGCCCAGACCGGGTGTGTTTTGAAAAGGGTCTTCCGTTATGTTTTTTCTGCGATGGCTGGTCTGTACTAGGGAAGTCCGAAGATGGGATCTTTCCGTGGTTTATTTGGGGAAAGGAGATAGTTTCTCTATATGACTGTTATGTCGGTAATCCTCCCCAGTGTTTGTTCCTAACGCCAAAAGATGGTGTGAGCTATTCGCCAGTGTATTTCCATAACAAGGTAACGAAGCCAGTTTATGTACCCTTCTTCAATGCCTAGATGGGCAGACGTTTCGTCGTGCCTAGATTATTATTGACTACAGAGGAAGATGATATGCTACCTAGCAGTCCTATGTTATTTGATGTGACCAGCATTATTAATTGCAGAATATTCAGAGCCCAATCAGGACATTTATGTATGAACAGCATCTTTAATTATGCTTCATATTTTCACCTTGGGTGAGCGAGGCTCACTGAAAAGTAAAGCCATCTTGGATCTCATTGCCAGTTTAATAAAATCATCTATCGAGAATAGGGACAACCTTATTATCTGATGATGATAGAGATCTGTTATCTATAAGGAAAATAAAACCCCACTACTGGTGGTTTAAGATCGTTATCATGAACATTTGCTGGATTTAAGGCTTGTAAGACTTAGGCAGAAGAGGGTCTGATAAGGAGCCATTATTAAGTAATATTTATTGGCTGACGCGATTAGTCAGCTAAGGAATGAGAGTATAGACAGATCAGAATACTATGTGCTTGCCTACGACCATTCCATTATATCCAGATGCTATGTATTTCTTCACGTATACAACAATGTGTGTGTCAACTTGTTCCAGTGACTGTCAACCGTAATGTCAAAGTATGTGTCACAATGAATATATGAAAACGTGAATAGCAGTTCAGGACATCATTGACTTGCATACGAGTGTATGATTGTATTCTAACCAACATGTCAACTTCAGAACATTCCACACATTCGCGCAATTGACATTTATACTTTCACTCATTGTCAACATCACCTGTCCAGGGCCTCACTACTTTATGGACCAGGTGACCTGTACGTACAACCCTGTGTCGGTTAGCGAGTTGACAATCATAACACCTTACACCAGCAAACAGCACTTCAACAATGTGATGACCATTAACCTGCACCTACGATAAAAACATCAATTATACTCTTATCAACGTGGTAGGCCAGCTTTCTGGGTCAACCTGCACAGTGGACATTGTACAGAAGTCAACTACTGATACCAGACGGATTCCTGTGGCCACATACGACACACATGAACACCAGTGTACAACTTTGCAGTACAACTCTACAGTCGATGTCAGCGTGACCTGTCCTATCGAGCGTATGCAACAACTAGGTCAGCGCTTGTTGACATTTGTCATAGTACAGACAGCATTGAACAGACTGTGTTTATTTGGAAGAAACACCATCACACATCAGTGTTGGAGCGTATATTTGACTGTGTTTGCGACAAGTACATTGCAACTGAAGCGAGAAGTCCTACTAGTTATTCTTAGGAACAGTAAACGGTGGACTTTCCTGCACTTCTCTAGATTGTGTTGAACTTTGTAATATTTAAGGCCAGAATCAATTGTTGATTAAAGTGGTAGTTAATTTTGATAGAAACTGTACCATTATTCTGTATAACTGAGCCATCTCCGCAACACATTCTATCTGCAACACATTACATTGTATTTATATGATATATATGTATTTATGTTTAAATGTTTACATGTTTATATGTGATATTTGTTTATATGTCTGTGGGAGGTAGGGTAAGGTGACTATTATAAAGGATACCACGTCATAGAGGTTTTATAATAGCGTTCAGTAGGTGCGAATTTTCTTAATTGAAAATTTGCTAGCGACAATTTGTTGCTATTTCTCTTAGTTGTGAAGACGCGTTTTTTTTTTCTTCGTCGTTTTTGTGATATTTTCCTGTTCTTTAGTTTTGTTTTGATTTGTGTGTATTTGTTGATCTCATCTTTCCTGTCTTTTAGTTCTATACAACTTGATATTTATACACTGTGACGTCATTTGTGTTGTTTATTTCCTCGCGGTTATCATCATAGGTTCTGTGATTATTTTCTTCAGTTTTCTATTTAACTTAATTGATTTCTGCGAATGTTTTCGTATTGTCTTTCTTGATTGTCTTTTGTTTATGTTGTGGTTGACATATACTATAAAATATACTTGATCATACACTACTAGCTGTGTAGTGAACTTATGAGAAATAATCAACTGATGATTAATTGCTATTATTAGAGGTACACAGTTTATTATACAAGACCTTATTTAAAGGTTTGTTGCCCACAGAGATTGTGATAAAGGGAGCTGATTATTCCATTTATTTGGAGATAGATTTCATTATTGCTATTTCAGGTATCTAGTCACATATTGGTATACATTATGTCGACTTTAGATTACTTCATTGAGTTAGGGAAATCCCTAGGCAAGACTGGTGATAAGTTGGAGGAGTATGCTACCAGTCAATATGAAAAAGCACAAAAGGCGGAAGAGAGAAAACAAAAAGCCGAGGATAAAAGAATGGAATTAGAATTTGAGCAAAAGAAACTGCAGATGCAAGTAGACGAAAGGAGATTCCAAATGGAAATGGAAAAACAAAATAGAGAAGCTGAGGCTGAACAAAAGAGATTAGACAAAGAAGCTGAACAAAAGAGATTAGAAAGAGAAGCTGAGGCTGAACAAAAGAGATTAGAAGCTGAGGCTCAAGAAAAAAAATTACAGAGAGAATCTGAAAATAAAAGATTAGAAGTTGATGCTGAACAAAAGAGATTAGACAGAGAAGCTGAAGCCGAGGAGAGAAATGCAAAAAGGGAACATGAGGAAAAACTGTTAGCATTTGAGTTGGAAAGATTAAAATTGACAAATATGGGTATTGCTAATCAGTCAAATGGTAATAGTGGTAAACCCTTTACTTACAAGGTCAAGGTACCAGCGTTCAATCCTTCCAGTGATGACATAACATTCTGGCTGGATAGATTTGAACGCTCTTGTCGAGCTTATAATGTGGATAAATCACAATACGCTAACCAGTTATTAGAAAATTTGAAAGGTGATTCTCTGACTAGTTTAAGTTTGGTTGAAGAGACTGACAAGGATAATTATGATGTTACTAGGGCAGCTTTATTGAGAAAATATCAATTAACAGAGGAAGGTTACCGTATTTTGTTTAAGAAAATGGTACCTGAATCAGGGGTAGAATTCTCAGAATTCATTGCAAGGACACGTCTTACATTTAATCGTTGGATTGAGCTGTCCAAAACAGAAAAGACATATGAAGCCCTTATGGACTTGTTGCTCAGAGACAAGATTATGCCAAGTGTAAATAAACCATTCCTTGAATTCCTACATGAGCGTAAACCCAAGACACTCAAAGAAATGGAACAATATTGTACCCAATACGTCACGGCACATCCGGACGTAGCTTTTAGCAATGCTAAGGTTAAGGAAGGTGATGCGTGATGCCATATGATGATGGATGGTATCCGCATGTCTGGTTTTGTGTGGTGTGCAGATGTGTTCAGTCAAAACAATGTTCATACAAAAATAACAGGGCAATCCACATAGGACGTCAGTAAACTCACGACGTATAAAGTCAATGATTCTTGAAACAGCCGTTGACGTTTTTCTTCATTATTTATTGTGGACGCCACAGTGACAAAATGGTTACGCGAATATGTAGACACATCAAACAGTCATTATCACAGCAACATTCAATACAGCAATGACGGTAGACAGCATTACAATGATGAGTCAGATGCATGTTATATTTCATAGTGCTGTAAATGTAGTCAGGTGAAAAACTCCATCCTTTTCTATAACAGCCAGGAGATAACCAGATATATGAGATCAGTTCACTCTCCTTAGTCTGACTTCAGCAAGACAGACACGTCTGCCGAAGTATAAATAATGTCCTCAAAAATATCCTCTAGATAATAAAGGTTTGTCAAACCTAGTTCATTTAACAAAGTAGCAAGTAATGGTCCTTGGTACCTGCATCAACCGATGCAGTACAATACAGCGACATGTGAGCTAGGAAAAAACGTCTCGTGACGACGACTTTCGAAGACAGGCTATGAATCGAATCGCTCACGACCCAAAATCGATAGAGTTAATGAAAAAGTCAATTTACCTTGCTTTCCGGAAATACACAGAAATATTATGCCTCCCGGCATGTGCAAATACACTAGAGGTATTATCTCGAATAAACGAAATATCCATAAGAGGACTCTCACATTCCTGACAGAACAAAAAAATAGCGGAGATCCCCTCTTCAACGAGGCATCTCTTTCGCCATTCCAAATCGCTCACTCCCCTAGTGGTGGGCGGAAACCGATCGACCAAGAAGCAAGACAAGTCATGCGCAGTCCAGCGCAAAATGACCACAGCTCAAACTCAACTGCATTCGATACCAACGCGAGAAGACAAATGCTTACCGAGAAAAGTAACTATAAATTTCAAGCAGTTGTTGCCCTTGCGTTATAAAATAGATATTGAAATAAAACGATGTTGCGAGAATTTATCACGCAACATATCACCACCTCCTCCCGATAAAAAAAAAAAAAATGTGGAACATATTTTTTTTTTTAAATATCAAAGAGCATGCGATAAGCGGCTCAAAACGCACGAATTATGCGCTGATAATTAACTAAATTGCCAAACAATAGGCTAATTATAGAGTGTCTGGTGAGGATATACCTCAACAGAAAAATAAATATGTCTCAAAAAATATTCACATCGGGGAGGTGTCACCAACACACATCACGTTAGCATGTAAACACAATATACGTATGCAAGTTACTATAATCATCATTAAACAGCATACTCTAATATTGTCTTTAAAAATGGATGTACAAATCTGATAGGAAAATTTAAATAGTACATTCTTTGACATGTAATGACATAAGTACATAGTAAAGTTAAACTACATGACGATCCAGGACATATGCTCTGGTATTCCGAGGGTAAGTACACAATCTAGAACTCGTCATGCTTGATACTAGTAAGGTAAGTCCTCAGCTCAACAATGACATTCTGAGAAAGTACAAGCAATATAATGCTAATTAATAACTAATATGCTTCATAAGGTACAATACATTATTAATAATTGTGGCTGTTTAGTAAACTAACGGCCCTTATATTAACTACTCAGTCCTCCTCTATCATCTTAAAAAACGAACAGAAGAAGATGACAACAAAGCACGATAGTGTGTACATATAAAGTAAGTACAGATGTGCTAATCTATTGTAGAAATATAGGTGTGTTATGACTCTGTAATATATGGAAATATAGGACAGAAGTATTAGTTGGAGTCATGTGGGCATCTAGACAAAATGTCAGCCATCACATTATCCGCACCACGGATAGCTCGTACCGTGAAGTGAAAAGGTTGAAGAGCTATAGCATATCGAGTGGATCTCGAACTCTTCAAATTCTTAGTCTGAATAGCTGTAAGAGCTTTCTGATCAGTCTCTAGAATGAAATGTGCGCCCAGGAGGAATCTTTGTAGCTTTAGAATTGACCAAACCATCGCTAACAACTCACGGTCTAAAACCGAGTAGTTCCTCTCTGCCGCATTTAGTTTTCTAGAAATGTACATAACAGGATGCAGAGTATTTGCATATTCTTGCATCAGTGCTGCTCCAATCCCAGTGGATGAAGCATCACTCCGAAGAACAAAAGTCCTATCAAGAGTAGGTAATCTTAAGATGGGAGGAGAAGAAAATATATTCTTGATTTGGTCTAGTGAAGATTGGCATTCTTCAGACCAACGGACCAGATTAGGCGAACCTTTCTTCAACAATGTTGAGAGAGGTGCCATGATCGAAGATAAATTTGGAATAAATCTCCCATAAAATTGAATTAAACCTAAGAGACTCCTAACTTGTTTCTTCGTTTTAGGAACAGAGATGTTCAGTATTCTGGAAGTATTGTGGTCTTCTGTCTTCAAGAGACCATGACCAACACGATGACCCAGGAAAGAGATTTCACCAAAACCAACAAAAGCTTTAGAAGGTTTTGCTGTCAAATTATTCTCACGTAGAGTGGACAGTAAGTCATATAACCCTAAATAGTGATCTTCCCAGGTATCACTGAAGAGACAGATGTCATCTAAGTATGCGATGACATCCGAACGATGTGACAGAATTCGACGCATCATGCGAACGAAAGTGGCAGGGGCGTTCATGAGACCAAAAGGCATAACATTCCATTGAAATAGACCCCTAGGTGTAGAAAAAGCAGTAAGAGGTTTGGCATGCTCTGCTAAAGGCACTTGCCAATAACCTTTAGACAAGTCAAGTTTAGTGAAGAATCTAGAATTAGAAAGTCTAATCAGTAGATCTTCTAACAAAGGCATCGGTTCAGCGTCGAACTTTGTGACCTGATTCAATTTGCGATAATCAACGCAAATTCGTATGTTCTTATCCTTCTTCCGGACAATAACCATGGAAGAAGAATATGGTGAAGTCGATGGTTCAATTATATTTAATTGAATCATTTCATCCAATTCCTTTTCCACTTGCGACTGAAAGTGTATAGGAATAGGATACGGCCTAACCCTAATTGGATTATTGTCGGTAAGAATTATGTCATGTTCTATGACATCTGTGTGTCCAGGAATGTCAGTGAGAACATCCTGAAATGTTTGTAACATCGACAAGTCTCGTCGATGTTCGTCACCAGAAAGATTAGGAGAAACAGAAACGTTTTTCCAAGATTCCGTGGAATGTAATGGAACCACTGGAAGGGGAAGGTTGACATCAGAGAAGGTAGCTTCCTCATCCTGTATGACAGACAGGGATGAATAATGACCGTGAGGTGCAGGAGCATCATCCGTTGCCTGGAAAATAGGCAGCAAATAGTCCGGACGTTCGTGAAATTCCGAAAGCATGTTTATGTGGAAAGTTTTATGCTTTCCATCAATATCGACCACATAGTCAACATCGGAAATCCGAGAGACTATTGCATACGGACCTTTCCATGCAATAAGAAGTCTATTTTCCCTACTGGGGAGTAGGACGAATGCTTTGTCACCTGGACAAAGTTGTCGTAGACATCTATTCTTGTTAGCAAACTGCCTTGCCTTCTCTTTAGCAATTTCTGATGAAGCAGTTGCTAGCTTACATGCCTCAATGATCTTTTGTCTAAGAGCAATGACATACTCATATGAGGATTGAGTTTCATCGCTAATATCATCGGCAGTGATGAGATCGTGTAATAAAGACATAGGGCCGCGTGGACGCGCGCCAAAGACAAGTTCGAAGGGAGAAAATCCTGTGTGTTCATTAGGGACTTCTCTATAGGCAAAGAGAGCCGCGGGTAAAACCCTGTCCCAATCTTGAGGATGATCTTCAGTTATCTTACCAAGCAAAGTCTTGAGCGTTCTATTCAGACGCTCAACTAACCCATTAGACATAGGATGGTAGATACTACTGAGAGATCGTTCAATATGTAAGGTAGACATTACCTGTGACATAGTGTCAGATATGAGTTGAGTGCCATGGTCTGACAATATTTCTCTGGGGAACCCCAAGCGAGAAAATATCAACCAAAGAGCATCTGCGATATCTGTAGTAGATATGCTCTTAAGAGGAATAGCCTCTGGCCAACGTGTGCACATATCGGCACATGTAAGGATAAACTGATGTCCTCTGGCCGACTTGACCTTAAAAGGGCCAATAATATCTATGGCCATTTTCTGAAACGGCCGAATAGGAATGTCAGCAGCCTGGATAGGCGCAGCATGTCGTGGTCCTCTAGATTTGACCTCCTGACATACCTTGCATGATCGGCAGTAAATACGAATGTCCTTATTGACAAAAGGCCAAAAGAAAGCCGCAAGGACTCTCGACTTCGTACGGGCAAAACCCATATGTCCAGCACATTGCGAGTCATGAGCATGTTGTAATATTTGGACTCTCATGCTCTTGGGAACAAGAATTTGCGAATGTGCCGACGTAGTCGAATCTTGTACCATACGTACAAGTACGCCGTTTCTCATTGCAATCCAAGATTTTCTATTTGTATCCTGATTCGGATCACCTTTCTTCGCAAGAATGAAGAATTTTTTTAAAGAAGGATCTTCTTCTTGCAATTTTATGAAAGAGTCACGAGTAATCACTAAGTGACTATCTTGGCTATCAACTTCATTATCACTATTCAGTGAAGTTTCGGGTGTTTGTAGAGCTTGTGCTCTTGTAACTACTGCATTTGTAGCTTGCATGTTATTATCTTCCCAAGCAGCAATCTGCTGTGGGGTACACTCCCTAACTCCGTGAATACGACCAATAATAAGGTCCGCAATAGGATTAGGTAAGAGACAAGCATGCACATCTCCAGTAAAGAAAGGAGTGGCAATGCGAATTACAGCAGTAGGATATTTTTCTAGAGTGCCGCCAAATGTGACACATTTAATAACCCTTCCTGTAGCACAAGATGGATCTACAAGCGATTGTCTAACACCAATAGTGGTGCATCCGGAATCGAAAAGTAGTGAGACCGGAGTATCATTAACAAGACCCTTATGTAGGATTAAAGAACCCCTCCCGTCATGCGCAACAGCAGCAGGAAGAGCGGGAAGTGGGTGACCACAACTCAAAGTAGTTATGGTACCCGGTTCGAATAAAGTACTGCATTGGGGGCATTTGTTTGCTCTCTCAAAGTCAAAAGCAGAACCAGTGACAGCGTCAAAGTTTTTACTATCAACAACATGATTACAGGCTCCCTCAGTTTCCTGTTGTACAGCATTAGCCTGCTGATATCTCTTTTTTTTGTGTTGAGATCTACCCCGACTATTATTACCTCTGAAGTTATCAAAGTTATTATTATCTCTGCAGTTATTATTGTCTCTATTGTAATTGTTATCCTGGTTCGAATTCCAGTTTCCACGATTACTATCATGTTCACATTGATGCGAACATCTATTTGTTTGGTTCTGAGGTCTTCGGCAGGAATAACCTCTATTACCATATCCTCTTTTGAAATGCCTATAATTATTAGGGTGATAGTAACGACCACTATCAGGTTGTCTCCAATTCTTCGAAGATGAATCACCATGAAATTGGTTTCCATGATTTTGACAGAAATTACCGCTACTCTTTCTATCAAAATTTTGTTGGAATCTACGAGCAAAGTTTTGGCCATACGGAGCTGCCGAAGCAACTGGTAAACCTTCTTTCACCTTAGAGTTACCCATGGTTATGTGTGGGTGCGCAGTTACGTATTGGCAACAGAAATCTT
This sequence comes from Oreohelix idahoensis, assembly GCA_024509875.1. Taxonomy (NCBI): domain Eukaryota; kingdom Metazoa; phylum Mollusca; class Gastropoda; order Stylommatophora; family Oreohelicidae; genus Oreohelix; species Oreohelix idahoensis. The sequence continues at coordinate 429,048 of JAMPIV010014511.1, forward strand.
CCATTTCTTTTATTGTTTTAGGTTTACGTTCATGAAGGAAAGCAAGGAAAGACTCATTGACAGACGACATGACTTTGTCTCTAAGTATTAAGTCCATAAGTCCTTCATAAGTTTTTTCCGTCTTAGATAGTTCAACCCATCGTGAGAAAGTAATGCGTATTCTTGCAATAAACTCGGAGAATTCAACTCCATTTTCAGGTAACATGTTTTTAAATTGTAGACGATAGCCGTCTTCGTTAAGCTGATATTTCTTTAACAAAGCGGCCCTGACAACCTCATAATTGTTCTTGTCAGGTTCATCCACCATATTTAATATACTTAGAGCTTTACCTGTCAGTATCCCTGATAACTGATAAACATATTTTGCTTTGTCTATGTTATGAGCTGTACATGCTTGTTCAAATCTGTCCAGATAGAACATTATGTCATCGCTGGAAGGACTAAATGTTGGTAACTTAATCTTAAAAGTATCATTATTAGCCTTACCAGAAGATGAACCCTTGTTTGAATCATTACCATTACTCATGCTCGTCAATTTCAATTTTTCCAACTCTAAAGCTAAGACCTTTTCTTCATGTTCCATTTTTGCTTTCTCTTTCCTCTCATCAGACTCTCTCTGTAATCTTCTTTCCTCAGCCTGAGCCTCTTTTTGAAGTCTTTCATTTTCAGCTTCTTTTTCAAGTCTTTTTTTTTCAGCCTCTTTTTCAAGTCTTTTATTTTCAGCCTCTTTTTGAAGTCTTTCAGCTTCTAGCTGTAGCTGGAGTTTTCTTTCCTCAGCTTCTGATTCCCTTTTTTGTTTTTCCATTTCCATTTGGAATCTTTTTTCATCCACCTGCATCTGCAGTTTCTTTTGTTCAGCTTCCATATGCAGTTTCTTTTGTTCAGCTTCCATTGCTTTATCATATCGAGCAGTTGCAAATTCTTCTAACTTATCACCAGTCTTCCCAAGCAATTTACCCTGCTCAATAAAGTGCTCAAATGTAGACATGTTGTCTAACATATGAGTCCAAAACCTGAAATAATTAACTAATTTATTTCAAACCTAAGTGTAACAAGTCTTAATTAAGCACTTGTATATTCACATCACCTTATATTATCCCAGTCTCTGTGGGAAACAAGTCTCCAATCAAAGAACTTGTATATGAAATATCAACAATCAATTCTTGATCATAAGTGCACTTCTCATTCAATAGTGCACGACACTATTCATCATTCATTTATCATCAGTGTAGTAGTAACAGTGCATTAGCATAGCCCATTAACTAATTACTATAACTGTAAACAATGACTATGTAAACACATGCAGAATGTAAACATTGAAAATGTAAACAATACAAACAATGTAAACAATAACAATGTAAACAATAACAAAGATCAGCAACAATACAAAAACGTTCGCAGAAATCAACTAAAAATAAAGCAGAAATTAATGAAATATCACAAAAAATGTGACGATATCTGCGATAGAATTAAACAAAATACATGACACCACAGTGTATAAACAAAAATGTTGTATGAAACTAAATTATAGACAAGAGTAGGCTAACAAATACAAACAAATCAAAACAAAACTAAAGAATGCGAAATAATAACGAAAACAATATTAAAACATGTCATCACAGCTAACATAAATAGCAACAGAAGTCGCTTAGCAAATTCCAGTATTGGAAATTTGCAAACCTTACAGAAAACGCTCACAATAGACGACCTCTATGACGTGGCATAATCTAACGGAGACACCACCCAACCGAGAACCCGCTGAAATATAAACATATAAATAACGAAATAACATATAAACATATAACATATAGAATGAGATGATACACAGAAGACTCAGCAGAAGTATAAGGGCACAGTTTACATACAAACAGGCCACTTAACTTATAGGCTTCCAATCGTAGAACAGCAGAAAAAAAACGGATGTCAATCAACGTCCTAAAGAGCGAAGCTCCAACGATGATGGCACATCTGAACTGCTTCCACTGCTAACACGATGGTACAAGAGCTTCTGAAATACTGTGTGTTGAGTTGTTTCGGCACTTGACCTTCTAATCCAAAAGTAAGTTGATGGAAATCGGTACTTGGCCTTCTTCAGAAAACAACCCGTTTCAACCGGCACTTGACCTTCACAAAAACGACAGCACTGGAACCTTGACAGCAGCAACTTGCTTGACTTGCGTAAAAGATAACAGCAGTCCGAGTTATCCGGCAACATGTAACAACGCCGGGTACTGTCAAATTCTTGTTTCCGTCAAAAAGTTGAAATTTTGACTTTTACCGGGCAACGCCGAGTACTTTGAAAATTTTGAAGATGTTGACTGTATTGAAGAATGTTAATTTCTTGAAGGATGCTGATGAATTCTTGTTGAAAATGAAGTGGGTAAGGGACCCCGTGTTTGCTGGTACCAGAATCAAACCAGCTTATGGCCACCAAATGATGCGTGATGCCATATGATGATGGATGGTATCCGCATGTCTGGTTTTGTGTGGTGTGCAGATGTGTTCAGTCAAAACAATGTTCATACAAAAATAACAGGGCAATCCACATAGGACGTCAGTAAACTCACGACGTATAAAGTCAATGATTCTTGAAACAGCCGTTGACGTTTTTCTTCATTATTTATTGTGGACGCCACAGTGACAAAATGGTTACGCGAATATGTAGACACATCAAACAGTCATTATCACAGCAACATTCAATACAGCAATAGACGGTAGACAGCATTACAATGATGAGTCAGATGCATGTTATATTTCATAGTGCTGTAAATGTAGTCAGGTGAAAAACTCCATCCTTTTCTATAACAGCCAGGAGATAACCAGATATATGAGATCAGTTCACTCTCCTTAGTCTGACTTCAGCAAGACAGACACGTCTGCCGAAGTATAAATAATGTCCTCAAAAATATCCTCTAGATAATAAAGGTTTTTCAAACCTAGTTCATTTAACAAAGTAGCAAGTAATGGTCCTTGGTACCTGCATCAACCGATGCAGTACAATACAGCGACATGTGAGCTAGGAAAACATCTCGTGACGACGACTTTCGAAGACAGGCTATGAACCAGAAATCGTTCACGACCAAAAATCGATAGAGTTAATGAAAATGTTAATTTACCTTGCCTTCCGGAAATACACAGAAATATTATGCCTCCCGGCATGTGCAAATACACTAGAGGTATTATCTCGAATAAACGAAATATCCATAAGAGGACTCTCACATTCCTGACAGAACAAAAAAATAGCGGAGATCCCCTCTTCAACGAGGCATCTCTTTCGCCATTCCAAATCGCTCACTCCACTAGTGGTGGGCGGAAACCGATCGACCAAGAAGCAAGACAAGTCATGCGCAGTCCAGCGCAAAATGACCACAGCTCAAACTTAACTGCATTCGATACCAACGCGAGAAGACAAATGCTTACCGAGAAAAGTGACTATAAATTTCAAGCAGTTGTTGCCCTTGCGTTATAAAATAGATATTGAAATAAAACGATGTTGCGAGAATTTATCACGCAACAAAGGTCATGGAGACAACAAGATCATAGTTATAGAGATACTCATTATAATGAATATGATAATGGTAACCATGAGAACTATGACTCAAACCCAAATAGGGGTTACAATAGAGGCAATAATAATCGAGGTAGATCACAATACAAAAAACATAAATCACATTATCAGGCAAACTCTGCACAGCAAGAGTCACATGAAGCCTATAAACAGACTAAAGATAATAATGATGCTAATAATATGGCATGTTCCGCTTTTGATTTTGGGAGAGCATCTCAGTGCCCCCAATGCAAAACATTATTTGAACCAACCACGGTGTCCACTTTAAGTTGTGGCCATCCTCTTCCCGCGCTTCCTGCGTCAGTCGCGCATGATGGAAGAGGTTCTCTTGTCTTACATAAAGGTTTAGTAAATGACAATCCAGTCTCAGTTCTTTTTGATTCTGGATGCACCACAATTGGTGTTAGGCAATCACTTGTAGATCCTTCTCGTGCCACCGGAAAAGTAGTCAAATGTGTGACATTTGGCGGCACCTTAGAGAAATACTCTACTGCTATCATTAAGATTGCTACTCCTTTCTTTACAGGAGATGTACACGAATGTCTTCTGCCGAATCCGATCGCTGATCTTATCATCGGTCGTATTCACGGAGTCAAAGAATGCACTCCACATCAAATTTCCGTTTGGGAAAAACAAAATAAGCAAACTGCTAATGCTGTAGTTACTAGAGCTCAAGCTCTTAATATGCCTCAAACTTCGTCTACTGAAGATAATGAAGTGCATAACCAGGATGATCCCTTGGTAATTTCTCGTGACTCGTTTATAAAACAGCAAGAAGATGATCCGACTCTAAAGAAATTCTTCACGCTTGCAACAAAAGGTGATCCGAATAAAGATACAAAGCGTAAATCTTGGATTACAATGAGGAATGGCGTACTTGTACGTATGGTGCAAGATTCCGCTAAGTCAAGTCATTCTCAGATTCTTGTTCCCAAAAATTTGAGAGTTAAAATTTTGCAGCACGCTCACGACTCTCAGTGTACTGGACATATGGGTTTTTCCCGTACTAAGTCAAGAGTTCTTGCGGCTTTCTTTTGGCCTTTTGTGAACAAGGACATACGGATTTATTGTCGATCTTGTAAAGTATGTCAAGAGGTCAAATCCAAAGGTCCACGCCATGCTGCACCTATTCAGGCTGCAGACATCCCTATTCGACCATTTCAGAAAATGGCGATAGACATCATTGGTCCATTTAAGATCAAATCTGCTAGAGGACATCAATTTATCTTGACGTGTGTTGATATGTGCACACGTTGGCCAGAGGCTATTCCTCTGAAGAGCATTACTACTGCTGACATTGTAGATGCTCTTTGGCTTATATTTTCTCGTCTGGGATTCCCCGGAGAGATATTATCAGACCATGGCACCCAACTAATATCGGATACCATGTCTCAAGTAATGTCTACTCTGCAGATAGAGAGATCTTTGAGTAGTATCTATCATCCTATGTCCAATGGGATGGTCGAACGGCTAAATAGAACACTCAAAAACTTACTAGGGAAGATAACTGAGGATCATCCTCAAGATTGGGACAGGGTTTTACCCGCGGCCCTCTTCGCTTACAGAGAGGTCCCCAATGAACATACAGGATTTTCTCCCTTTGAACTTGTCTTTGGCGCGCGACCGCGCGGCCCTATGTCTTTACTTCATGATCTCCTAACCGCTGATAATATTACCGATGACACAAAATATTCTTACGAATATGTCATCGCGCTGAGACAAAAGATTAACGAAGCATGCAAATTGGCAACTTCTTCTTCTGAATTTGCTAAACAGAAGGCAAGACAATTTGCCAATAAGAAAAGAACCTTACGACAACTTTGTCCTGGTGACAAAGCATTTGTTTTACTACCTTGTAGGGAAAACAGACTTCTTATTTCTTGGAAAGGTCCGTACGATATAATCTCGAAAATTTCCGATGTTGACTGCATTGTTGATATTGATGGAAAGCATAAAACCTTCCACATCAATATGCTTACGGAATTCCATGAACGTCCAGATTATTTACAGCCTATTTTCCAGGCAACGGACGATTCTCCAGTCCAAAATGGTCATTACTCATCACTGTCCGTAATACCGGATGAGGAAACAAGTTTTTCGGATGTTAACCTTCCGCTTCCGATGATTCCACTTCATTCTAGTGAATCATGGAAAAATGTTACTGTTTCTCCTGATTTATCTCTAGGAGAACAGCGACAAGTTTCGGTTATGTTACAAACATTTCAGGATGTCCTTACTGACATTCCTGGACAAACTCATGTCATTGAACATGACATTATTCTAACTGACCATAATCCAATTAGGGTCAGACCTTATCCTATCCCTATACATTTTCAAGCACAGGTTGAGAAGGAGTTGGATGAGATGATAGATTTAAAAATAATTGAACCATCCACTTCTGCATATTCTTCGCCGATGGTTATTGTTCGAAAAAAAGACAATAACATACGTCTTTGCGTTGACTATCGCAAATTGAATCAAGTTACGAAGTTCAATGCTGAACCTATGCCTTTACTAGAAGAGCTACTTACTAGGCTTTCTAAATCTCATTTTTTCACTAAACTTGATTTGTCTAAAGGATATTAGCAAGTTCCTTTATCTGAACGCGCCAAACCAATTACGGTTTTTTCTACAGCTAGAGGCCTTTTTAATGGAATTTCATGCCTTTCGGCCTTATGAACGCACTAGCTACATTCGTACGCATGATGCGTCGAATCCTATCTTATCGGTCAGATGTCATTGCGTACCTAGGCGACATCTGCCTTTTCAGCGATACTTGGAAAGATCACTATTCAGGGTTAGTTGAATTACTATCTACTCTACGCGAGTATAACCTGACAGCGAAACCCTCTAAAGCCTGCATTGGTTTTAGCGAAATTTCTTTCCTAGGCCATCGAGTCGGTCATGGTTTCCTAAAGACAGAGGACCATAATATAACTAAGATACTTAACATCTCTATTCCTAAGACTAAAAAGCAAGTGCGAAGTCTCTTAGGTCTTATTCAATTTTATGGAAGATTCATTCCGAATCTATCCTCTATCATGGCACCTCTTTCTACACTACTAAAAAAAGGGTCGCCTAATATGGTCCACTGGTCACAGGAATGCCAATCCTCTTTGGATAAAATTAAAAATTTGTTTTCAACACCACCTATTTTAGTGTTACCTACTACAGATAAAACATTTGTTCTTCGTAGTGACGCTTCACCCACTGGGATTGGAGCGGCACTAATGCAAGAGTACTCTGGAACTCTGCATTCTGTAATGTATATCTCCAGAAAACTTAATGCTGCAGAAAGGAATTATTCGGTTTTAGACCGTGAACTATTGGCTATGGTCTGGTCAATTCTCAAACTACAAAGATTCCTTCTAGGCGCACATTTCATAGTAGAAACTGACCAGAAAGCTCTTACAGCTATACAGAGTAAGAATTTGAAGAGCTCGAGGTCTACTCGATATGCAATTGCTCTTCAACCTTTTCATTTCTCAGTACGAGCTATCCGTGGATCAGATAATGTGATGGCAGACATTTTGTCTAGATGCCCACATGATTCCACCTAACTGTTAGGTCTTGGATTTCTTAACACATCTAAGTCTATAACAGTTCTTTCTCTATATCAAGATAGATACACATTGTAATTTGTAATATAGTGATTGTGTCACTACTATCACTACGCTCATTGATATATATATTCACCGCTGTTCTTTGATGATTTTTCTTCTTTGTCAATCATGTACTTATAGTACTTAAATATGAAATTGTTATATGCATTGTGTTGTTACCAGCATTGTGGTATACGTTGGTGGCACCTCCCTGGAAATATTTATACTTAAGAGAAATGCTTTCTCTGAGATGTTGAGATATATTCTCACTAGTCGATCTATGACTTTACCTTAATTTGACATTATAAATTACTCTTATTAGTCATCTGCGCATTATTCGTGCGTTGTGAGCCTATTGTATGTTGCTCTCAGATGAAAAAAAAAAAATTCATTTTTTTTCCCGGTGGTTGCGGTAGTCTGTTACCAACAGATTACTGGGGACAATGAAGATAGAGATGTATATATATAGGAATATATTTATTGGCACTGTTCCGAATTCCGGTCCCAAATTACTCAATAAGGTTTGTGTTAGAAAATATCCCTTACAGGGCCTCATTTTGACTTATAATTAAAATATATATATATACAAGTAAGTAGAAATGAATGGGAAACTACTCTTGAAACACAGAAATTGCCAAAAGGGAACTTTTGGCGCCCGGTGAAGTGAAGCGAAGTCAATACGTATTAATAATCTTAGAAGGTTATATGTTGAAATTTTCGCACAAAAGTTGTAAATATTGTCCGAAAACATGTGGTTTGTGACTGTAGCGCCACTTAAACTCTGCTAAATAAGAACGAAACTTTCCACGACTAGTGCCGACTTCGTAACGTGGTTTTCTCTTCGCTTGCATCCATGCACCTTCAATAGTTTGGGTGTGAATTTCACTGTGTACAGGGTCAACGAAATTATTAGCATGAACAACAAGGTTGCTACTCAAGTTCTAGAGATAAACACAGATTTTCTTCTTTAAAAAACCCAGAAATACCCAGATTATTTTATGCCTCAAATACACTGGATAGACGATGCTTACACAATCTTTTAGTGCAACTTTAGCACAAATAAGCTGTGCGATTCCAATTTTTATTTATTTCTTCATTTTTATTTTTTATTACCAAAAATTCACAATTATATTAAAATGATTTAATTAACACCCTAATATATGAACTCTTCAAAATGAGATATTTTAACAGTAACATACTTACAGTAGTTACATTATCAAAATGTTCCTCAAATCAAATATAAAATGTTAGTTGTAACTTGTTACAGTTGAAAATTGTCACTTGTCAGCGACTCGGCATCCATGTCGACAACTTCTCCTTCGTCAAGATCATATGCATGAATTGACAACGTGAAATCTTGATTGTGGTTCCAAAATCTTTGCATATCTCTGCCGATAACGTCCTTCACTCACATCTTCAACCACGCTTTTACTAGGATTAAACTTATGACTTCTTCTTCTTCGTTCACCCTCAGATGTCAACTTGAATAAGTTCAAAGACCCTCAGATGTCAACTTGAATAAGTTCAAAGAAAGCAGTGGTCAGCCTGACGCTGTTGATATCTCCGTAGATTTTCTCCAGGAATGGTACTGGTGATGGCCATATGCATTTTCTCTGTTCCTCATATGTTGCGCACCTTTGAAGCAGATGTTCGGCAGTCATTTTATCGGTGCCACAGTCACACTCATCAGTAGTTCCTATCTTTAATTTGTTGAATAGATGGTATCTCAATCTGTTATGACCTGTGCGAAGTCTGAAGATTACCACTTGTTCACTTCTGCTGAGCTGGTAATACGGATCATTTTTTGTGTGGCCTGGATGGTCTTCTTCCCACTTGTGACTGTACCTGCGCTTGATAAAACTCTTGGACTCCTCATAGGTTATATTTCTGTCAAGTTGAAGTTTTCTCCCTTCCTTTGCCAATCTGTCAGCCTCTTCATTTCCAGGGATGTTGCAGTGAGAGAGGATCCACTGTATCACGACTCTTTCTTTTGTATTGATGACATAGTCTGTGAAGTGTTACTCTTAGGTCATCCAGTTCAGTAAATTAATATTAGACAAACATAAAGGTATGTTTTCAGGCACTCGTAGAATACTATTGTCCTTTAGTCTTCTACTATTTACTGGACCCAGTATCAAGGTCTTTGTCTTGTTTGGACTGACACATACTGTTAATAGTGGAACAACAGAAGTGATTGCGTCATTAAGGGGCTGAGTTGCCCACTGTATACTTCCGGTGTTATCTTGTAATTCTTACTGATAAATAGCCAGTAAAGCATCTTTTTTTGGGGATGCCTAGCTGGCCGTGGGGTCAGTGTGATTCGCTTGATAGCTAGGCGGAGTTGTCGTACGGAAGGTACGGGGTTCGAATCCTGGGTAAGCCACTCACGTCTGTTGTTTTTCTGTTGTCCAAGTGTTCTACTTCTTTATTTCTTACGAGTGCCTGAAAACATACCTTTATGTTTGTCTAATATTAATTTACTGTTTACAGGCCTCGGGTTTCCCTTCCTTATGTGTTATTTATGTTCATCCAGTTCAGCATTACTTTGACTTTTCAGCGTTGTAATCACTGACAGCGCATCTGAGAAGATAGCTACTGGTCTCTCTGAGCTTTCTTCTGTCATTAGAATTTCTGATGCAGTTTTTAAGGCCTCTGCCTCTGCTGTGAAGTTACTTGAAAATTTCCCTGTTGCGAGTGCTATCTTTTTTTGTGTGCCATTGCTTAAGCTCAGGAAGACTCCTCCACCCCCATCTTCTGTTGCATTAGTTGCTGATCCATCTGTGTATGCATGAAACTTATGACAAACTCCAACTTTGGCAACTGCTTGCTTGGCTAGTATTCGATTGGAAACTGTTTCACACAAAAGCTTGTTGGTTTGTTTAGTTTTAACTAAGTTAACCTTCGAAAACACACTTTCGACGTATGCTGAGGAGTGAGATAGTGCCATAAGCGTGCACATGAGGTCAGCCAAAACATACAATTTCTTCTGTTTATTAGCATCTGTTACTTGTTGCAGTCCAGCCAGAATGCGGACGGATCCTCATCCACCAGATGTATAAGATCTTTTCGGTACGATGCCAGTTCTCGCCCTTGATCAGACAAACGATCAATGCTCTCTTCTTCTTCTTCATCCTGAAAAGGACACTGTTTGGGTTGTGTCCGTTTACAGCAAAGCTGCGATATTTGCGCCTTTCGGCCGACACATCCGATTTCAGCACGGCATTTTTGGGATCGAATTAGCCTTCCCTTTTCGATCCCTACTCACTCAGCCAGACTGCAGTGATGCAGCCTGTTCCCAGGACCACCACTTGGAGGTGGAGTAGGGTCTTGGTCAGCTCTGGTTCGCTGACCCTGACGCAAGCAGTCTAGCTATCAGGCTCTCTTCTAAAACAACTGTTAGGACCTGCGCTGCTAATGGAATGACAGAAGGTTTGTTGATCTCGAGAGCACGCTTTGGATCCAACAGCTGATGTAAACGTGTAAAAAAACAACGTCATTGATGTGGTTAAAAACAAGAATTAAATTTAAGTGGAATAAAAAATAGATAGCACGTAATTGTTTACATTTAATTATAATATAAATATAATGTATAATGCTCAGTGCCCAGAATATACATACATTGTAAATGTCAATTGTCAAATATACCCAGATTAATGCAGATTTGGAAAACAAATACCCAGATACCCAGACGGAAGCCAAAAAACCCAGATCTAGTACAAAAATATACCCAGCTGTGGCAACACTGATGAACTACAACCGTATGATCATAGATGCCATGGTTTAGTCGACCAACGTTGTTGTAGCCTCGCCAAGCATTGGTGACAATTGTGGTTCCTGGTAAGCCATGATTACATATAATGCGTTCCAGTGTTGCCGCATCTCGCCTTGCCACAACCTCCAACCAGCAACGACCACTACCGCGTTCAACCAGTCCAACTACCCATTGACCACGGCGAAATCGACCACGATGGTACTTGCGGTGGAAAAAGTAGCTCTCGTCAACTTCAACGATCACTGACTGTCCATTAGCATCAAATCCTCCCAGCTGAGGGTTGTTGAGCAGCAGCCAGTTGTAACATTCTAAACGAAAATAGTTATTGTAATTAACAATAGTGTCATAACTTGTCAACCTCTCGAAAAACATCACATGTTTCGACTTCACCTTGAACAGCCAATAAAACATTATCATCACAATTTTTTCCGTTGCCAGATCACAATTGGCAAAGAACGAACCTGTCCGTACACTGCAACGACAATTACGGCACCGCCAAGAGAATCTGTCAGAACATTCCAAACGAGAAACTAAAGACATCAGACGGCCGCAAGAAGAACAGTTTACGGCGTTTCTTATTAATCGGTGTGTAGCAAGCCAATGTAACCATTGGAGTTTGTTGTTCATTAATGTATACAAGTCACTAGGTCTGACATCTACAGCTGTTGTTGAACTGGTAGAACATTGTTGCTGATCTGTGTCGGAGCTGATGGTCTACCTGGCATTATTAATATTTTTATCTCAATTGCACACATTCGCAAGGAAAAATTATCAATTTATTCACAACTTTGGAAGAAAAGAAATGGTCGACTTCACTCACTGTATCGGAATATCGAAATGATAATGTTACAGCGGGAAAAAACTTGTAATTTTATTTTATTTTATTTTATTTTTTTTAAAGTAAAACTTTTGCCTCGTTTTGGCGAGGCGCGTCCCGTTCAACCTAGTCGGTTATATTAGGGCGCATGTCCAAATATAAAAGACCCTTAAGTCTGAGATTAAACAGTAAATTTTTTTTCCCCATTTTATGTCGCCCCTGTACCGGCATTACCAAATGAGGCCCTGTAAGGGATATTTTGTAACACAAAAATATTGAGTCATTTGGGACCGGTATTCGGAGGATTGCCTATTTATTTGTTTGTATATTTGTTACATTTGGAAATATTTGGTAATAATATTTTGAGTTTGAGATTAGAACTCTAGACAAAGGGCGAATACTCTGTATTTGCTTCGTATGAATGTAATATATAGTTGTCCCACTTGAATATAGAGTTCAAAGGTTATCTTTAACGCATGCCCAGACCGGGTGTGTTTTGAAAAGGGTCTTCCGTTATGTTTTTTCTGCGATGGCTGGTCTGTACTAGGGAAGTCCGAAGATGGGATCTTTCCGTGGTTTATTTGGGGAAAGGAGATAGTTTCTCTATATGACTGTTATGTCGGTAATCCTCCCCAGTGTTTGTTCCTAACGCCAAAAGATGGTGTGAGCTATTCGCCAGTGTATTTCCATAACAAGGTAACGAAGCCAGTTTATGTACCCTTCTGCAATGCCTAGATGGGCAGACGTTTCGTCGTGCCTAGATTATTATTGACTACAGAGGAAGATGATATGCTACCTAGCAGTCCTATGTTATTTGATGTGACCAGCATTATTAATTGCAGAATATTCAGAGCCCAATCAGGACATTTATGTATGAACAGCATCTTTAATTATGCTTCATATTTTCACCTTGGGTGAGCGAGGCTCACTGAAAAGTAAAGCCATCTTGGATCTCATTGCCAGTTTAATAAAATCATCTATCGAGAACAGGGACAACCTTATTATCTGATGATGATAGAGATCTGTTATCTATAAGGAAAATAAAACCCCACTACTGGTGGTTTAAGATCGTTATCATGAACATTTGCTGGATTTAAGGCTTGTAAGACTTAGGCAGAAGAGGGTCTGATAAGGAGCCATTATTAAGTAATATTTATTGGCTGACGCGATTAGTCAGCTAAGGAATAAGAGTATAGACAGATCAGAATACTATGTGCTTGCCTACGACCATTCCATTATATCCAGATGCTATGTATTTCTTCACGTATACAACAATGTGTGTGTCAACTTGTTCCAGTGACTGTCAACCGTAATGTCAAAGTATGTGTCACAATAAATATATGAAAACGTGAATAGCAGTTCAGGACATCATTGACTTGCATACGAGTGTATGATTGTATTCTAACCAACATGTCAACTTCAGAACATTCCACACATTCGCTCAATTGACATTTATATTTTCACTCATTGTCAACATCACCTGTCCAGGGCCTCACTACTTTATGGATCAGGTGACCTGTACGTACAACCCTGTGTCGGTTAGCGAGTTGACAATCATAACACCTTACACCAGCAAATAGCATTTCAACAATGTGATGACCATTAACCTGCACCTACGATAAGAACATCAATTATACTCTTATCAAACAGCAAAGAAAATGTCAAAACTGTCTTCTTTCCGCACAACCTGCCTAAGAAAACTCTTCGAATTCAGAAATGTTCAGAAATGAACATCATCACCAAACAGGAACTGCTAACTCCGAGCCACTAATAAGACATGCGCACCATTATAACGGGTTATGGTTAGATATCGTAACACCATGTCAGAACTGCCATGCTATGCACCCCAGAAGGAAAAACGAAAGCAAGGCCGGGCAAGAGTTTCTTAGCGGAGGACTGTGGAGGACTGCGGAGGACTGTGGAGGACTGTGGAGGACTACGGGGGACTGTGGAGGCAGAGATGCAAAGCATGAAGCAAAGCTGGGGCACCACACGAAGGATAGATAGCTTGTCTATGTCTCGCTGCCATATAGAAGCGCGTTTGTGACTCATGCATTACTTACAGTAGCTTTGGTCTTCATTGTGAGTTTGAAGTTTAATCAAACATGCATTATGAGGCGGTGAAAGATTGCTGCAGCTTTGCCCACACGACTATAAATGTCTCTGTCCAGAGAGAGTTTGTCGTTGTAACAATCTTATCCTGAGTGTGACATATTATGATTACAGCTTTCATCTATCTACTTCTTTATCTACACTTTTCTTTTACCTAGCTGTCACCTACGCCTGTTCGTTAACATAAAACCATTCGAACACTCCGAGATCTGTACCTTTTTTAATTTAGCACGCATTTTATTGCTCTTCGCTATTTCCTTTGATGAAAGTTTACCAGCAGACCTAATAGCTGGTTACTGATGAGGTCTGATTTTCGGTCACCACGTTGATAAGTGCTATTTTGTGATAATGCTCGTCCAGTCACAATGTTAATAAAGCTGGTATTGGTGTAGATGGTCAACTCAAAACCGGCACAGTGTAGGGCATACAGGTCACCTTGTCCCAAAACGTAATGAGGCCCCGACAAGGATGTAATGTTGACTATGGGTGTTAATGTGAGTGTCAGTACGCGAATGCATGGATTGTTCTGAAGAGTTGACTAGAAGATCAAACACTCACTCACACGTAGTTAGAAGTTAATGATGCAGACTACTGTGGTCGTTTCATACTGTTTAATTTGACGCACACACTTGGACAGTACGGGTATAGTTACAGGAAAACAGGTCGACATGTATCATCATACAGTTGATCAATGGTCTACAATCTTAAGTTGGCATTCATGTTGAAGAACATTACAATGGAACGTCCGTAGACAAGCCCTTAGATTTCCACTGTTTATAAATATAATCATCAGGCTTTACTGACCGATCATGTCAGTTAATAAATAATGTTCAAGCATGACTCCTAGACAGAACCTCTTTTCTAGCGAAGATTCCTTTAGGTAAAGTTCAGCAAATATTTCTGAAGACAATGTTAACCCACCAGTATTGGGTTTTCTTTATAACTGTGATCTCTTAATCATCACCTGATAATAAGGGGGATCCCTGTTCTCTGATCGATGATCGACAAAAAATATAGAATCCAAAATGGCTTCTGGTTCCAGTGAGCATTACTCACTATACAAATGCATAGTAAAGCTTCAATAAAGGCTTTGTTCATGAACACAAATGTTTCTACAAGAATCAGCATATTCTTTCATCATAACTGCTGCATACAATCATATTCAGTGCTGCTAGGTAACATGTCATCCCGACATATTGATATAGATAATCATCATGTAGACGTCCGCCCATCTAAGCCTAGCAAGGAAAAGTTCAGTAAAAAGTTCTTTTACCTGGGCATGGGAAATACATTAGCAGAACACATACGCCCTCTCCTGGCGTTACAGAATAAACACTGGGGAACTCATAGACTTAATAATCATATCAGAAACTATCTTCTTCCCCATAATAGATCACAGCGATCAACGAACTTCGGACTGGTCTCCGACATGGCATTCACAAGGCATTCCATCATCACGGAAGACCCTTTTTCCTCTTCGCATGCGCAGAAACTGCCTGACCCCATAGTTCAGTACAAGGAAAAATAGTCCCACTTAGACATACAAAGATATCACGATATAAGACCGAATCATCTAAAATAGACACGGAGTAAACATAGACTCGGACCATAAACATTCCTGCATAAACCTAAGCAAGAACAATCTGTTTCTTGCCCAACAAGGCACAGACTAACGAAATCTGGATTCATACGCCAAATTCGATATCCAGGGGAGATAAGCCATATAACAAACGTATCAATCAATCATGGGTGATATATCTTTGACCAGTAAAGCATTTTGATTCTAAAAACAAATACTTTCCCTCAGACAAATAAATATTATAATAACTACATACATTGCCACCAATAATCTGTTGGTAACAGTTACCTGTAATTTTTGACGCCAGCGATTGAAAATCGTTGGATAGATCTGACAGCGATCAAAGAGCAGACTAGTTGGAACAAAGGTGAGGCATATTTCGATTACCTCCCTTGTAAATCCGCTCACTAGAGCAAGTAATTAAACACGGTGAGAATAGCCAGATCAAAAGGACGGGCTTCGCGCGATTTCGTTCTAGGACCACGTCTGCACTAGTAAATAATGTGATTTTACGAACGAAGAAATCTCGCACGGTCTGGTCAATTACGTTACTCCGGATCTCAAGCGAGTCCGTACGCAACAGAGAGAGTCTGGGTTTCGGGTTTCGCGTGAAAAATGGCTTTGATTTCCCGTATTCCCCAAGATCTGAACGTAGGTGCTAACATCTGCCAGAGAGTCTGGTTTTCGGTGAAAAGTGGCCATTCCCTTTGATTTCAGAGATATGTATAACCCAGCATTCTAAACTCAATTTATCCAGTACCGCCAGAATTTCAGAGAACATCTAGCTTTCGATTTCTAAAGATCTCTTATAATAGTAGTATCACTTAGTTTGTCGATTGGAGATCGTTTACTTCTGCGCTTGTGTATTGGGTCAAACCCTAAACCTTACCAGCGGCTTCCATATTCTAATCTGTGTATAACCTTACAACAGAACATTCTGATATAAATATCGGGTTTTTAAGGTGACCTGTCTGTCCTCGTGTTTTACACCCAGAAAGAGACAGAGTATCAACCCAAAGAACATTATGAACAGATTTATTTACCTGACACTCGATTTAACGATTGAAGATTCCAAGCTACTGTACACTGTGAACATTAGATCTCTTAATTATTTTACTACCTGGACAAAAATTGAAGTGACATAAACAGCATCCTAATAACAGTATCAAGCGTTTCCCATCATTTGAATTAATTAGTCTTTGGAGAAACTGGGGCTTGATTCGCCAATAACCAAACCTGTACCTTAACGATTGTTCCAGATGTGGTGAAAGCACCTATTAGGAAAGAGTGACTGGTTGTGATCACAAGTTTGTCAGAGCAAGAGAAAGCAGAGATGAATAATTCTTTCATTTTATAACCCATGTACTAACTTTGTATTTTTATGCAAGTTTTGCTAATGCTGTCCCTTTCATAATAGATTAACGTATAAACTCTGTTCTTTTTTTTGTGTAGAGGGAAATCCTAGACCATAGCGTTAAAACCGCTGCCTCTTTGGGGGCTAATACCTTCTCTTCTAACAGGATCTTGTCTCAACAGAGGGAGGGAAGATTGCACCTATGAGTCTATTTTCTTTATTAATTCATTAACCTATGTTTAATTGTATTTGATTTTATATTCAATACATGGCTGTTGTGAAGTTCTTTATGATAAATAAAATTTACACGAACTTTATTTACGTGTGTTGGTCAGCTTGTCCCAAAAGATCCCTATTCTATTGATATAGTTCTCATTTCTGTGCGTCTAATTGTCGTCACTTATCTGTGTGTGTGTAGATGTGAGTGGTTGAATATATATATATATATATATATATTCTGCTCAAAAAAAGTTAAAGGCCACTTTCAATTTTTAGGTCATTTCAACTAAGCTGTTCTTTTTAGAACCTGAACACTCAGTCAAACAAGTTTTGCTGCATTTTGTTGCATGCTTAAACAGTGTTTGTTAATCTGACAATAAATCAATTCTGTGTTACGTGTGTGTACCTCCAAGGCCAATCAAATGTACGTGGTGGAAAGAGAAATAATGCATGTTTGAAAATGCTTCCTATGGCAAAGCCTGTTGATAACATTGCTGAAATTTGCTTTTCACGTGCAAGTCGTGGTTATAGTGAACACATGTCACCCACTTTTCGGAAGGAACGGGCAATGGGTATGTTTGTAACATTTACCATTTTAGCCATGGCTCAGCGAAGAAGCTTGACCAATGTTGACAGATGGAGAGCGATGGCATGGCTGCAGGATGATGTAGGGCTGCGAGACGTTGCTAGGAGATTAGGAGTTCCCCACTCTGTCATACAAACTCTTCGTGATCGTTATAATGCAACCAGCAGTGTCGCAGAACAACGCAGGTCAGGACGTCCAAGGTCTACCACAAGACGGCAAGATACGCTGAGCCATGGCTAAAATGGTAAATGTTACAAACATACCCATTGCCCGTTCCTTCCGAAAAGTGGGAGACATGTGTTCACTATAGTCATGACTTGCACGTGAAAAGCAAATTTCAGCAATGTTATCAACAGGCTTTGCCATAGGAAGCATTTTCAAAAAACATGCATTATTTCCCTTTCCTCCACGTACATTTGATTGACCTTGGAGGTACACACACGTAACACAGAATTGATTTATTGTCAGATTAACAAACACTGTTTAAGCATGCAACAAAATACAACAAAACTTTTTTGACTGAGTGTTAAGGTTTAAAAAAAAAACAGCTTAGTTGAAATAACCTAAAAATTTAAAGTGGCCTTTAACAATTTTTGAGCAGTATATATATATATAGGAACACTGTCTGATCAAAGAATCTCAGTCGTAACCGATAGGCTGGATTAGATTATCTCTCTAATAGATTATCTCTAAATCCAGAGACAGACTGTACTTTTCACTATTTCACTCGTGAAAAATCTATTTCTTTACCTTATCTCCCACTGAGCTATCACCTGTTCTAAGTCTATTTAGACGGGACCATAATTGATCTTAAATTTCTATAAAAAAAATTATACGACACTGAGCCAGCACATTTTGTTTGTTTGTTTGTTTGTTAAGACTTATTGTGAGTCCAAAGTTCCCGCATGCTTAAGAGAAGCAATTCATCAAGCTCTGGAGCTCCTGTTGACTTTGAGTGGCGATTGCAACATCATTGGCGAACAACAGGTCTCCTATAGCGAAAATGTTGTTTTTCGTTTTGACCTTAAGCCTTGCGAAGTAAAAATGTCGGCCATCTGACCTAGTGTGAAGGCATTCTCCTGCAGCTACATCACTGAATGCATGTTTAAAAAGCAAAGCAAAGAAGATCCAAAAGAGTGTCGGAGCTAGGACACAGCCTTGTTTGAGGTCACTGCGTTTGTATTAACTGCTGTGATGTACTTCTAACATACTGGACTGTTCCCTTCATGTTTTCTTGGAATAACGTTATCATTTCCAGCAACTTAGTGAGACAGCTTATTTTCAGGAGAATTTTAATGGGTCCATCACTGCTAACCTGATAAAATGCCGTTGTGAGGTAAATACAATCGACATTTACAGGATTTTTTTCCGCTCTCTAGATTTTTTGCTGAAATTGGCAGACAGTGTAGTTGATCTACCAGCTCGGAATCTACACTGTGTCACTAATTTATATATATATATATATATATATATATATATATATATATATATATATATATATATATATATATATATATATATATATATATATATATATATAATGTAAACTGGTCGCCCAGACAAAGCCATAGTTAGTGATACGACCATAGTGCTGGAAAAGGCTACTGACTTCTGTGATGAAACAAAAACTGACAAAAATTAGTATAATAATAGCAACAAAAAAAACACAAAACAAAGAGATGTTTAAGTGTCATGACATGTTTATTACGTCGTTAATTTAGACCGATGGGAAAGAGCGAAGTTCAAAGAGAGATAACACAGACAAGTTTGATCACAATTAGCAGAGACAGCGAAGAGCAGTTAGTCAGTGCATATACCACGATTACTTTCCTATGGTCTCTAGGAGACAAAGAAAGAACAAGCCCACTCCCTAAGGCATGCCATAATAGATTACTAAAATGAGGTTGTGTTGGAGCTGACAACCACATCATGTAAAAGATATTGCTACAGAAACCATAATTTCAAGAACATATGAATATTTGACTGCAGGTTTTCCTGCCTAGATATCAGCTGTACTGAAAGCACTATGCTCCATTAGGAGCGAAAAGGAAAAAGATTAAGAAGTAGAAGGCTTACATATTACACCATGGCATGGCTTACATATTACACCCTGGTACCAAAGTCCTCAAGATCTGACCATTTGGTTAGTTGTTTCCTGTCTGACACTTTTATACGATATTCCACCTCGTTGTAACTTCTTTCGTTAGTCTATTCTGCCTTCCAAGTTGTGGGCTAGTTACAGGAATGAAAGAGAAAAAACTTTACTTCGTAGTGTGCCGCTGGATAATTTCACTTGTGTATCTTTAACATATATAGGCAAAGTTAAAGGGCTCTTCTTTAAAGCGTAAGGGGCCCTTCTAGGAAAGGTGCGTGATTCAGAGACATTGGTCCAAAGCTGACACAGCACACAAAAGAACTAGGAGAATTGGTAACAGATTAAATCACGAAATGAATGCTCCCATCTTCAGAGCTGGCGTGAAGTGTAATCTTGAACAAGTGAGTACTAGTCCGAGGTTATGTAAAGGTCAAAGGTTCTGTGTCGGTCAGAGGTTATGTGATGAGAGGAAAGTAGTGAGCAGTAAACAGTCAGTTGTGGTTAAGACATGAAAGAAGTCACTTGTCTGAACGGTGTACTTGATCCGAAGGAAAGCAATCGTGCCTCGTAATCTTGGCTTTGGGTGAGCGTGAGAAAGGCTCAGAGTGTAGATATCACTCAGAAGTGACTAGCAGACAGGTTATTGTATTGCTAATGGTCCAGAAGCTGTAAAGGTTAAGACCTGGTTGCTTTTTGTTTCAAAGCGTCGTTGAAAGATAGCAAATTTGCTAGTTGTGCTTGACTATGTTTTTTTTGCGTTTTAAATTATCCGTTAGGGGAACCACATACATTTGAAGTTGTAGTGGCATTGTAGTAGAAGAGTTTACTATTCTGATTGACGAATAGCATTTTGAAACTATTAACAATATCACTCGTGTAGTCTGTAGCTTGTATTTAGTTTAATTATGTTGTGATTTTGAAATAATAAACAGGTAATTACACGTAGATATTGTTGCATTATTTTATTTAGTTACCTTATTTGACATAACTTTTCCGCTCACACATTGCTAGAGTATGCAGCAGAGTTATGGCTTGTGAACTGCTATTAGTGCCAAGTGAAAAGTGTCCTTTGATAATACTAATAATGTGATACTGATAACAAGAAACAGATAAGTGCCAGTGTAACAGATGATAACAAGAATCAGATAAGTGTCAGTGTAACAGAAGATGACAAGAACCAGATAAGTGGCAGTGTAACAGAAGATAACAAGAACCAGATAAGTGGCAGTGTAACAGAAGATGACAAGAACCAGATAAGCGGCAGTGTAACAGAAGATGACAAGAACCAGATAAGTGGCAGTGTAACAGAAGATGACAAGAACCAGATAAGTGGCAGTGTAACAGAAGATAACAAGAACCAGATAAGTGGCAGTGTAACAGAAGATGACAAGAAACAGATAAGTGGCAGTGTAACAGAAGATGACAAGAACCAGATAAGTGGCAGTGTAACAGAAGATGACAAGAACCAGATAAGCGGCAGTGTAACAGAAGATGACAAGAACCAGATAAGTGGCAGTGTAACAGAAGATGACAAGAACCAGATAAGTGGCAGTGTAACAGAAGATGACAAGAAACAGATAAGTGGCAGTGGAACAGAAGATGACAAGAACCAGATAAGCGGCAGTGTAACAGAAGATGACAAGAACCAGATAAGTGGCAGTGTAACAGAAGATGACAAGAACCAGATAAGCGGCAGTGTAACAGAAGATGACAAGAACCAGATAAGTGGCAGTGTAACAGAAGATGACAAGAACCAGATAAGTGGCAGTGTAACAGAAGATGACAAGAAACAGATAAGTGGCAATGTAACAGAAGATGACAAGAAGACGTTGGAGATGAACAGGACACAAATTGAGGAAGACTGTTGATGACATTACAATGCAGTCGTTGTTGTGGATCCCCAATGTAAGAGAAGATGAGCTATACCAAAATACACGGAGAAGAGAACCTGGACAGAAATGAAAATGATGAGGAAGACGTGGACAGAACTTGAGCCGATGACACGCATAGGAAGACTGGGCAAATGTTTCTTCAAAGAGGAAAAAACGTGATAGGTAAAAACTGTCCTTTCATGTAATTCATCCCAACGTGCAAAAGGGACGGTAACACATGGCAATGTATGCCACAACTATGATACCATCAATATTCCCCTAATCTAGTTGTCAATCTCATCGTATGGTCATCATCCAACATTTCAGGGTCTGTATTAAGTAGTTTTCGGCTCAAAGTCATTCCTTGTTTCTGTCAATGACGTTTCTCCACTAATTAGACCTTGCTTTGAAATTACTAGCAATTAAACACCTTTAGATGAGTTCCTCTATTGCGCCACGAAATCCCGTTATCAATCTTCCAGAATGCAATGAACATAGGCATATAATATTTAGACTAGTCATACCTGTCCATCTGTCTGTCATAATTGGGTTCGCTCTCTTTTCCTCTCCTGTAGTATTGCTATTTGCACTTCTTCTCCTTGATAATTTGTCTTGTCTGTTCACCTGATCATCTCTGCTGAGAGAGTAGACAGGTGATGCAATATTGACCGACAGTCATGTTGGTAAAATTCCCGTGTACCAAACCTTGGCCTCGACAGATTAACACGACTCAGACCTAGGGGTCTTTTATATTTGGACATGCGCCCTAATATAACCGACTAGGTTGAACGGGACGCGCCTCGCCAAAACGAGGCAAAACTTTATTTAAAAAAAAAGAAACGACGTACGCCAAGCAGTTTATTTAGCGCTGATATGGCGATTGGGATTCCCTAAATACTGTCGTGAAGAGTCACAGTCCAGACGGTTACACGAGGGTTGGTGTTTGCATAAGGACGGGGAGATAAATTACCAGTCTGCGGATATATTACAGACATGCATCTGAAAGACGGAATGTTGTAATAATTTCCAGACAGAAGTGTTACAAGGGCATTATTTGTGATAATTTAGGGGGTTATAGTGCAATCATTAACGCGAATCGACGGATATAACAACTTCTTATATGGAAAATGAACTTTTAAATAACATGCATAATTTTCCTATAAGGAAAGTTTTTGATTAGACGCCATCAAACCATGCATGTTTGTAACTATTGGCTGGCATTAGAGATGTATGAATAACAATATTTGGGCCTGGTCTAATAGTAAACAACACGTGTCAGGAATGAAACTTGACACTTTTGCAGTTTATAGCACTGTGAAACTCTACTCGTCAAGAGACAACTAGACCTGCCAGAGTTAAGTATAGAATCAGAATTCATTTATCGGTCCGGACTTTTTTTGAGCATCTTGAGGACTTAAGAGCCCATACAAACTCTAACATTATTAACAAGAAAAACCGGAATATGAGAAATCTGAAACACGGAGTCAAAGTGGGAGCTTATTATAAAGTAACAACACTCCAGAACCCGAGTAAGAGGCATCTTCAACATGTTGCCTTAGCTATTTCTTTGAGCCAGGAGTTTGTCTGTAATCCGAAAGTCAATTTGAGGTAAGTTGTATATCTATAATTCTATGTTTTGCATTATTAACACCTGAATAATGTGTATATATTGACATGTGAATATTAATATGTGAAAATGGCTAAGTTAATGTCCAATTTGAGGCGGGCAACCTCAGCATATAGAATGATGCTTTCATGAACCACCAGTGCAAGTGCTGATGAATTCTTTATGCGAGTTTCTTATCGAGAACTAAACACAGAGGTAGTCCCAAGTTCCGTATGGAGCAGGAAGGGAATGATGAGAGAATTATGTACATACTTATTCTATTATTAACATTTTCAACCAGTGCAGATGTAAATGTAAACATACTCATTCTAAAAGTAATGAAAGTTTTCAACCTTTTTCAAATAATGTAAAGGTAAATATAAATCTATTCAACCTAAATTTAATGAATGTTTTTCGCTCAATGGGATTAATATTAATTATCATCGAGGGTAATGTTCTGATATATGGCATGGTGGAATCGGAAGAGAGGGGGCACATGTGTGTCAGGAAAACGTAATACTCAAGGGGGTATTTATCTTCGACGCTAGACACCATCATCAGATGGGTCTTATAGACGCGAACCAGCTTGGTAGTTACTCCATGACACTTCTTGGAACGTGCTACAACTTTCAGACTTGACAATTGTCGACTGTGAATTAGGCATCCATCTACAAAGAATAAAACAACAGCTGGAGCAGAACAGATACAATCATTGGCAGCTAAGTAGAAACATAAAAGCTGCCAAGTGAACTATCCAATTTTTAACGCCATAAAATCACCCAGTGATGATAACATTTTTCTATAAGGAATTTTTCATTTTTATTACTGTTAAAACATAATTTATTATTACATTTTTACTTGCACAAAGACATATGTAAAGCTGATGTAATCATTTAAAATGTACTACATCCGTATATCTCTGACAATTTCTTAAATACACTTAAACAGAGCTTTACAATAATAAAAAGAGGAATTTCGCCGAATTAACTCAGCTAGGGGCTTGAACGAGCTTACGAAATATAAGAGAACTCTATCCTTCACAAACGTTGTTGGCAGATACTAGAGTTAACATTTGCTCAGCCTCATGAAGCATTATTCTCGCTTTTCTGAATATCTTGTGAAAACACCCTTTTGGTAGATGCATCATTATCCTTCTATCTACAACTCTGGCAAGAGTAGTCTTGTGCGAAAGTAGACACCTTTGAAGTCCCACATTATTTACTCTTGATTCTTGGCCACTGTTGGACCACTATTGCATCGCTAAGCGGAGGCAACCCGTGTTACTGTCTCTGGTTCGATCCCTGTCAATTCCACTTCCTCATTGATGGAATTCATCCTTATATGAGGTAGTTCATTCTACACAGATGTAGCTTACCCTGGTCGACCAAGCCTATTCGGATTTGTGTAGCGCTTGTAGGACAAATGATACTGACCTGTTCTTTAAGTTTTGATTCTTAAAACATGAGGTTACCAAACTCGTACAAAACGTTTTATATTAAAGCCCGTTTTGATTGAATCTCCGAAAGTTCCAGTAGCCTTATCGTATTTATTAATTTATTGCTCATCCGCTTTAATTAATGTCTCCCCTGTCTATCCTTCCTCTATATCTTTTCTGCATCCTTGTTTACTTGTTCCATTTACTGAAGTTATCGATTACAGTGCACGAACTCCCGCAAAGATATTGGTTTCATTAAGTAGTCCTTCAATTAGTTTTCTTAAATGATGCAAACATCTGGTCACCTTGGTAGCGCTTCTATAACTTGGAAGAAGGAGCCCGTCTGCCTGACGCCGATGCGTTCATCCTTAGACAGCCAATATTCTTGACTGTTCACCCAGAAATCATTAAGTCTCTTGGCATATTTGATCACTCCAGTTATGCACTACGATGTTAATAATACCATAACTAGGTAGTGCATTGATGGGTGCTAGGGCATCTACTTCCCAACACTGGGTTGTGCACACCTCATCTCTAGGGCTTCACGTGCTCCGAGAGCCTCTGCCAGTTTAGGTCAGGTCACGCAATGTTCCATCTATCCACAGCAAAAATATACGGCAAAGGTCTTGCATGAGATTCCGTAAAAACCATCAGGGTGGACTTATGAAGCTTCCTCCTTTTTGTCGAGCGGCAACCTTCATCACTGTCGTTACAGCCTTTGCTTTCTTTCATGCCTATCAGATAAACACACTGTTGCATTTCACACATACACTCACACAAGCATCACATATATATATATATATATATATTTATATATATATATATATATATATATATATATATATATATATATATATATATATATATATATATATATATATATATATATATATATATATATATATATATATATATACTGTTCAAAAAAAGAAACGCAACTTATTTGGTGTTACTTTTATAAAAGATATTCGCTGATTGGACATCAGTCAACCTATCGACTGTGTCCACCAGGTCAATAACTTCTCGTGGTTACCTGAATTGTTCTCACCTCAGGATTCGTGAGGTCATGAAAGAGGTCAAGGTCAAAAAAACATTTTTGACAATAACTCGAGACAGGTTCATGAGAATCCCGTGAAACTTACTGAACACAAAACTCTCTGACCATATGAATGCCTATAAAAGATTGACGCTCCTGGAATAAACTCAGTTGAAAATTCAATGCGCAAGTATGGCTCATCTCATTACAGAACAACGACTCATCATCATTGGACGTTTACAGACTGGACAGTCACAAAGTGTAGTGGCCAGACAATTTAATGTGGTTAGACGCACCATTAGTCGCCTTTGGGGGCGATTTCAAGAAACTGGCTCAGTGGCAGACCGGCCGCGCAGTGGAAGACCTAGAGTCACAACTCCTGCCGAAGACCGCTTCATACGGCTGCGTCACCTCAGGAATCGACTTGCATCTGCGTGCTCCACAGTCAAGTCAATATCAGCAGCTCGTCGAATTTCACTTCAAACGGTCAGAAACCGGCTGCACGACTCTGGTCCTTGGGCTAGAAGACCCTACAGAGGTCCTGTTCTTACGGACCGGCATCGCCAGAACCGACTGCAGTGGGCGAAACAGCATCGTCAATGGACCGTTGGGAATGACTGGAGACGGGTTTGGTTTAGTGATGAATCATTTTTTGTGCTCCAGCGACACGATAGACGAAGAAGAGTTTACCGCAGAGTCCATGAGCGCTACGCCCAGAACAGCGTTGATGAGGCTCCTCCACATGGTGGTGGAGGTGTACTGATGTGGGGGGGGGGGGGGGGCGATCAACTTCATGTGAAGAAGTGACCTGGTTCAAATTGAAGGACACCTGAATTCCCAACGATACGTCGCTGAAATTCTTCGTCCTCACGTCCTTCCACTTCTGGCTGCACGATGGTCGATTTTTCAGCAGGAAAACGCTCGACCTCATGTGGCACAACTCACCACCCAGTTCCTCGCTGACAACAACGTCCGGACCATTCCATGGTCAGCCATGTCATCAGACATGAACCCCATAGAACACCTATGGGATGAATTCGACAGACGACTCCGCCAGCGAGACGTGGCTCCAGCCAATCTCCGACAGTTGTCTCTTTTACTGCGGGAAGAGTGGGCATTCATCCCACAACAACAGATCCAACGGCTAATCGGATCCATGTCAAAGAGATGTCGTTCTCTGATAGAGGCCAGAGGAGGCCATACACCTTACTGAAACGGAGGCCTCAGTCGTAAAGAATAAAAGTCCAAACTAAATTTAATGAACATCATTTCATTGTTAAAGTCTGAAAGTTTCTTCATGCCAAGATTGAAACATTAATTCCGTAAAATAAAATTTTGGTGCAAGTTTGAAATTTGGTGTCCATTACCACTGCAATAATGTTGCGTTTCTTTTATATATATGGCAGCGAGACCTGGACGACCTATGCTATGCAAGAAAGAAGGCTCAACACCTTCCATTTGCGGTGTCTACGCCGCATCCTCGGCATCTCGTGGAAAGATAAAGTGACAAATGTCGAGGTGTTGTCACGTGCTGGCCTTCAAAGTATGTATACGCTTCTTAGACAACGCAGACTTCGCTGGCTTGGCCATGTTCGCCGCATGGAAGATGGTCGCATCCCAAAAGATATCTTCTACGGACAATTAGCAGATGGCAAGAGAACAGTTGGGCGACCACAGCTGAGGTTCAAAGATGTGTGCAAGAGAGATATGAGGGCACTGGACATGGATCCAGCAACATGGGAGGATGAAGCTGCCGATCGCACTAAGTGGCGATGCTATTTACGGCGCCACCTCAGATTGGGCGAAGAGAGGCTCACACAAGAAGCAGAGGTGAGGAGAAAACGTCGAAAGGAGCACCAGGAAAATAAGCAGCTGAGGGCTGTCACCTCAGGGGCGCATTCCCATAGTCAGTTATGACTGAAGGGGCTATTATTATTATTATTATTATTATTATATATATATATATATATAAAATATATATATATAAAAAATATATATATATATATATATATATATATATATATATATATATATATTTTTTATATATATATTTTTTATATATATATATATATATATATATATATATATATATATATATATATATATATATGACAAACACGAGGGGACAAAATCAGCAGAGGGCTATCATCATGTCAATTGCGAAAATAAAAGGTTATTATTAGTTCTTATTATGTCTAATCTATATTCCACGTAGCTTTTAAATATATATTCCTTGACATTGTACTTACCAGTCTCACATTAGCTTACTGGGAAAAAAAAGTTAAAAATTGTGAATATGACAGATTTTCTGTCATCACCAAGCAATAAGAGCCATTAGGGCTAATTTATAAACAACATAACATTGTTTGAGAAGAGGAAACACACAGAGAGAGAGAGAGAGAGAGAGAGAGAGAGAGAGAGAGAGAGAGAGAGAGAGAGAGAGAGAGAGAGAGAGTGTGTGTGTTTGTGAGTAAGCCAAAGAGATAGAAGAAGACAGAGAAGAGAGAAACACAGAGAGAAAGCAATGTGAGTCTTATTAAGAAGAGACCCAGAGAAAGCGATGTCGACACTACATTCCTAATGTGTCATAAGGAAAATTTCTATTAAAACAGCTGCACACATTTAGAAGGGAGAAATTGCTACAGAGACAAATGAGGTTTAGTAACGTGAACAGAATAATAGCACTGTTTTCTTTCACGCATGTCGTAAAAACCTACTAAGGAAGCTTTGGCATGGGACGGTTTACCGCACGACTTAAAGAAAAAATTAACTAAAAACTTAAGCAAAAACCATGGACATGTCACAAAGAAAATAAGTCAGGTCAGCCTTCCAAGACAAAAGAAGTTCTTCTAGTAAGGAGGCTCATGACGCACACTATAGAGAACAAGCAATATATAAGGTCAATTTTGACCAGCTACAGCAAGAGCCTGGAGCGAGAAAAAATATTAACAGTATTTGATACCTGAAAAACAAGCGATTCTTCTTCTTCTGAGCATGTCATACCGACTGGCATAAGTCCTCACAGGTCTTTTGCAAATGTCAGTAATACAATTTTTTAAAAATTAAGTAACATGTTACCGTGCACTATCTATAGCCCAGTTTTGTTGAAAAATTCATTTGGTTTAACGCAAGAATTCTGAAGGACCGAGTATGGTATGGCGCTCTCTCAAATCTCTACACCTCACAGTAGAAGAGGAACGACTAAGTAAGTAAGTAAGTTTTTACACAAGCAGTATGATAGCAGACTCTATACAGTGCGATACACCAGGAGGCACTTTGATCATCAGAAGTAGTTTCCCGTTAATCAAGTGTTTCGGTCCCTTAATCTCCTTTGCAATCTAAAAAAAAGGGAAAGGGGGGGGGGGGGGGGGGCCCACTTGGATCATGACTCCCAAGTGTTAGCCTCCTAATGTCACGTGCAGATAATTTAACCCACTCCACCTTGGTTGCAGCTTTCAACTTCACTCATGTTTTTTTGTTCAGCCAGTTAAAGGCAAATGTGTAAGTAACCCGGAAATACATTGCTGTCCTGAATTTCACAGCCCGTTGCGTTTGTTGCACAGCCAGCACGATGCCCTTTCCGCAGTTTAACTGAGTCTCTTAAATGCTGGAGGTGATAAGTATGGCGGGCACCATGATTGGAGTGGATGTACTGGAGGCGAGAAATATGATCGAGGAAATGATTGAATTAGATGTGGTTGTGAGAGGTACAATGAAAGACCTGAGTGGGGTAGATATGCTGGATGTGAGATGTATAGTACAATGGAGGACACGACCTGAGTAAATGTGCTGAAAGTAAAAGTTACAATGGGGGACACGATTGGAGTGGATGTGCTGGGAATGAGGTATGATGGAGGACATTATTGGAGTGGATGTGCTGGAGGTGAGAGGTACAATGATGGACGTAATTTGAGTGTTGCACTGGAGGAGATGATTGTGGTGTGTCACAGTAAGTTTTATGATCAATAAATTTTCTCTATTCTCTTCTTTTTCTACCCGTGTCCTTTACTTTATTATCGCTCTTTTATCCTTTTTCTTGCATTTTTCGCATTTGTTCGTTTGCGAAAAATTTTTTCTTTCCCATTCTCACTTTACCGTTTTTCTATCTCATACTGATACGCATTCTATTACGTAGATGTCAGTCAGACGAGAAACTGTGAATATTCATCTATCTCAGACATAGGAGGAGACTTTTGGCTAGCCTTTTCACATGACACGAACGTTTCTCCGGCGTGAGGTGTGATAACCGACATCTGCACGGCGCAGAATGAGACATTTGTCTGGTATTTTCCTCTTTCACGGCACTCTCGGCCAGCTTCGTTAGCAGTGAGGTGTTAAGACGCGAAGTGGCAGTTGATGGCAGGTCTTCTGGTTACGGAAAGTGTTAATGAGAAGGGGAGAGATCGGCGCTGTTTCGTGTTTTCGAGATAATGTGGGACCTCTTTGTCTGTTTGATAGATATAATCAGAGTTTTAAACTTGATTTCACCCATTCTCCATTTGCAGTAGACCTGGTCACTTCGTTCTAGAAACTTAAACTTATAAGTGAAACTCTTAGTTTCGTTGTGATACCGTAGTTCTGTGATGAGGTAAATATTATATTAAGTATCTATATTTTGTGAGTGATTAAGGTTTAAATCGCCTATTTTTCACTAGTTCTTTTGTGCAGAGAGAACTAAAATATAGTCTGTATTATTTTCTAGTGACGTGTTTCAGTGGAAAGCAGAATAAATTATATTTCTATCTTAAAATCACGCAGCTATAAATGAATTTGATTTTACTGCTAAATACTCAGGCGAGAATATTTTAAAACTAACTTATAACTGTTCATCATTGAGTATTGACGGGATACGTATGTATTCCTAATTCATGACGATTGATTTTATGTATATAACTTATTTCACGGGAAGTTTTAAATGATAAGTCAAGCTGTACGCTTGCTGTTTAAAATGTAAGTTATAACGAGTACATAGTATGTATAATTATTTTATATGTGTTTTTTCCTCTATTTAGTGAAGAAAATTGGGGTTAACCCAAACTTTGCCAGCGTTAAGTACTGATGAGTAATATCTGTGAAGAACTAAAACATTTTCCTTAAAAGACTTGGTGTAAAATCTTTACAAGAACATTAAAAGTGAAATGACATAACGGGCCTATTGCGCCAGATTTTATTCTTCCTGAGAAAACTTAAGTACAGTTCAGCCCTTGTGCCAAGTAAACTATTACAAACAGTAACGTTCCGCAAATTATGTCAACGTGTGGTGTGACCAAGAAATTTTTTTACCTTTGATCGAAAGTTACAAACCTGACATTGTTCCTAAGTAGTGGAAACCTCGCGATTCTGATCATGTGAGCCCGCTTGAAAACTAATTCTTACCTGAACTGATAAAGTGACACTAACTTAAAAATCTGAACAAAATTATCGCCTGAAGAGGACGCTCCCCGGACAAATTGGATGAAACCAAGATCTGCAGAGCTGGGTATCCGCTTCATCAAACGATAAAACAGATTGTGTCATAACGTGCGCCAGACGGCGAACAACAGCAAGTTATAGGGTAAGAAAGTAAGACATGCACGACAGGGCCCTGATGAATGAACCGAGAGAAAGCAAGAACGAGTGACTCTTTTTATGGTATACTAATATTCACCCACTTTGACATTTCTTTATGCAAGTTTTGTTGCAAACAAGATACTTTTCCTTAGGATAGATCATACTAATATATAAGTCTGTTCATACCTTTAAAAGGGTAAAATCATTAGATTACCGCTAATGTAATCTTGATTCCTTGGGGCTATCACTTTCTTCTAACAGGACTATGGGCATACCTTGAGGGATAAGATCGGATAAGATCATACTGTGGGTCTTTCATTCTGGTAGAAATTCATTGATTTTTTGACTATGTGTATATGTTTCATGAAGTAATTTTTGTGTGTTGTGATGAAATTTTAGATGATAATTAAAATTTCTCTTAAACGTAATCAGCGTGTTGGTCAGCTCGTTCCAAATTATCTGTATAATCACTGCTATAGTTTTTCCCGCGTCTGTGCGTCTAACTGTCGTCACTTGTGTGCGTGCACGTGAGTGGTACGTTCATATATATTAATATATGTTGTCACTAGACTGTCTGACTCCTCTAAATCTGTTGTAGAAGATAGGCTGAGAAAGAGGGAAGATTCTCGAGTTCTCAGGGACAGCCTCTATTGATTCTACCATCTCACTCGTGAAAATCTATTTCTATTATCATTTCTTACTGTGGCTATCACTCATCCTAATCTATTCAGAAGGGACCAACCCAAGTCTTAATCCCCCTATCAAAAATCTACGACAAATGGGGTCTCGTCTATCGGGATTTTGAACTTAATTTTCTTTATTCTGAGATAGAGTAAGAGTGTGTTGTCTTGTGAGTTTTATATCTTTTAAAACAATTTATTCCCTAGACATATCGATCTGTTTATGGGCGTGCTGACAACACAATTAATAATTGGTTTTTCCACAGCATTTTTGAGTAATATACATTTGAGTTACAGGTTGATTTTGTCGGAATATATGTTAATATTGATTTTGTAATACTAAACGCTGGTAAAGTTTGTGAGTGTATAACATTCACAGGGTTCTGAAGCAGAAAGGTGTTTGAACTAAGTTAAGGAGTACGTTTCGGACTATTTCGTCCAGATTAATTGCCTCCCTTACCCTAACTGTCTTCAGGGGTGAACTTATAGTGGATTAAAATTTAAGGGATTTATTTTTTCTCTCCAAAATTTTTGCAATAATTATTTAGTTTCCACTGTAGCAACTTATTTTTCAGTGAGTAATCTTAACTACCATTTATTTGGCGTAGTCGTCTGCATTAGGTGCTTTATTGCCGATTAATAGCAGCGATAGTTAGATACTATATTCTAGGAGGAGGTATCCCATGTTAAAGTATATCATCTTTTGTTTTGGTATTTTCTCGCAAGTTGTAAGGAACCAGTGTATCTTTTCTTCTTTCTTTCTTGAGTAGTTTCAGTCACTGATTTGCAATGGCAGAGAGGGCGAAACTTAGACAGATGCTCAGGGACGAAGCGAGAGAAGAAGGTTTGGACGGAGAAGAAGCGAAAGCTTTTGTCAGGGACGAACTTGACAGATATGACGCGGAGAGGAAAGCAGCTGAAGCTAAAGAGGAAAAAGAAGAAACTAGGAGGAAAGAAGCGGAAGACCGTCTATTACAGCAGAAGAAGATTGAGGAAGAAATGGAAATTCGCGATTTTAGTGAAAGTGTCATCAAAGAAAGATAAAAACTAAAGTCAGTGTGGCATCCCCACGAAAAAATGAAATCTTGATTTCAGTACCGTGTATGTCCACCTATTCCGCACTGTTCTGCATGACAAGGGTCTTAAACCTGGAATGTTCCTGGCAGTCCTTGTTGCCTGAATAAACCTGTTACGCAAGTGCATAAGGCGTATATAACGGTCTTGTGCAGGGGTGGTAACTCGTGGTCGGCCACTTCTATGGCGATCAGCAGTGGATCCAGTGGATCCAGTTTGGTGAAAACGAGCTTGAATGCGTGATATAGTGTCCCTGTGAACATTGAAATGTTGTGATACAGCTAATATAGTCGCTCCAGCAGCTAACATCCCTATAGCTATTGCTCGCTGTTGTTGGTTCAATCTTGGCATTGTCAAAAAAGATGTTTCTGTTGGACTCTTGGTACTCTCTATTTCAACGATTACGTTTCCACATGCTTGTGATTAGAGCTACACACTTACCTTCCTTTTATCTGTGATAAATTCTCCCCTACGGCACTTTTCACGTGATTTATCTTGCACCGTGATTATCTCCCCATGAATAGTGCGATCCTATTGTAATTGCACGGGTAAGTGAACAACACTCACACAGAAATGTGTGCCAACTTGCATTTGAGTTCACCCAAGAACACATGCACAGTGCCCTGTTGAGTGCTGCACACTTACTTTTTTCCATGCGTATATATATATATATATATATATATATATATATATATATATATATATATATATATATATATATATATATATATAGCTCTATCAGTTGTTTTTCTCCGTCCTGTATTACCACTGTGAAGGTAGACAGGGCACTTATGCCCACACCACTACTTAAGTACATGTCTTGCAACCAACCCACATCCAGATGAGGGATAGTGACGAGAGGCAAACTCTGCTAAATTCATTATTGAAAATAACAGTTATTGTTGATGTTATTTAACTAGAGCTGCTGAGCTATTCGATCATTTGAAGCCAATATCAAGTTGAAGACTCCTTGGTATTATCTAAACTCTAGATCTAGACTTGTCAAGTGGCTTTTTTTTTTGTCATTCTCAAATGTGTCGAGTTGAAGCCATGAGCTATAGTTTCTCCAGCTTGGCTTGCATTTAAAGGATCATCGAACCAGTCTAAGCTAGAAGGAAGAATCACGTGGCATATTGTGCACTCCACGCAATCCAAACGGGTTCTCCAATTACGCAGAGCTGAAATACTGTACTCTGGTTCTGCGCTCTCCAAAGGAAATGCCATGCCCTACACAGAGTCATATCTCAGCTCCCCCTGTCCATCATGGGGCCATAGTAAGATCCACCTGTATGCAACCAACAAGTCAAAAACCAGACGATTGAGGCTCAAGTGACTCGTCCTAGCGTTGTGCGCAAAGGTGGGTTCTTAGCTGGTTTCACAACAGAGAAATCCCTGGAAGTGCGTAAATAATTGAAATAAATTAGGGTGTAATTAGCTTCACAGACAGATTCATTTCCCCATCTGTATACTACAGCATTGTGCTTAGCTGGTTGTCATAAAAGGATGACTTAAGATATGCCTTCATGCGAAAAACAACAGTATAAGCTCAGCTCTCCACACTGACGTAGATTTTGTGTTTCGGCAACCTGGAGCTTTTGAGGGGAAGGATACCCCAGGAATTTTATTGTCAGAGTTCTCGCTTTTATTGACTTTTGTTTCATTTGTGTTTTCTTTAATCTGGATTACTCCATAGGCCACATCGGACTTTTACTCATGGGTTATTTATATCTATCTATCTATATATCTATCTAACTGCTGGTAGGTGGTGTTTGATGTTAGCTTCTTTTGCATTTTTAAGAAAAGATGTCTTTTGTATTCTGTGTTTTTGGTGCCACTGCTCTATCATTTTCCTATTCTCCTCCTTTGTGTCCATTTTCAGATACCTTTCGTATGTTTCCACTGCTGAACGTTCTCTTCTTAGGTTTAAGGGTTCAATATTGGTGTTGTTTTCACATGCATCTGTCGGCGTTGTCTTCATGGCACCACTTATAAACCGTAGAGCGTGATTTTGGACTTTGTCTAGCTTTTCTAAGAGGCTTTTACTTGCAATAGTTTGGAGGGGGAGCGAGTAGTCAATTAATGGGCGCATATATCCAGTATAGAGTTGGCGTAATGAGTGCTGGTCTGCTCCCCACCCACAGGAGGAAAGGTGCTTGATGAGCCTGAGTCTTGTGGATGCTTTCTCAATCAGCTTGTCTATGTGGGGTCTCATGGTAAGTCTACGGTCGAGCTCGACTCCAAGATATCTTGGGCATTTTTCGTATGCTAATTGTTGTCAGGCAACTACTCCCATAGTAAGAACTGAACTCTCTGACCCCTCAGCAGACAAGAACACTCTAGGACTACTACTGAAAACCATCGCTTTAGAAACTATAGATTCATATCCACAAGACATCAAATATGTGCACAGATGGATCTGCATTTAAAGCTACCACCAATGCTGGATATGGCGCAGTGATAAAATACCTCAACCTGCACCCAGAAGACCACCCTCGCATCTTTGGCCCTTGCGGAAAAATTTGTTCCAGCTATGATGCAGAAATAACAGCACTAGAAATAGCATTGTGCCGGATAACTAGAAAAAGCATTGTGCCGGATAATCTCAGACTTTGAAAGTGGCATAACTCCACCTGAGGATATTGTTATATTCTCAGACTCAAAATCAGCACTCCAAGCCCTAGCAAGCAAAATGTCTCCTAATATTAATAACATCTGTAGATTAATTGACCAACTGTTCACTTCCTATTGCGTCGAAGTTACACTCTAGTGGATCCCAGGGCATGTCGGAGTCCCAGGAAATGAAAAAGCTGACAAACTATCCAAAAGAGGAGCAGCACTGCCCCAGTTCCCATCAAGTACCACACTGCAAACCTGCCAACAGATCCTGAGAAACAATTATAGGCGAGAATGGCTAAACCAGTGGGCTTCCTCCCAGACAGGGCGTCAATTCTTCAAACATCAAGCTAAAGCAAACCCTCAAGATCCAGTTAAACAACTGAAAAGAAGAGATCAGAGTCTAATTTTCCAGCTGAGAACAGGCCATGCCCCTGTCAATAAACATTTAAATAGAATAGACCCACTACGTGAACCAATCTGTAGGCACTGCCACCACCATGAGGAATCGGTTGAACACCTGCTGTTACAGTGCCCAAGACTAACTGACCTGTGACACCAGCTACTCCCATCGCACCCAACAATCCACAATACACTCTACACATCATTACAACAACTGAGGAAGACTTGCACCTTTGTCAGAGAGGCAATGGGCTGTCAAGAGCTACCTACTCACAGCTAAAGAGATTATATCATCATCTATCTATCTATGTATGTATCTATCTATCTATCTATCTATCTATCTATCTATCTATCTATCTATCTATCTATCTATCTATCTATCTATCTATCTATCTATCTATCTATCTATCTATCTATCTATCTATCTATCTATCTATCTATCTATCTATCTATCTATCTATCTATCTATCTATCTATCTATCTATCTATCTATCTATCTATCTATCTATCCATCTTTCTATATATCTATGCACAAATTAATTGTAACTATTTACACGCTGTTTGGATTAAACATTTTGGCTACCAAACGTTTACTTTACTTTACTATTTCTACCCTTTTCTCTTAACACAGGCTGACAGAGTGAGTGAATTCAATTATATTTGTGCAGACTAGGAGTGAATCATAAATAAAATTCAACAGACCGGATGTCTTAAATCATTCTTAAGCACATCTTTATGAACAACCTTGTTTGGTACTATTCTAGCAGTACAAGAGTTCTTTAGCTCAACCATTTTCATATTTCTCTCGTAACAAAAATTGTCGTTGATCACTTTCAACTATTTGCTTCAGTTAAGACAACATTGTTTTATCTTTCTTGTTAAACTTGTTATCAAAAGAGATTAATAAATATTTGATGAATTTTCACTTACCTTTTTTTGAAGGTGCTGTAAGGTAAAAAAACATAATATTTTTATTTAAATAACATATTTTTCGTTTGTTGTCTGTACAAAACTGGTGTGTTGAATTAATTTCATTGGGTAGATGTTGAACATGTTGTGATAGATAGCTTCAACGATAGACAAATTGTTTGAATGATTATATGTGTGTGTGAGTGTATATATATATATATATATATATATATATATATATATATATATATATATATATATATATATATATATATATATATATTCTGAAGCACATTAAAAACGCACCATCTGTATAATCCAGGAACTGAGTGTGAAATGTAAATATAAGTGTTTACAAGTTTACATATTTTGAATCTTTATTCATTTTCTTATGAATCCATGCTGGGCATTAATTTGTACATTTGATTGTTATGAAATTCTTTGCATTCTGTGCAGGCAAGGGAGAAAACCAAATATGCAACCAATAAAAAAATTAATTCACACTATCCTCAGTATCTGGTATGTCCACCGTGTGCTTGCAAACAAGCTTGGCAGCGGCTCCGCATGGAACGCACAAGTCTCTGAAGGAAACTCCGGGAAATCAAGTCCCATTCACGTGTAAGAGCAGCTTCGAGCTGTTGCAGATTAGCTGGAGAACCTTGCCTGTAGACTCTGCGTCCAAGCTCGTCCCACAGATGTTCTATAGAGGACATGTCTGGTGATAGGGCAGGCCAATCAATCGTCACAATGTTCTGCTGCTGTAGATATTGCTGCGTAATGAATGCGGTGGGCGCACGTGCGTTATCCTGCTGGAGAAGCTGCAAGTCTGGATAATTTGTGAACGCAGGAGCAGCCAGTGCATCCAGAACCTCATCTCGATATGTCACAGTTTTAACATTTCCACGAAAGACGTGAAGAGGCAAGCGATGGTGAAAACTGAATCCTCCCCAAATGTGAATACTGCCACTTCCAAATCGACACGTTGCTCTGCCCATTGCAGGCGCTGCTGACGATGTCTGTGAGTTAAGTTCGTCTTGCAGTAAGGCCTGTATCTCTGAGTTGTCATATGACTGTCATTCGAGAGACTTGCCCACGTCTACCCACTATTGCTCTTGCTGTTTGACTTGCCGGGAGAGAACGATTCCTTAGGTGACTCAGCACAACATGACGATCTTGCGCAGGGGTAGTAACTCGTGGTTGGCCTCTCCAAAGTCTATCCCGGGCACTGCCTGTGGTTCCGTAACTTTCATTGAGACGTACAATAGTGCTGTGGTGGTAATTTATCCTTCTGGCAATGGCCCGCAAGCTCATTCCGGTCTTCAACATACCAATGGCTCGTTGGCGGTAGTTTTCAGATAATCGTGGCATTTCAAGATCATGTACTGGGTGTTTTGTCTCAACGGCCTTTTTATACCGAGTATACTGCCACAACGCGTACACATTTTCAGGGCCATAGCTGTTGGGAATCGTGTTGCACGTGTAACTTTCAATGTTTTCATGTAGTCTGTACACAAACCCGTGGGGTGAATCATGCACTTTCCATTCCAGCAGCCATTCGCTCTCTACCTCATGGCA
Organism: Oreohelix idahoensis; assembly: GCA_024509875.1. Classification (NCBI taxonomy): domain Eukaryota; kingdom Metazoa; phylum Mollusca; class Gastropoda; order Stylommatophora; family Oreohelicidae; genus Oreohelix; species Oreohelix idahoensis. The sequence continues at coordinate 467,503 of JAMPIV010014511.1, forward strand.
AACACGGGGAAAATCCATTCCCACACTCACTTTTTTTTTCCAGCTACTCGGCACCAGTATATATATATAATAGTGGTGCGTTTTTAATGTGCTTCAGTATATATATATATATATATATATATATATATATATATATATATATATATATATATATATATATATATATATATATATATATATATATACTACTCGTCAAAAGTCAAGGGCCACCCTATTATTTTCAATACACTTTTATATGAGCGCATAGAATGATTAAATGAAGAAAGTTTTTAGTAAAAATGGGTGCAATATCTTCCTCTGACAGTCCTCTATGCACGTTAAGCATAAAAACAACTCACCGACAACCATGGTGATCACGTGCAATTTGGTTTGCTGACCATAAATTCACATTTTTAATCTGTTTTTTCAAACTTCCGTACAACCAAACAGATGAAGTAATCGTGTTGATTGACATTCCACGTGCAATGGCGACTTTTCGTGAACAGAGTTCACTCTTAATTTGTTTTACAATCAGCAGACTTAGGGTAGTTTCATCACTTGCAAAAACCATGCCACCGAGAAGAAGTCTTGACACTTTAGAAAGAATGAGGGCTATAGCGTGAGTTGAAAGTGTTTTATCTGCCCGTGAGGTTGCTAGACGGCTTGCAGTGTCATACTCTACTATCCAAAGAATTTTGGAGAGATTTCAGGCCACAGGGATCGCCACCGGCCAGGTCGCCCTAGATGCACCAATAGACATGATGACCGGTACCTCTTGTTGTCAGCCCTGTGCCATCGAACAGTGACTTGTTCCACTCTAAGATGTCAGCTGAGACAAACTGTAAACGTTAATGTCAGTCAAAGCACCATTCGCATACGTTTACATGAATTTGGACTGGCTGCTCAACGTCCTGCAGCCAGAATCCCTCTTACTCCTGCTCATCGCAGAGCTCGTGTTGCTTGGTGTCGCGAGCACATCCGATGGACAAGGCAACAATGGAGTCATGTTCTCTTCACTGATGAATCTCGCTTCACTGTGTCATTCAATGATGGCAGGATTCGAGTTTGGAGACGACCAGGAGAGCAATTTACTGATGACACAATTCGAGAGGTGGATTGTTATGGTAGGGGTTCTGTCATGTTCTGGGAAGGCTTCTACAGACACGGCAGGACCCCACTCTACATCATCCAAGACAACTTGTCCGGCCCAAGATACAAGAACGAAATCTTGAGACCAATTGTTCAGCCTGTTCTGGAGGCCATAGGTGGTAATGCCATCCACCAAGATGATAACGCTCGACCCCATCGAGCTCGTGTGGTGAATGAGTTTATTCAGCAACATGGGATCATCACGATGGGGTGGACAGCTCATTCACCTGACCTTTCTCCAATTGAGCACCTCTGGGATGTCCTTGGTCGAAGATTGTCAACAAATCACCCCCTGCCAATGGATGTTGCACAGCTGACTGCATTTCTGCTTCAGGAATGGCAAGCTGTTCCACAGGATACTCTTCGATACCTTGTGGACTCGATGCGTCTACGCTGTCTTGAATGCCTTGCTGCAAATGGTGGTCATACCCGATTTTGAAATGTCTATTTGTCCAATATCTATTGTGTGACTTTTGAAATGGTGGGTGACACACTTCACAGCTTCATTGCGTTTAAATGTGTGTTTATATTTCTTTACGTGACATGTCAATTTGGTATTCAATAAATGCCGTTTTGACTGATACCATTTTATTACGTTTATATCAGATTTGTTTTATGGTTTCAACCAAGGTTTTTCTAAGTGGCCCTTGACTTTTGACGAGTAGTATATATATATATATATATATATATATATATATATATATATATATATATATATATATATATATATATATATATATATATATATATATATATATATATATATATATATATATAAGATGATAGGAGACTCTTTACAGAGCGATACAACAGGAAGCAATCTGATCATCATCAGAAGTCCCCCCATCCGACAAGTGTTTCGGCCCAATTACTCCTTCACACTCTAAAGGGGGCGGGCCCACTTGGGTCATGACTCCCAAGCGTCTCAGCCTCCTGTTGTCTTGTATCGAAAATGAACCCATTTCACTTATGGTAGCAACTTTTAAATCCACAACGCCAGCCGTGGAGGCAATTGTGAAAGTAACAAAGAGAAGACAAATTATTCCGTTCGTTCCGTCGCCCTTCACAACTAAGGACACACACTGAGACATTAGCACATCCGACGAGCTGCGCGCCGCAAGCCACTGAAATTCTGTACTTGACACTCGATATAGTATACATCGCCTGTTGCCCCAGAGTCGCAGCTCTTTCACTAGTACACCAAAAAAACTCAGCGTTGTGGACTTAGAAAAATTTTGGTGTTTTCCGTACCGCAGCGTTTATTGTCACGATGTCCATCGCCCATTGCGGTTGTTCCACAGCCAGCCTGATGAATTTTCGGCAGTTTCACTAAGCCTCTTCAGTGCCCTTGTTCTAGACTGTCCCTTCAGCCCAACAGTTTCAATAAATCATACACTGATGCAGCCACAAGCCCTCTTGCGCCCACTTCAACCGCCATGACCCTTGCACTGAATCCATCGTGTCTCAGATCCGCGGCCAGATCGCTATACTTGGCCGCTTTGAATGAATGTTGCTCGTCTAATCTGGATTCAAATGGCACGGTCAGTTCAATCAGTATGACCTGAAGCGTTGCTGCAGAATGAAGCACTATATCCGGCGGTCTCCGCGATTTTCTGATACACTCTGGTTATGCCCCCCGTCCAGGTAGGTCTACCGCCATCTCCCAGTCATTTGCACAGTCAAGAAGATATGGTAAACTGCTACCAGGTTTACTCGGTTTGGGGTGTGCTGACTTTCTTGCCCTCAGAAATTATGTGTTTGCGGTGCTCGGCCTGAGTTTGCTATTCGCCTTCATCCTTGCCAGGTCTATTGTCGCAGCAAGCTCATTAAGCACTTTGTTATGGCGCCAAGTGTATCGCCCTTGCCCTAATGCCACCTTACACGCTGAGAGCACGTGTTCAAGTGTCTGCCTCCCCTGGCACAGGGGGCACTGCTCATCATCCGACTTTCCCCATTTCACAAGGTTGGTGGCCGACTGCAGCAGGTCATACATTGATCTAACCACGAAGCTGAGCCTAAGAGGTGCCATATATCATTCCATGTCAAGGACCTTTGCAGGGCTCCTTCCCATGTGGTCCATTGGCCTTGTTGGACCTGCTGCACTGCTTTTTGCAACCTCTTATCATTCTCAGCTCCTCGTATCTCCTGAACTACCATGTCTCTGCGCTTCCTGCTTGATGCCTTGGACCACCAGCGGATGTCACCATGCCCAAATCCCCGTCTATTCGTTTGTGTGTATCCGATTACCTCTCTCAGTTTGAGTGACTCTTCAGCAGCATCAACAGCTTCTTCCACTCTCCACTTCCTTCCCGTTTCAGTGTGGGCTGAATGGACTTAACCACGCCATCAGCTGACTCGCGTAGCATCATTGCAAGCCTTGCTTTTCAAACTTTGTATTCTTCAACAACTGACTTGAAGGGAAGCAGAAGTTTTGACTTTTTGCAGTACAGGGCTACATCTGACAGACCTGGTGGTACCCCTAGCCATTTTCTCATGAACTTGTTGACCTTCTAGTCCTTGTGACAGACAAACTCAGCCGACCCTGAATGACCCTGAAGTGTTGGATGATATAGTACGACCTTCGTAGCGACCCCTTGGATAACATCAGTGCCCCCGAATATTGTAACCTTTCGTCAAACGGGATTTTTTTTTCCTCTGGACTCATTAGCTATGCAACCGTTTTACACGTTTGCTGATTAATATGTGGACAGTTTATCTACCGTTCATTCTGGTCATCGCATTGATTTAAGGAGAGATTAAATCACGCCCATGGACATCTCTTGAGCAATCATATGCAGTATTATTATTAACTTTGCTCAGAGGGGGCGGCGCCAGAATCAAATAGATAGTAGCGACCACGATCAAAGACACAGACGGGGGGATTTAAGGAAAGACTAACGCCACGATCAAACATAGTAGTGGTCCCTGAAACGAGCGACGCAAGTTTCTGCCGGTATTTCGCATCTCCGTGCCAAACGCAGAACCGATCGCAGTGAAAGCGAACGGGGAAAGCCGGAACGGACGCAGCGAACGGCGATACAGAAATCCAGGGGCGGCATCTCTCTTTAGTCTGGCGGTCAGAACCTCCAAAGTGTCCTGAGATCTAAAAAGGTGTCAATTTTCTCATGTGCCACTCATCTTGCAATTAAGCTAGATATATACAGACCACGTAGAAATACACTTTATCACTCGTTGGCCAGACCTTTACAGAAGCACTAGCTATATTTGAAATCTTGCTAGATTATCCCCTGGATTTTTATATATATTTGCAGTGAATTCTATTTCTGTGCAAAACGGTAAAATATATATTGTGTAAAGTGATCAGTGGTCTAGTTCATTCATTCTATTTCACTGGATTTTGTGTTAATTTAAATCTATTAAATTAAACCATCTCAATAGTTCCAGTTGTAAATGTAATGATATATCTGCTATATTATTTCCAAAAAAAGATAATAGAGGCTGAAATGCTTTAATTAACTTTTAAAGTCGCGAAGGAATTTATAATTAATAAATTTAGTTAAGTCCTATAGTTATAGATGTGTGTTTTAACCATTAGAACTCGCGCAGTGTTTATTAAATACATAATTAAATACGTGAATATATATACGAAAGGCGTTCAGAAAGTAATGCACCACATCGTTTTTCTCAGCTAATAATGAAGATAGAAGCATGAAACTTTGCATACTTCAAATATGATATGTGCCAATTGTGTGCACTAAATTGCATTGTAACCGGCCGAATAAAACGGCTGCCCTAAACCGTTGAAATGGAGCGTGTTAGCAACTTGCGTTATAAACAGCTAATTGTGATATAATTTCTCGTTGCAGAGAAGGAAACTGATGTGAATATTCACAAGCGTCTATGTGATGTGTATGGAAGTTTTGCAGTCGACAGGAGTACAGTCAGTCGCTGGGTTCAGAGAATCAAAGAATCAGGAATTGGAGATACGGAGCTGCTTGATCGGCTGCGCTGTGGACGTCCTGCCACAGCAACCAACGCAGAAATGTTGAAATGCGCTGAAGGCATTATTCTTACTGATAGGCTGAATCACTACTCAACAATTGGCCTTACAACTGTCAGTCAGCATTGGTAGTGCAAATGCAGTTATAAAAACTCTCGGATTTTCTAAGGTTTGCGCAAGATGGGTTCCTCGAAGTCTCACAAATGACCACCGATTGCAAAGGCAAGCAATTTCTTCTGAATTGTTGGAGCATTTCAATGCTGATGGAGAGAACTTTTTGGGTAAGATCGTTACAGGCAACGAAACCTTGGCACATCATTTTGAACCTGAGACAAAAAGACAGTCAATGGAGTGGCATCATCCACAATCACCAAGAAGAAAGAAATTCAAGACAATTCCTTCAGCTGGAAAGGTCATGATCACTGTCTTTTAAGACATTGAAGGTGTGATTCTTGTGGACGTTATGCCAAGAGGAGAGACAATCAATTCGCAAGCTACATTAAGACATTGAAAAAACTCAATCAACGTTTTCGCAGAGTTCGGCCGCACAAGAATCCAGCAGACCTGCTTCTCCTTCACGACAATGCGCGCCCTCATACAAGTCTGGCAACACGGGAAGCAGTCACCAAATTCGGTTGGACTGTACTACCCCATCCACCCTATAGTCCCGATTTGGCACCCTCTGATTTTCGTCTATTTGGTCCATTAAGATGCACTCCGTGGGACAAGGTTTGAAGATGATGAAGGATCGATCCATGCAGCGAAGAAATAGCTACATGATCAAGACAAAATCTGGTACGGGCTAGGAATACATGCACTTGTTTCGCGCTGGCATAAAGCCGTACAAAATGATGGGGGTTATGTTGAATAATACCGATGATTATATGACATATCCATGTATATTGTTTGTAAATTTCATGCTTTTTGAATAAACAGCTCATGAGAAAAACGATGTGGTGCATTACTTTCTGAATGCCCCTCGTATATATTTATAAATAGTCTTAACGGGACATTCATCGCGCTTTAGAATGTTATTTGATTTTTCGGTATATTACATGTCTTTTTCTTTCATACAGAGTGATCGTAACCTTTGCGATCCCAGCAATAAAGAAATCATCTTAAAAAACTTCCAGACATATTGATGAAACATTTTTAAAATTAATCTTGTGGCGGTTCAATGCGACCTAGCTATCATAATTACATGAAAGAAAGCCTACCCAAGACTATTTAAAGAACAATCATCATATTAAAAATTACAAATCTGTAAGATAAACTGGAAGTTGAACCGTGCCAGTAGCGATACTTGATTTACTGCCCTACTGTCAGAGAGTACATATTTTCCTGAACTGTGACGGCTTAAGTTTTTCCTCACTGGATTACTAAACTTACCGGTCAGTTACTATCATCACGCATTGAAGGAATTTTACCACAGCGGAAGATTAAAGAGACCACTTCATTTTCACCCCTGTGTCGAACAGTGTCAGTGCCATCCCATAGACTCCTTTTATATAATAAAACACAATAACTCTTAGGCTTCAAGTCAGGCGATAAGTGAGAATAGTTGCTATCAGCAAACCTCGCAACATTTGGGGCGGGACACGGAAGTACCAGACCTTTTCATGGGTTAAGAGAGTAATTGCTGTTTATATAATTCTATTGGAGTGTCTGATGCTGTAATCGGTAAGTGTGTGAATATATGAGTGTGGATCCTCATGCGCGTGTATGAATGACAGGAAATTTAATCTTTTTTTTGTAACCATTTTGTTAACTTGCTTACCTGGTAATATAACCTTCTGTATACCCTGCATTGTTCCTTTAAGTGGGATAGTTGATAATTTGTTAACTCTGTTTAAAACCCCCTCCTTTTCATTTGCTTAGTAAAGGGAAGAACAATTGGGAAGAACAGGATTCTTTCTACCACCCATACCTAATTTTGAAACACCTCTTTCAGAGTAATTAACTTCACTGTTAGGTTAACGTACCTATGTTCCTGATAACTATCTATCTTTGGACTGGGTTTATCTTTGTCTAATAAGCGGGACGGGCTTAGTCGATACCAATCTTCTTCCCTCCCTCCCTACCTTGTTATTTGCATTTTTCTGTACTTAAGATAATTGTTGCTGTAAACACATGATTATTGTAGTGATTGTTTTTTTAACTTTAATAAACAACATAAACTTAATTGTTACTGTGTTGGAATACCCAAAGCCCAAAATTTCCCCTATTTGTTTAATATAGTTTGTATCCACGTCGTCTGTGTGTTTGAAGCACCAAATCGGTGTGAGAGCAGGTGTGCGTCTGGAAACTGGCAAATAATTGTTTGACCATGAGAGCCTGAAGAGTAGATTGAGAGAAACGATTTGTCGTAAATAAGTCTGTCTTTACTCTCCTCCAGCACTCTGTGAAGCAACTATTTACTCTCTACATTTCTATCACTGAGCGTTTCACCATCATTCTACACTCTAAACCGGACCACTATTTCTAAGACTCTTTCTCTCTAAATAAATTTTCGACAATATTTGTGGGCTGGTCCTGGGATCTTGAGCTACATTTGAGGCAATCGCATAGCCGGGATAAAGATATTTTGAGTCTGATCTAAGTCTGGGTCTAACTAGATAGAGTGTGAGTGATCTGTCTTTGTGATTTAGGGAAATAAATAATTAATTACACCCCTAGACAACGCCTTTTAGTATTTGGGTCGTCCACACAGCATATTTACAGGTTGTTTTCTTTCCACAGCAGTAGAAAGTACGGATAATCATAAATTCGGTTAGCTAAATTATCCTCTGGCGGAGAAAATTAAATTTTTTCTTTATAAGATTTGCTGGGATTGCGTGATTGGTTTTACAGTCACTAAAGGTTTTTTTGAAGTTAAAAAGAATTGAGCTTAGCTAAAGACGCCTTGTTCTGACTTTTTAAGTCTAGTTAACATCGTCTCTTCTCATAAATTGTCTTCAGGGGCGAGTTTTGTGACGGAGAATTAAAATTTTAGGGAAAATTTTATTTTTCTTTTAAATTGTTTTAATATAAATTTTTCACTACTGTTAGTAAAAGTAGATTCTTTCTAGTGTAACTTACCATTTTAGTGGCATAGTCGCTTGCGCTAAGAGTCTTAAGTGACAATAATAGCAGCGATAAGTTTGCACATTTCAAATAGGAGGTAACACAAGTAAATATATACTTTGTGTTTTTTTTTCTCGTAGCGAATTTGAGTTTTTTCCCTTCTTGTTCTTTCGTACTATTATCTAGTCATACTATATCTTATTCTTTGACAATGGCAGAGAGGATAAAGATGAGATCCATCCTGAGGCTGGAAGCGAAAGAGGCAGGATTAGACGCAGAAGCGGCGAACCTGTTTATCAACCAGGAACTGGAAATATATGGCTCGGAGCAACAAAGAGCAGAAGCAGAGAGGAAGGAAGAGAAACAAAGAGCAGAAGCTGAGAGGAAGGAAGAAAAAGAGAGAGCAGAGAGGAGAGAAGCACAGGAGAGGGCAGATAGGAAAGAAGCGGAAGAACGCCTATTGGAGCAGAAGAAAATTGAGGCAGAGAACAAGAAAATTGAGGCAGAAATGGAAGCTCACAGGGAGAGAGAGAGAGGAAAAGAAAGCATGAACTGGCGCTTAAGGCTTTATAGAGTCGGGGCGCCTCTACTTCGAATAACGGAGAGCCGTCTTCGCCCCAGTTTCAGTCAATGGACCTCTCCAGCACTCAATCTGCCCAATTAACTGCGATGTCTTTTGCTTTAGAGTCTTTTCCTAGTCCCAATGAGAAAATTGACAGCTATCTAGAAAAATTCGAGAGGCTCGCAAATCTGTATGGGTTAGAGAGTTCCCGCTGGGCACTTAAATTCTCAACGTCATTAAAAAGTACTGCTTATGACGTGTACACAAAGCTGGGAACCAACCAACATGATTACGACATGCTGAAAAAGGCCTTGCTAGAGCGGTTTGAGATGACCGCCCGAAAATTTCTGCAAATGTTCAGAAACAGCCGAAAAGAGAGCATGGAAACATTCCCACAGTTCTCTTCACGTCTCACGGGCTATTTGACAAAGTGCATTGAATTATCTGACCTACCTCTTACATATGACGGACTACTTGAACTTGTTCTGGTCAAACAGATAAAGTCAACTTTGTCAAACGAAACCCGTAGATTTTTGGCTGAACAGGGCACAGTCAGGCTTGAGGACATACTCAATAAGGCAGAACGCTATACCAATGCAATGTCCGAACTTCCCAGCACTAAACGTAAACCCACAGATGAGCCATCTCGTAAACAAAATCTAGAGCAGTCATCCTATTCCTCTAATTCCTCTCAGAATTATAACCAACGAGAAAAAAATACCCAGAGACCTCCCCAGGAAAAATCGAAATTCTACAAAACCCGATACCCCCCTAACAACAATTCTGATCAACCCACCAAGCCTACGTGGCAGCGCGGCCTCCAAGGTCAAGGAAAAGGGAAGACCCCTACACCAGGAACGTCTGATCAGAGCAAACAAACCGGTCCAAACCGCATCGGATGTTTGCATACAGCCTCGAAAGGTAGAGTCAATGTCAGTGATTCTCAACCTGAGGGGGACCGACCCTCAACTCGAGGAACTGTACTTTTGAATGGTACCTCAACAACTTGTCTCTTTGACACCGGACTAAGCTTTAGTTGTATTGTCGCTAGGCAACTAGTCAAACCCGGTCAGGAGACAGAGGAAACCGTCAAACTTAGTGGAGTTTTCAGGAGTGATGCACCCAGGACGCTTCCTATCGCACTGGTAGAAATACACTCTGACTTTGTCAGAGGAGTTATTAAAGCGGCCATTATGGATGATCCTATCTACCCAGTTATCCTGGGATGTAGATATGTGTTTATTGGGAGACCAAAGGAGCCGATTGTGGCAGCGGTAACAACAAGAGGGCAAGCCAAGAAGGAGAGGGAGCCTGCGCCAAATTTGTTGCCGAATGAACTGAAGGAGGCGCAACAAAAGGATCCTACTCTGGAGCCCTGCTTTAGAAAACTGCCCATGGCTAAGGACCCCAGACACAACGGAGACATCTTTTCTAAGGACGACGTATTGTATCATAGAACGGGCAACCCGGACACGGGGAATAACCAGCTCCTAGTACCGACGCAGTATAGAAGCCAGATCTTAGAAATGGGGCACTCTCTTCCCTTTAGCGGACACATGGGACAAAACGCCACTATTCAGCGAATAAAAAACCACTATTGGTGGCCAGGAATGAACTCTGACATTATCAGGTATGTGAAATCCTGCGCCCAGTGCAAACGGGTAGCACCAAAGCACATGACACCCCCAGTACCTATGGGGCAAATGCCAATAGGGGGTACTCCATTTGAACGGGTTGCTGTCGACATCATTGGACCACTGGAAAGGACCAAAAGAAAAAACAGGTTCATCCTGACTTTAGTCGACACTTGCACAATGTGGGCCGAAGCTATACCGCTAACATGCACAGATTCCAAGCATGTCGCAGAAGCCCTCGTGCAAATTTTTACACGGTTGGGATTCCCTCAACAAGTTTTGACGGACAATGGATCCCAATTCTGTAGCCTGTTAATGGAGGAGATCTTTAAGATCTTGAGGGCCAAACATATCCAAACAAGTCCCTATCATCCGGCCGGAAATGGGCTCGTGGAACGTTTTAACGGCACCTTCACCACCATGTTACGTAAGCTGGGTCAGGAGAAACCGGAAGACTGGGACCTATACATATCGGCTGCCTTATTCGCCTACCGAGAGGTACCCCAAGCGTCTACGGGATTCGCGCCAGCTACACTTTTATTTGCCAGACCTTTAAAGGGGCCACTAGAAGCCTTACTTCGGTCCCTGACAGAACAAAAGGCTGACGAGACAGTCGTCTGTGCACGCAAGTATGTATCTGAGCTCAAGGAAAGTCTAAAGCTAGGATGGGATCTAGCTACTACCAACCTTAAGAAAGCCCGCGCTAAACATGCTAAAAGATACAACAAAGCTGCAAAAGAGAGAGAACTACAACCAGGGGAGAAAGTTTTGTTGCTACTTCCAACCGGAAGCAATAAACTTTGCATCGGATGGCAAGGACCCTTTACCGTCCTTAAAAAGATCTCACGTACTAATTACAAGATCTCGATAAAAGGAAAGGAGAAGGTCTTCCACGTAAATCTCCTTAAGAAATATTTGGAGAGACCAGTGCCATCCTCCGAGCATCTCCTGGCTGTCGCCATAGCAACGAAAGACGAGGAAGATGATGATGGTTGCATGGAGTATCCATTGCAACCCACAGAATCCTTTAAAGATGTCAAGTTCGGCGACAATCTCTCACCAGAACAACAAACAGAAACCAGGGCTCTACTAAAACAGTACATTGCAGTCTTAACGAATGTACCTGGTCGAACAAATCTCATTGAATTTGATATGAAATTAACAAATGAGACCCCTGTTCGAACCAGAGTTTACCCCATCCCGTACGCTAAAGCTGATGCACTTCGCGGAGAAACAGACAAGCTGCGTCAGGCAGGAATTATCAGTGAGTCTACATCTCCTTACAGTTCCAGTGTAGTGCTGTTGCAGAAGCCCAATAAGGAAGTTCGGCTGTGTATAGATTACCGGCTGCTAAACGCTGTAACGGAATTCCAGACCGAACCTCTCCAAACTGTTTCTGAGTTGTTCACCAAGCTCAGCAAAGCAAATATTTTCTCCAAGATTGACCTCAGTAAAGGTTATTATCAAATACCAGTCAAGGAGGAAATTAAACCTTTGTTTGCTTTCAGCACTAGTGAAGGACATTACACATTTAATGTGATGCCATTCGGTTTGCATAACGCATCAGGAGTGTTCAAAAGGATGATGAGGAAGCTTCTAGAACCTTTGCAAAGTCCCCATATCCATAATTTTATGGATGACATATTAATTGCATCGGAAACCTACGAAGAACATATTGCTACGGTTGCTATGCTCCTCAGGAGACTACAGGAAACTGGTCTCACAGCCAGACCTAGCAAATGTCTCATCGGGTTTGAACAGTTAGAATTCCTGGGGCATACTATTTCTCACGGATGCAGTTGGTCTATTAAGAAGAACGTGGAGAAAATAGTGGCAGCAAAAACACCCCGAACGAAGAAAGACGTACGTTCCTTCATATCGCTATGTGCATACTATCAGAAGTACATCCAGAACTTCAACGGACTGACGGCACCTCTGACTGACCTCACAAAGAAAGGGCGTCCGGATAAGGTCATGTGGGATCAAAAGTGCGAACACGCATACAGCACTTTGAAAGGACAGTTGTCTGCATACCCCATTTTGAGGTTGCCTGACCTCAAGAAACCTTTTGTATTACGGGTCGACGCGTCAGGTCAGGGCATCGGGTCAACACTGCTTCAAGCCGAGGACAGTGACCTGAACATGCTATTTCCAGTTGCCTATGGCAGTCGGAAATTAAATAAAGCTGAACGGAACTACAGCGTAGTCGAAAGAGAATGCCTTGCTCTGATTGACGGTATCAGACGCCATCATGAGTTTCTCTATGGTTCATCTTTCACAATGCAAACAGACCACGCTCCGTTAGCATTTCTTGGTGCCAATAAAGAATTTAACGCAAGGGTCATGCGTTGGGCCCTTCTTTTAAGCGTTTCTTCTTTCAAAGTGGAATACATTCCGGGAAGACAGAATGTCGGGGCAGATTTCCTGAGTAGAAACTGGACTACGGAGGAAGAGGAGGAAGTTGAAGATACCAATCATCCCAAAGCTACCGTTCAGGGCAGCTTCATCGTCATAAATCAAACATGAAAAGAGGTTTTCATGTCTCAAAAGAGGGACGATTGTGACAGACGAACTCAGCCGACCCTGAATGACCCTGAAGTGTTGGATGATATAGTACGACCTTCGTAGCGACCCCTTGGATAACATCAGTGCCCCCGAATATTGTGACCTTTCGTCAAACGGGATTTTTTTTTCACCTGGACTCATTAGCTATGCAACCGTTCCACACGTTTGCTGATTAATATGTGGACAGTTTATCTACCGTTCATTCTGGTCATCGCATTGATTTAAGGAGAGATTAAATCACGCCCATGGACATCTCTTGAGCAATCATATGCAGTATTTTCATAAACCTGGCCCAGAAGGGGCGGCGCCAGAATCAAACAGATAGTAGCGACCACGATCAAAGACACAGACGGGGGGATTTAAGGAAAGACTAGCGCCACGATCAAACACAGTAGTGGTCCCTGAAACCAGCGACGCAAGTTCCTGCCGGTATTTCGCATCTCCGTGCCAAACGCAGAACCGATCGCAGTGAAAGCGAACGGGGAAAGCCGGAACGGACGCAGCGAACGGCGATACAGAAATCCAGGGGCGGCATCTCTCTTTAGTCTGGCGGTCAGAACCCCCAAAGTGTCCTGAGATCTAAAAAGGTGTCAATTTTCTCATGTGCCACTCATCTTGCAATTAAGTTAGATATATACAGACCACGTAGAAATACACTTTATCACTCGTTGGCCAGACCTTTACAGAAGCATTAGCTATATTTGAAATCTTGCTAGATTATCCATTCGATTTATATATATATTTGCAGTGAATTCTATTTCTGTGCAAAACGGTAAAATGTATATTGTGTAAAGTGATCAGTGGGCTAGTTCATTCATTCTATTTCACTGGATTTTGTGCTAATTTACAGTAAATCTATTAAATTAAACCATCTCAATAGTTCCAGTTGTAAATGTAATGATATATCTGCTATATTATTTCCAAAAAAGATAATAGAGGCTGAAATGCTTTAATTAACTTTTAAAGTCGCGAAGGAATTTATAATTAATAAATTTAGTTAAGTCCTATAGTTATAGATGTGTGTTTTAACCATTAGAACTCGCGCAGTGTTTATTAAATACATAATTAAATACGCGAATATATATATATATATATATATATATATATATATATATATATATATATATATATATATATATATATATATATATATATATATATATATATATGTATATATGTATATATATGTATATATGTATATGTATATATATATATATACGATCCCAGCAATAAAGAAATCATCTTAAAAAACTTCCAGACATATTGATGAAACATTTTTAAATTTAATCTTGTGGCGGTTCAATGCGACCTAGCTATCATAATTACATGAAAGAAAGCCAACCCAAGACTATTTAAAAAACAATCATCATATTAAAAATTACAAATCTGTAAGATAAACTGGAAGTTGAACCGTGCCAGTAGCGATACTTGATTTACTGCCCTACTGTCAGAGAGTACATACTTTCCTGAACTGTGACGGCTTAAGTTTTTCCTCCCTGGATTACTAAACTTACCGGTCAGTTACTATCATCACGCATTGAAGGAATTTTACCATAGCGGAAGATTAAAGAGACCACTTCATTTTCACCCCTGTGTCGAACTGTGTCAGAGCCATCCCATAGACTCCTTTTATATAATAAAACACAATAACTCTTAGGCTTCAAGTCAGGCGATAAGTGAGAATAGTTGCTATCAGCAAACTTCGCAACATCTGGGCGGGACACGTAAGTACCAGACCTTTTCATGGGTCAAGAGTGTAATTGCTGTTTATATAATTCTATTGGAGTGTCTGATGCTGTAATCGGTAAGTGTGTGAATATATGAGTGTGGATCCTCATGCGCGTGTATGAATGACAGGAAATTTAATCTTTTTTTTGTAACCATTTTGTTAACTTGCTTACCTGGTAATATAATTTTCTGTATACCCTGCATTCTTCCTTTAAGTGGGATAGTTGATAATTTGTTAACTCTGTTTAAAACCCCCTCCTTTTCATTTGCTTAGTAAAGGGAAGAACAATTGGGAAGAACAGGATTCTTTCTACCACCCATACCTAATTTGTAAACACCTCTTTCAGAGTAATTAACTTCACTGTTAGGTTAACGTACCTATGTTCCTGATAACTATCTATCTTTGGACTGGGTTTATCTTTGTCTAATAAGCGGGACGGGCTTAGTCGATACCAATCTTCTTCACCCCCTCCCTACCTTGTTATTTGCATTTTTCTATACTTATAATAATTGTTGCTGTAAACACATGATTATTGTAGTGATTGTTTTTTTAACTTTAATAAACAACATAAACTTAATTGTTACTGTGTTGGAATACCCAAAGCCCAAAACTTCCCCTATTTGTTTAATATAGTTTGTATCGACGTCGTCTGTGTGTTTGAAGCACCAAATTGGTGTGAGAGCAGGTGTGCGTCTGGAAACTGGCAAATAATTGTTTGACCAGGAGAGCCTGAAGAGTAGATTGAGAGAAACGATTTGTCGTAAATAAGTCTGTCTTTACTCTCCTCCAGCACTCTGTGAAGCAACTATTTTCTCTTTACATTTCTATCACTGAGCGTTTCACCATCATTCTACACTCTAAACCGGACCACTATTTCTAAGACTCTTTCTCTCTAAATAAATTTACGACAGTCCTCTGTCAGCCATTTCTATTGTCTGTTGCACTGCCTTCGAGTCTTTTAAAGAGGCATCGTTCACCCTGCCAAGACTTTTAACAGGTTCGTCAATGACAGTAGGGATTCTTTGGCTAGAAACCGTGAATATGACCTCTGCTATCTTCCCTTTCCTGACTGATAGGCTTCTCGACTTCTTGGGTTTGAAGCTCATTATGCACCAGCTGACTAGTTCATCCAGGCATGCTAACATCCTCCGGGCCTGATGTTCATCTGATGTCAGAATTGTTGTGTCATCCATGAATGCTTTGAGCGGTGGCATGTGACACATTCCACCGAGCTTTGGGCCTATAGCCATTCCTTCAGCCGCATTGAGGATTACCTGCATAGCCATGACGAATAGTATCGGAGAGATGGTACATCCCATCGCAATTCCAACTTCAAGGCCAATCCACTTCGTTGTGTACTCTCTGGTTGAAAATCTGATAGAAAACCCTGCGAAATACAGCTTCAGCATTGCTGCAATCTCTTGTGGAACATGATACATTTCTAGGGCATGCCACAACATCTGGTGTGGAACGGATCCATAAGCATTCGCTAGATCCAACCAGATTACATGGTGGTTTGTTCTGTCAGACTTTGCCTTTTGGATTGCTTCCCAGATCATTGCGGCATGCTCTAGACATCCTGGTGTACCTGGGATATCTCCTTTCTGAACGATAGTGTCAATGTACCCATTTGCCAGGAGGTATGTAGTGAGTCTTTTCGCCATTACTGAGAAGAATATCTTCCCTTCCACATTGAGTAGTGAGATTGGCCTGAACTGACTGATGTCTGTGAAATTTTGTTCCTTCGGGATGTAGACTCCGTTTGCCTTTCTCCATTCCTTGCTTACGAGTTGGGTTTTCCACGCATTCTTCAGTAAACGGAGCAGTCGTTTGAGAACCTCACGGCATCTTTTATACACCACATATGGAACACCATTAGGACCTGGAGCTGACTTGCACCGAGCTTTCTGGACAATGCTTTCTACCTCTTGCACTGTTGGGGGCTTAGTGTTAAATTCAGCTCCTGGCTTCCCCGGACATTTAAGGCCTACCATGCTGCTGAGGAAGCCACTGACATGAAAACGGATGTCCTGACCGCAAAACAGGATACTAACCAAGATCTGCTTACTCGTAGCAAGCAAGAGGACATGCATACCATCATAGCTGGCAGACGCTGGAGCTAGGTTGGTCATGTCCTCAGAAGAGACCCCGATGCCATCACAAGAACAGCTATGCTTTGGACCCCTGAAGGAAAGCGAAAGAGAGGCCGACCAAAAACAACTTGGCGGAGGACTGTGGAGGCTGAGATGCAAAGAATGAACCAGAGTTGGGGCACTGTATGAAGGATGGCCACCGACCGTGCAAAGTGGAATCAATTTGTTGTTGCCCTACAAGACGCCACTAGGCGTGATGGCCACTGACTGCTTTGACGGTCGGTGGTTAAGGATCGAAGAAGAAGAAGAAGATGCTGCTGAGCGGCTCATCTTTGCGACCATCTGAATATGTCCTTCTAAGGTGTTCTTCCAGGTCTTCTTTCCTGATGTTTAGAGTACCCGACCGTGGCTGCTCAAACAGTTCTTTAGCAAACTTGAAGGGCTCCCTAAAGAATCTTTCTCTATCCCTTCGAGTCTTCCTTCTCTTCCTGCACAACCTTTCCGCTCTACAAAGGGCATTATGTTGGCCTTTCAGGTGCTCCCAAACTTGCCGTAACCCTTCCTTCTCTGTGGCAACTGCGTTCTTGAACAGTTTTCGGGCATGCTTCTTCTGTTTCCTGATTTCATCTACTTTAATTTGTCTTCTACTTTTCCGTGGTGGGTTACTTTCCCTTGCCTCCCTCACACCGAACTCTTTGCGACAGTGCAGATACACTATGTCGCCGAAGATATCCAGCTTCTTCTCCAAAGTTAGCTGCTTCAGGTTGTTATCCAACTCTTTTGCCAAGGTTTCGTCCAGCTGTTCCCAAAGCCCTTTTGCACTGGCAGGTGGAAACTTTATTGCATCTCTCTTCCCGTCCAAGAAGTGTGTGAGATCATCATCTGGCAGATCAACTTGAATAATCCAGGAACAGAGTGTGAAATGTAAATATAAGTGTTTACAAGTTTACATATTTGGAATCTTTATTCATTTTCCTATGAATCCATGCTGGTAATTAATTTGTACATTTGATTGTTACGAAATTAATTGCATTCTGTGCAGGCAAGGGAGAAAAGCAAAAATACAAAAAAATGCACGTGCGTTATCCTGCTGGAGAAGCTGCAAGTCTGGATAATTTGTGAACGTAGGAGCAACCAGTGCATCCAGAACCTCATCTCGATATGTCACAGCATTAACATTTCCACGGAAGACGTGAAGAGGCAAGCGATGGTGAAAACTGAATCATCCCCAAATGTGAATACTGCCACCTCCAAATCGGTTGACACAGCAATCTGCAAAGCGCTCTGCACACCGTCACCAAATCCGCATACGTCCATCAGCAAAGGATATGTTGAATCTGCTCTCGTCTGTGAATAGGACAGCATTCCACTGCAGTCTAGTCCATCTGACATGTTGCTCTGCCCATTGCAGGCGCTGCAGACGATGTCTGTGAGTCAAGTTTGGCCCAACATAAGGTCGTCTTGCAGTAAGGCCTGTATCTCTGAGTCGTCGTATGACTGTCATTCAAGAGACTTGCCCATGTCTACCCACTATTGCTCTTGCTGTTTGACTTGCTGGGAGAGTACGATTCCTTAGGTAACTCAGCACAATATGACGATCTTGCGCAGGGGTAGTAACTCGTGGTTGGCCACTCCGAAGTCTATCCCGGGCACTGCCAGTGGTTCCGTAACGTTCATTGAGACGTACAATAGTGCTGTGGTTGCAATTCATCCTTCTGGCAATGGCCCGCGAGCTCATTCCGGTCTCCAACATACCAATGGCTCGTTGGCGGTCGTTTTCAGATAGTTGTGGCATTTCAAGCACATGTACTGGGTGTTTTGTCTCAACGGCCTTTTTATACCGAGTATACTGTCACAACGTGTACACATTTTCAGGGTCACAGCTGTTGGAATCGTGTTGCACGTGTAACATTCATTGTTTTCATGTAGTCTGTACACAAACCCGTGGGTTGAATCATGCACTTTCCATTCCAGCAACCATTCGCTCTCTACCTCTTGGCAAACACGGGGAAAATCCATTCCCACACCTTTTTTTTTCCAGCTTCTCGGCATCAGTATATATAATAGTGGTGCGTTTTTAATGTGCTTCAGTATATATACTAGCTATCAGGACCCGGCGTTGCCCGAATTTTTCCTAGTAACTGTTTAGGAAATGTCGAAATCAAATTATAACATTTTGATATTTGAGTGAACATGAATTTTAATTTAAGTTGATTCATCATCATCATCAGTTGCCATCTCCACATCGAAGGTTGGCTGTAATGGATCTCCAACGTCTTCTGTCTCTTGTCTTGGTGGTGCACTCTGATAGACTCTTTCCTGTCCATCTCTTGATGTTATCTTCCCACTTATAGCGCTGTCTTCCCCTTGCACGTTTGCCTTCAGCTCTCCCTTCTGTTATGGTCTTCTGCAAGGTGTTATGCCTTTTTATGTGGCCAAAGTATTTTAGCTGCCGAACTTTGATCTCCCTCATTAGTTCTCTTTTCATACCTAGATTTTCTAGGACCTCTTTATTTGTTTTCATCTTTTTCCATGAGATACGCCCCATTCTTCTATATATCCATATCTCAAGAGCCTCAATTCTTTCTTCCAAATGCTTATTCATCGTCCATGTTTCAGCACCATACAGAAATGCAGAATATATATAACACTTTATGATTCTCAGTTTTAATTTGTGAGATAACTGTTTAGATGTCAGTATATGTTTCATGTTGTTGAATGTAGCTCTGGCCATTCCTATTCTCTTCTTGATTTCTGTTTCACATCTGTCATCTTCTGTTATTATATGACCAAGATGTACGTAGCTTTTGACTTGTTCCAGGATTTTCCCATTTACGCTTATCTTTAATGTGGGTTAATCGTCTGTTTTGCTAATTATCATAGTTTTT
Organism: Oreohelix idahoensis; assembly: GCA_024509875.1. Lineage (NCBI taxonomy): Eukaryota > Metazoa > Mollusca > Gastropoda > Stylommatophora > Oreohelicidae > Oreohelix > Oreohelix idahoensis. The sequence continues at coordinate 487,126 of JAMPIV010014511.1, forward strand.
GTTTTCTCAGTATTAATGTCGAGTCCATATTCATGACTTATACTGTTCACTTGCTTCACTAGTTCTTGTAATTCCTGTTCGCTTTCAGATAACAACACGGTATCATCTGCATATCTAAGGTTGTTTATTGACCTTCCACTGATGTTCAGTCCTGGTAGTTGATTACTACTGCTTTAAGTGACTATCCTCCTGCCTTGTTTACAGTAATTGCAAATGCATGCCGCGGTAGCATAGTGGTTAGTGTACTGGCTTCCTAGTTCAGAGGTCTATGGTTCAATCCCCAGATGAGGTGGGATTTTTTTAATGCGCAAACAGCTCCTGGGTCGGCCCAGCCCCCAACTGGGTACCAGAGCAGCTTTGGGAAGGTTAAGGCGGCCGACGTGGTGCTGACCACATCACCTCTAGTGTGCCGATGGTCAAGAAAATATGGGCCTGACACCATATTCCCAATATGCCTCAATGGGCGTGTAACGGGATCCTTTACCTTTTCCTTATTATGGTTCTACCAGAAAAGTGATGTCACTTTTGCTTTTCAATTTGCTTCCAAATTTTTCCAAAATAATATTATTTCTTTTGATGGAATAACAAAAGCAATTTTATTCTGCTTCCGAGTTTTAGCAAGAAGCAAGTTAATAAGACACATTTTCCCTCTCCGACCTGGCGCACCAAGAAAGAATAACCCAACTCAACTTTTATTAACGTTCTTACTTCTGTTTTTTCGTAGCACGTTCTTTTCAAACATATATTTATATACATTATAGCTTGTAAAAAAACAAAAACCTGAATATTATTTTCTGTCATACATACTTCAGATATAAAAGACACAGTGATTGTATTGAGTTGTATTATTTAAACAGACGTTTCTCATTTCGGCGAGACACGATCCATTCAACCGAGACACACAAATAACGCCTGTTATATTTTAATGCACATGTCTAAATAAAGATCTTTCGTTTTGGTGTATTGTTTAGTTTTGAGCTAATTTATTATATTAAGGGCGTGGCTTGCATTTAAAGGATCATCGCATCTGGTTCTAAGCTAGAAGAAGGAATCACGTGACATACTGTGCATTCCACGCCATCCAAGGGGGTTCTCCAAATACGCAGACCTGAAATGCTGTACTCTGGTTTTGCGCTCTCCAAAGGAATTGCCATGCCCTACACAGAGTAATATCTCAGCTCCCCCTGTCCACCATGAGACCACGGTAAGATCCTCCTGTATGCAACCAACAAGTAAAAAACCAGACAATTGAGGCTCAAGTGACTCTTCCTTGCTTTGTGTACAATGTTGGGTTCTCATCTGGTTTCACAACAGGTGAATCCCTGGAAGTGTGTGAATAATTGAAATAAATTAGGGTGTAATTAACTTCACAGACAGGTTCATTTCCCATATGTATACTACAGTCGGCGTCTGTGGCCTAATGGATATGAACGCAGTTTCATAATCCAGGTATACCAGGTTCGAACCCTTCTGTAGGCGGTTTGGTAGCAGATCGCTTTGTGTGGATTTTTAACAATGGTATAAGCGCCGTACCGTTCAGAAAGCAATGGCAAACTACTGAACGAAAAAGAATTGCCTAGAAAAATTACAAACAGCCAATAAAAGCTGGGGTTGATTGCCCCGTCCTGTAAAGGATAAGCAACTAACTTATACTACAGCATTGTGCTTAACTGGCTGTCATAAAAGGATGACTTAAGTTATGCCTGCATGCGAAAAACAACAGTATAAGCGCAGCTCTCCACACTGACTCAGATTTTGTGTTTCAGCAACCTGGAGATTTTGAGGGGAAGGATACCACAGGAATTTTATTGTTAGAGTTCTCGCTGGTATTGACTTTTTTTCATTTGTGTTTTTTTTAATCTGGATTACTCCATGTGCCACATCGGACTTTTACTCACGTGTTATTTCTTTTTAACTTTATATCCTTCAATTACTATTATTATGTTTTTGAGTTGTGAAAATAATCTAAAGTGTTTCCTAATGTTGTTTCATTTGTGAATCTTTTGATTTCTATTTTAGTGAAGACAGACTACATGTGTGTCTTGATCTATCTATCTATCTATCTATCTATCTATCTATCTATCTATCTATCTATCTATCTATCTATCTATCTATCTATCTATCTATCTATCTATCTATCTATCTATCTATCTATCTATCTATCTATCTATCTATCTATCTATCTATCTATCTATCTATCTATCTATCTATCTATCTATCTATCTATCTATCTATCTATCTATCTATCTATCTACCTATCTATCCATCTATCTATCTATCTATCTATCTATCTATCTATCTATCTATCTATCTATCTATCTATCTATCTATCTATCTATCTATCTATCTATCTATCTATCTATCTATCTATCTATCTATCTATCTATCTATCTATCTATCTATCTATCTATCTATCTATCTATCTATCTATCTATCTATCTATCTATCTATCTATCTATCTATCTATCTATCTATCTATCTATCTATCTATCTATCTATCTATCTATCTATCTATCTATCTATCTATCTATCTATCTATCTATCTATCTATCTATCTATCTATCTATCTATCTATCTATCTATCTATCTATCTATCTATCTATCTACCTATCTATCCATCTATCTATCTATCTATCTATCTATCTATCTATCTATCTATCTATCTATCTATCTATCTATCTATCTATCTATCTATCTATCTATCTATCTATTAATGTTTATTTTTATTTATTTTATTTTTACATTCATTATTATTATTATTCTTTTTTAATGTTAAAAACGTACTTTAATTATGATGATTATTGCAAATGTAATATTACTTTTATAATGATAAATGCCTTAATTATGCTTAAAGTAAATGTGAGGATGAAAGGATATAGTATATATGATGAGAGAGAGAGGAAGGGCAGAATGTCAGACGGGCCTGCGTGCCCAATTCTTAACCCTTTGAAAATAAAGTTCGTTCGTTCGTTCTTTCTATTTATCTATGCACAAATTAATTGTAACCATTTACATTAGATTAACCATCTTGGCTACCAAACGTTTACTTTACTTTACTATTTCTACCCTTTTCTCTTAACAAAGGCTGACAGAGTGAGTGACCTCAATTATATTTGTGTAGACTAGGAGTGAAACATAAATAAAATTCAACAGACCGGATGTCTTAAATCATTCTTAAGTACATCTTTATTATCAACCTTGTTTAGCACTATTCTAGCAAGAGTTCTTTAGCTCAACCATTTTCATATTTCTCTCGTAACAAAAGTTGTCATGGATCACTTTCAACTATTTGCTTCAGTTAAGACAACATTGTTTTATCTTTCTTGTTAAACTGGTTATCAAAAAGAGATTAATAAATAATTGTTGAACTTTCACTTACCTGGTGTTGTCCCGTTTTGTGGTGGTACTGTAAGTAAAAAAAAAAATAATATTTTCATTTAAATAACATATTTATGGCTTGTTGTCTGTACAAAACTGGTGTGCTGAAGATTAATATCATTGGGTAGATGTTTAACATGTTGTGATAGATAGCTTCAACGATATACAAATAGTTTGAATGATTATACATATATATATCTATAAGGACCCGGCGTTGCCCGAGTTTTTCCTAGTAACTGTTTAGGAAACTTATGAAATGTCGAAATCAAATTATAATATTTTGATATTCGAGTGAACATGAATTTTAATTTAAGTTAATTACTACTGCTTTAAGTGACTATCCTCCTGCCTTGTTTACAGTAATTGCAAAGGCAAGCCGCACAAAATACTGTTATTCATTATGGTTCTACCTGATGGAGATGGGACTTGGAATAATTAATAATCAAAGCAGTATCAAAATATCGGGTTATTTATACTTGTTACAGTTTAGTAGGAAGTTCTCAAGACTGTAACTGTGTAGACGTTATCCTCAGTAAGAATTGTTTTTTCTAAAATAACCTACTCCTAACCGTAGTCTCAGAAATACCTTTTTGCTCGGAATTTTTATTTGCGTATATACTTTGAATGATCCTATTAAAGTGTTTGAACAGGTAATGTTCATGTTGCCTTGTAGCTGTTTCTGATATGCTACCTAGCGTTTTCTTCTAACTTATTTTATTTAGTTTTTTTAAAATCTCTGTTCTGCCCATCCCTAGATTAATTTGGTATGTATCCGATCTAGTTTTCTTTTCGTCGTTAACTATGCTGTATTTCATTCTGTGCCATTAGGGCGCAGATGTAAGACAGATGATGAATGACAGTATAGCAGATCTGATAACACAGGTTGCCCATAAATTAATCACCCCATTCCGAACTTAAATAAAATCGTTATTTTAGGAGCTATCTTAAAACACATTGTGACAATTAATAACTGTTAAGTCATAATTTAAGTAGGAGTTAAGTGTTGGAGATTTTTATGTACTCGTCTGATTTTTTGTACACGCTAGTAAGCACGCTTTAGTGATGAGATGATTTTTTAGTTGGGGGCTTTGTGCTCTGTAATTTTGGAACATAGCTCAATCTGAGTCTGTGTCAGTTGTTTAAAAATAAAGAAACTGTTCGGAGGTTCTTAGTAGTTTTTTGGGGAAAGGCGGGTGAATTGAGCTCACATCTCAAGCTGCGAGTTGGCTCTTGGATGAATTTTACTGAGCTGGACGGAGATATAAAAATCTCGTGAGTAAGGGATCTGACAGAGCTTCGAGACGGTTGTTTTGTCTCGTTAGTGTGATCAGGATAGATAATATTGAAGTGAAGATAGATAGATTATTGAAGGGAATGTTCTTTCTCCCAGGAGATTTACTATTTTATGCCATGGATTATATTGGCTCATTGATATAACTAGTATTATGATGTATGCGATTCCATTCTTGATGGATTTTTGTACTTACACGAATTATCATTCTAAAGCCTGGATTACGTCGGCTTATATGAACTGTAATGTAAGTTGCGGTGTACGCAACCAAGCTCTGAATATTTAAGATGCTTTGATTTACGATGTTTTCTGCAATCTATTTGCCATGGACTTTGTATACCATTATAACCTGTGACTGTGTGCTGTTCCTGATGTCTACGTTACTGTGACAATAAATTGTATATTGTGAGTTGGAAACCATTGGTCTTACCCGTTGGTCTATTGCTACTATCGTTACTGTGGTGTGGATGAGTGCAACTTTAGTAAACTTAAAGTACCCATGACATTTGTCTATGTCTATACATATTTACACACCTGTCGGCCACCTGTAAGCCCGACCAAAGCTATATTTAATCATCTGTCGGCCGCCTGTAAGCCCAACCAAGGCTGATCGTATTTATCAGCGAATGTATTAACTTTGTCTAACCATGCCAGCCTTACTCACAAAAGTATCTACACAGTAACATAAGTGATGGCCTGTGTGGCCTGTTATAGAGAACATATGTACATTTACATAAGTGTCTATTGATTCTGTACACAAGAAGAAACGTACTGCAAAAATAACACAACTCAAAAAATATTATTTGTTTTGTTTAAGTAGACTACAGTAGTTTAGCCAGTACGTCAGTAAACCAGAATTGTGTAAACTTTCACGTGTGCCCCATTTTTGTAACACGCAGAACATGAAGGCAATAAATGAAGTTAAAGTCTTTTCAATCCAGTACTTTAATTCAATAATGAAATTCATCTTCTTTGCATACACTCTGTTCTTTATGTAGCCCCATAAATAGAACTACAGAAAAATGATTTCCGGTGAGCGATGAGGGCATGGAATAGGGCCATCTCGTCCACACCAACCAGAAAGCAATTTTTTTTTTGGAACCTGCGCGCTTCTAAACCCCAGAATGGAAGTGCCTCGCTTGGCTCAAAGATTACATGGGATTGCATATGCTCAAGCTGAGGCTTGACTAAAGCACGTCTAGAGAGTATGTATCCTTCAAAGTGTTCTCTAATCGAAGAAAACGTGTCCAATCATACCGGTATGGCAGAGAGCACACTACACGTAAATCCTGGGACTCCCGCGTTTGTCTTCAATAAATGCATCTCCATATATGGTAATTTTAGCTTTAGTGAAATTAACGTGGCACCAGTTCCTAAGTTGTGTTAGTAATTACCACAAACCGTTTTAAGATAGCTCCGGTAATAATGCATTTATTAAGGTTCATAATGGGGTGACTAATTTATGGACACTCGGTACAACTGAAATGAAGAAAGTAGTAGAGATAAGGCGAATCTAAGAAAGCGATCACTGGAGCACAATAACAGGGACATACGCTTGTCAGAAAATAAAACACACAAAATATCAGCTCCACGAGACATAGACAAACATATTACCTCCAGTAGGAGCTTGTCGAAGTGTCAAAGAATTGTCAGAATCCCTCACAGCCAGATATCCATGGTCACTAAAATCATTCCCCCTTTCCTCTACGACTACAAACGAGTAAGAATTTGTAATGCCAATAGCAAGAAACAGGCAAACACATTCAGCTAGGAGAAGAACTCTCATAATTGAAAGGTGATTTCTGGAAGCCATTGAGATGTCCTTAAATGAAGTAGTTCTGATTCCACTTGTGATTGTAATCGCTGTAACGAGAAGCCATATGAATAATTACATGTTGTGTTATACAGCAAAATCTTGCTATTAAATCAACAAAAATACAAACAGTTAATGAAATAACATTATGGTGTAATTAACCTAAACAAGTGAGAGGAGTTTGTGTGTTCAGACAGGACATGAAGACGTTTGATCAATATTAAATTTTAATCTAAAATTCCACACGAAAAAATCAGTTTGGTTCCCTTTTGAGATCCCATTAGATATCTACCTCTGTATCTCCTTTATTTAACTTCCTTCGTACTTGTTTCTGAATAAATAGATCCTGATTCCAATATACAAATTATGTAGTGTTATTTTCTGTTTTACTGTATATGCTCCAGTGTGAGTGTATCTATTTGTATTTTCTACAGTAACGGAAATGTGAAATGATTGTAATCACATTCTAGCAGTAAAATCATATGTTATTCGTACTGTTACGGGTTATTTTGTACACCACAATGGGTGTGTTTGTGGAGAGCGTTATTATGCTCAAATAAATTCATATTATACGGAACTACACCGCAATAGGATGTGAAGTGGGCTAATTTATGCAAGCAGACGGTGAAAAAAGTAAGCAGAAGTGAGTGCCGTCTGCTAGGGACTTCTTGGTGTGTGTCTTCAAGAGAGATGACGTTTATGTGTGAGCGCCAGGCTAAAAGTGTGTCCCCATAATTTCTTCTTAACTCTTCTTTGATCTTGGCATTGAGAATGAATGTCAGAGATATGTGGTTGAAAGGGAAGTATTCATGAGTAACTTTTCATTGTATATTTTAGCCATGTCGTGCTAAACCGACAGTGCCGCGGACTTAGACGCTCAGACTGATTATTATATCAAAGTGTAAGAATCGTGATGCCTATTGAAAAGGCCAGCATATACAGTCATTAAGCAGATCTTCAAATAAATAAATAAATAAATAAATAAATAAATATATATATATATATATATATATATATATATATATATATATATATATATATATATATATATATATATATATATATATATATATATATATATATATATATATATATATATATATATATATATATGGAGCTGTGTAATGGGATTAAAAGTTGGAGTCCTATTTTACACAAGAGTGGTGCGTTTATTGAATTTACTTGTTGGCGCTGTGCCCTAGATGTGTTCCTTGTTTTTACGGTTCTACGATATCTCAATACCATTATCATTATCGTACGCTACACATACGTTTTACATTTTAAAATAAAGTGCTTTATGGTATTATCTTGTTGACACCCTGCACGATATGTTTCTTCTATCTAAGCATATCGTATTGGCAGTTGTAATCTAAGCACTTTTTAATTACTAAATATTTTAGAAGATCTAATTAAGTGAAATTTATAAGAAAGAATATCAAAGCATGTTAAACCGGGGTTTTCTGTCACGTTTCCTGTGCACATGTATAGCCCTTGTCCTCAAGCAATTATGACATTATTTACGCAATGTATACACATTTATTTCATTAATATTATTTTGTTCATTTGCTGCCTACGCTGTTAGGGACAATGATTGTTCTAGGCCAACAATCCTCGAGTTTTGATTGGTGTCAAGGTCAATGTAGTCCCATATTGCATTATGAGTGTTGCATGCATATTTTTGACGCACATATTACAAAAAAATCGATATGGTTATTTAATATGGGAAAAATATAGTCATGCATCCATCTGTGTATGAAAATGCTGTTTATTGTAAAAGCGAGATAATCCATGTTTGATTCACACTTTTGATTATAGGAGTAATCGGTCTGGATATCGATCCAGCGCAAGAATAGTACGCTTGCGTTTGTACTTAATTTTAGGGCCAGAAAATATATTAATTTGCTTATTGTGTTTATGGCCTGAATTCATATGTATTACATATTATTAGTACAAGTAGAATCAGTCCTATATTGTATATTTTGGATGGGTATGAGGGACTAGATTCTTGTTAGCGGAAGTATGAGTTGTCTTACCAAGTCGTGATGAGTTCCGATGTACTGCTAAGAATGGCGGGGTACGTTTTTCAAGAGCTGGTCCCTTCGTCAAGAAAAAATGTCTTACGAAGTGGTTTTTTCTTCTGGAGGAGATAGTGTCTCTACGATAGTTTGTGTTAGAGACTCTCCTTATGTCAGTATATAGATGATTCGGACTCCAGGTAAACCCAGCTCGTATTTTTGATGATCTCTCGTCGGTTAGGCCTAGCTTGACTTTTGGGTGCTTCGATATGCTAGTGTCGTGTTTTGTATCGACGAAGATGACAGATTTTCCTGCAGCGGTTATGGCTACGTGAACTAACCTGATCACCGTAGTGCTGCATGGAACCATTCATGAAATCCTTTATATATCCATTGTAAATTAACTTTGGCTGATATTCTTCCTATGAATGAGTGAACGACAACTCAGGAAGGTAGCCATGTTGGATTTCGGTCATCGTCTGTTTTGATCACTGCCAAGAGAACAGATTATTTATCTTATTATCGGACAGTGACAGAGAGATCTCAATCCTGCTAGAAACCCCCTTTTCGTGGTTTCATAAGATGATGTATCATGACATTGAACTTTGATGTACTACCCATTATTTCTGCATGTGTCATGACTTCAGATCTGCTATGTATACCTACAAATTGTTATGTCAACAAAGCCTGATGTACTCGTATGTCCCAGTGTGTACGTCTGAATAAATTGAGTAAACTAAGATTCCAGCAGTCTGCATTGGTGCCTTGTAGACACATGTGTATGAGTGATTATATTGGTCAGCACCCGAACAGTACACCATTCGCGGTAATCACACTCTACACTACTACTTCATACATACACCATCCTGCGTCGGCTGAAGTGACCAAGTTTAGGGCCTGCTTCCCCTGGAGCCTTTGCCTTCCCTAACTCAGGACTAGGGTGAGTTACCCATTTACAGCTGGGTAGACTGGAGCATGCCTGATCTCAACAACAACACACCACTCTTCCTTACAGAGCAGACAGACTGATACTTTACAGTGGTGTACTACAGGTGTAGTAAGAAATAACGTCTTTACAGTGGCGAGCCAGATTCCTGGGTCCAGCTTACGCAGTTTTGTGTTGAGAATCACAGTTTACAGCTGAAAGAACATTTGTTTGAACACATCAACACCAGTAGGACAGCTTGACCTGTATTACCGATAGGATGCTGTATCTAGGTCAGCACTTGTTGACAGTTTTTCGCTGTACAGACAGTATTACACAGGACAGTGGTATCAAGTGTAGAAAATATCTGGAGCAATATTGTTGACATTTCTCAATGTACAGAAGAATCGCAGTGTTGCTGAATAAAGTGCATAGTTCATCGTGGGATCTTCATATGCTCAACAGAGAAAAAATTGACAGTGTAATAGATTTAAACTTAAGTCTATTACTGAATAAAGTGGCAAGTTAGTATTATTTAAATAAACTGTGCCTACTTTACAACACTATACTGGCAACACATTCCATTCATGACATAAAATGATATTGTATGCTATATGCTATTTATGCTTACATGTTATTTGTTGTGTATTAAATTAGTTTATATTCTGTGTGACTAGAACAGGAAATACCGAGTAATATTGGTCTTGTTCTGGCGTTCGATAGGGAGCAATTTCTTAATTGAAATTTGCTTGCAACATAGTTTGCAAATATTTGGTTAGTTGTGACGACTGTTTCATATTTGTATTTGTAACATTTTTTGTGTTCCTTAGTTTTGTTTGATTTGTTTGTATAATTGTAGGTCTCATCTTTCCTTTCATTTCAGTTTTTTACACCCTTATGTTTATACACTGTAGCGTTATTTGTCTTGTTATCTTATGGCAGTTATCATCACAGGTTCTGTGATCATTTTTTTCATTTCCCCTATTTAATTTAATTTGATCTCTGCAAATGTTTTCAGATTGTCTTTTCTTGTTTGTCATTTGTAATGTCTGTAGTTGACATATGACGTATAGTGGTATACACTGATAGTATAGTACAGATCAGCACTTTCTGATTGTTATTGGAAAAGGGAAATTTTTTTTTTCCACAGGTACTCAAGTGATCTTTGATTACATTGAGATATACAAGACCTTTGTAAGGCTTGTCTCCCAAAGTTATTGGTAAAGGGAAATATTTTTTTTCCACAGGTACTCAAGTGATCTTTGATTACAGTGAGGTATACAAGACCTTTGTAAGGCTTGTCCCCACAGTATTTGAGATACAATTATTGTTGTCCACAGGTACTCAAGTTATCATTGGTTATTGTAAACCATACAAGTTTGGACTAAGACTAAGTCTAAGGTATAGACTTGTCTCCCATTAACAAAGAGAGTAATTTATTTACTTTTTCAGGTTTCTGATTTAAGAAGACAATATGTCTACCTTAGATTATTTCATTACACTAGGAAAATCTTTTGATAAGACTGGAAAAGACTTAGAACAATGGGCTGTTGCTCAATATGACAAAGCATTAGCTGCAGAAGAGAAAAAAATTGCTGCTGCTGTTGAAGAAAAAAAAATTGCTGCTGAGGAAAAAAAAGCTGCGGCTGAGGAGAGAAGACTTCAAATAGAAGAAAAAAAAAGCTGCTGCAGAAGAAAGGAAAGCCTTAGCTAAAGAAAAAAGATTAGAAAAAGAAGCTGATACTGCTGCTGAACTTAAGAAATTGCAGATGCAAGTGGAGGAAAGGAGATTTGAGGCAGAACAGAAGAAATTAGAAGCTGCTGCAGAGCAGAGAAAATTAGAAGTTGCTGCAGAACAGAAAAAATTAGAAGCTGCTGCAGAACAGAAAAAACTAGAAGTTGCTGCTGCTGCAGAACAGAAAAAACTAGAAGCTGCTGCAGAACAGAAAAGATTAGATAGAGAAGCTGAAGAGAGAAAAGCAATAAGAGAACATGAGTTTGAATTAGAGAAATTAAAATTGACATGTATGAGTAATGTTAATCAGGCATCTGGTGGTAATGGTAAACCCTTTGTGTACAAGGTCAAAGTACCAGCGTTTAACCCTACCAGTGATGACATAACATTTTGGCTTTCTAGATTTGAACGGGCTTGTCGATCTCATAATGTTGACAAATCACAGTATGTGAATCAGTTGTCTGAAAATCTAAAAGGGGAGTCTCTGAGTAAGTTATATTTTGTTGAAGAGGCCGACAAAGACAATTATGATGCTGTTAGGGCAGCTTTGATAAAGAGATATCAGCTGTCTGAGGAAGGTTACCGTCTTTTGTTTAAAACAATGAGACCTGAGGTAGGTGTAGAATTCTCAGATTTCATCTCAAAAGCACGAATTACACTTTCACGATGGATTGAATTATCCAAAACAGAGAAAACATTTGATGGTCTTACAGATTTATTGCTAAGAGACAAGGTCATGTCTTCTGTAAATAAATCATTCCTAGAGTTCTTACATGAGCGTAAACCTAGTACAATAAAGCAAATGGAAGAATATTGTGACCAGTATGCCACGGCACACCCTGACATGATTCTTAGTAACTCTAACATTAAAGAGAGTATGCCAGTTGCTTCGGCAACAGAATATAATCAGAATTACTCACACAAATTCCAAGGAGCTAAAAATAAATTTGATAAAAAGGTTAATTGGAATAAGTATCAAAACCAAGATAACCACTCAAATCAGGGTTCTTCTTCGAAGAACTGGAATCGGGCTGATAGTCCTCGACACGCGAGGGGTACCCATAATGTTAGAAATTCTCGGAAAGGGAGTAGCTATAGGAACTACCCAAGTGCTTCATGGAGACAAAAGAAACAATATTACAGGGATACTCAATATAACGAGCATGATGATTATGATCATGAATATTATGATTCAAACCCAAATAGGGGTTATAACAGAGGCAATAATAATTATAGAGACAATTATAACCGAGGTAGATCACAACACAAAAGACATGGTAAATCTTATTACCAGGCTAACTCTGCACAACAGGAGTTCCACGACACCGATAATCAGAATAATGATAAAAAAGACTCCAATAGTGTAGCAAATTCCGCTTTCGATTTTGCTAGAGCATCTGAGTGTTCGCAATGCAAAACATTATTCGATCCAACCACAGTTTCTACTTTAAGCTGCGGTCACCCACTTCCCGCTCTCCATGCGTCAATTGCGCATAATGGAAGGGGTGCTCTTGTCTTTAATAGGGGCCTAATAGATGGTACTCCGGTATCAATTCTTTTCGACTCGGGGTGCACTACCATTGGAGTGAGGCAATCACTCGTAAATCCTTCTCGAGCTACGGGCAATATAGTCAAATGTGTAACATTTGGTGGCACATTGGAGAAGTACTCCACTGCCATTATCAATATTGCTACACCGTTCTTTACAGGAGAGGTGCAAGCATGTCTCTTGCCGAATCCGATCGCTGATCTTATCATCGGTCGCATTCATGGAGTGAAAGAATGCACTCCACAGCAAATCTCTAATTGGGAAAATGTTAATATGCAATCTGCTAATGCAGTAATCACTAGGGCTCAAGCTCTCAATATGCCACAATCTTCACATTCTGAAGATAATGATGCGCAGATCCAAGATGATCCCTTGGAGATTTCACACGATTCCTTTATTAAACAGCAGGAAGATGATCCTACTCTAAAGAAATTCTTTACTCTGGCAACAAAAGGTGATCCGAATAAGGATACAAATCGTAAATCTTGGATTACGATGAAGAATGGCGTACTTGTACGTATGGTACAAGACTCCGCTAAGTCCATTCATTCTCAAATCCTTGTGCCTAAAAATATGAGAGTTAAAATTTTACAGCACGCTCATGATTCGCAGTGTGCTGGACATATGGGTTTTTCCCGTACTAAAGCTAGAGTTCTTCAATCTTTCTTTTGGCCTGCTGTGAATAAGGACATACGAATCTATTGTCGATCTTGTAAAGTATGTCAAGAGATTAAATCCAGAGGTCCACGCCATGATGCACCTATTCAGGCTGCAGACATTCCCATTCGGCCATTTCAAAAAATGGCGATAGACATCATTGGTCCATTTAAGATAAAGTCTGCTAGAGGACACCAATTTATTCTGACGTGTGTTGATATGTGCACACGTTGGCCGGAGGCTGTTCCTCTAAAGAGCATAACTACTGCTGATGTCGCAGATGCTCTTTGGTTAATATTTTCTCGTCTGGGGTTTCCAGCAGAAATATTATCCGACCATGGTACCCAACTTATATCGGATACCATGTCTCAAGTAATGTCGACTCTGAAGATAGAGAGATCGCTGAGTAGTATTTATCATCCTATGTCCAATGGGATGGTGGAACGTTTGAATAGAACTCTGAAAAACCTACTAGGTAAGATAACAGAAGATCATCCTCAGGATTGGGATAGGGTTTTACCCGCGGCTCTCTTTGCATATAGAGAGGTCGCCAACGAACATACAGGATTTTCTCCCTTTGAACTTGTCTTTGGCGCGAAACCGCGAGGTCCTATGTCCTTACTTCATGATCTTATAACTGCTGATAATATTGTCGATGACACAAAATCCTCTTATGAATATGTCATCGCACTTAGACACAAGATTATTGAAGCATGCAAATTGGCAACTGCTTCTTCTGAATTTGCGAAACAGAAGGCAAGGGAATTTGCCAATAAAAAGAGATGTTTGCGTCAACTTTGTCCAGGTGACAAAGCATTTGTCTTGCTACCTTGTAGGGAAAATAGACTTCTCATTTCTTGGAAAGGTCCGTACGATATAATATCAAAGGTTTCCGATGTTGACTATATCGTCGATATTGACGGGAAGCGTAAAACCTTCCACATCAACATGCTCACGGAATTCCATGAACGTCCTGATTATTTACAACCTGTTTTCCAGGCAACGGACGATTTTCCAGTCCAACATGGACAGTACTCATCTCTGTCAGTAATACAGGATGAGGAAACGAGTTTCTCGGATGTAAATTTACCTTTTCCAATGATTCCTCTTCACTCTAATGAATCATGGAAAGATGTTGCAATTTCTCCAGAATTATCTCCAGGAGAGCAGAAACAAGTTTCTACTATGTTAGAACAATTTCAGGATGTCCTTACTGACATTCCTGGTCAAACGGATGTCATTCAACATGACATTATTCTTACTGACCATAGTCCTATAAGAGTCAGACCGTATCCTATCCCGATACATTTCCAAGCACAGGTAGAGAAAGAGTTAGATGAGATGATAGAGTTAAAAATTATTGAACCATCCACATCAGCATATTCTTCGCCGATGGTTATAGTACGGAAAAAAGACAATAACATACGTCTTTGCGTGGATTATCGCAAATTGAATCAAGTGACTAAATTCGATGCTGAACCTATGCCTTTACTAGAAGAGCTACTTACGAGACTATCGAATTCTCACTTCTTTACTAAACTCGATTTGTCTAAGGGATATTGGCAAGTTCCACTATCCGAACACGCCAAACCGTTTACTGCTTTTTCGACGCCTAGGGGTCTATTCCAATGGAATTTCATGCCTTTCGGTCTTATGAACGCCCCTGCTACATTTGTACGCATGATGCGTCGAATCCTATCTCATCGCTCAGATGTCATTGCGTATCTTGATGACATCTGTCTTTTCAGTGATACTTGGAACGATCACTATAATGGTATAAATGAACTATTGTCTATCTTACGCGAGCATAACCTGACAGCGAAACCATCGAAAGCATGTATTGGTTTTAGCGAAATATCTTTCTTAGGACACCGTGTTGGTCATGGGTTCCTAAAAACAGAAGACCATAATACAAGTAAGATACTTAACATTTCTATTCCTAAGACTAAAAAGCAAGTACGAAGTCTCTTAGGTCTAATACAATTTTATGGACGATTCATACCGAATCTGTCCTCCATTATGTCACCTCTTTCTTCCTTGCTAAAGAAAGGGTCTCCTAATGTAGTCCATTGGACTCAAGAATGTCAATCCTCTTTGGATAAGGTAAAACTATGTTTTCTACTTCACCTATCCTAGTATTACCTTCTAAGGATAAGACATTTATTCTTCGTAGTGACGCTTCATCCACCGGGATTGGAGCTGCACTAATGCAAGAGTACTCTGGAACTCTGCATCCTGTGATGTATATTTCTCGGAAATTAAATGCCGCAGAGAAGAATTACTCGGTCCTAGACCGTGAATTATTGGCTATGGTTTGGTCAATCCTTAAACTACAAAGATTTCTTCTGGGCGCGCATTTCATTGTGGAAACTGACCAGAAAGCTCTTACGGCTATTCAGAGTAAAAATCTGAAGAGCGCGAGATCAACGCGATACGCGATTGCTCTACAGCCATTTCATTTTTCGGTGCGAGCTATCCGTGGGTCAGAAAATGTGATGGCAGATATTTTGTCTAGATGCCCACATGATTCATAACTGTTATACAGCTTTGATACAATTGTTTCTATGTTGAAATGTGTACACATATGTAATATATCATATATTGATTGTAACACTACTTAGCGGTTCATGGATATTTATTCACCGCTGATTTTTTCAATGTTTTTCGTCTTTGATGATCATGATGTTAAGATATCTTAGATGGAATTTATGTATAAACTAATGTGGAAATTGTGTCATTGCTAATATTGTAGTATGCGTTGGTGACACCTCTCTGGAAATATTAATACTTAGAGAAGTGCTTTCTCTAAGGTCATAAAACTTATGCTTATCATCTGCGCATTGTTATTGGTGCGTTGTGAGCCTATTGTATGTTGCTCCTAGATGTATTTCAAAAAAAAAATGTACCATTTTTTTTTTTCCGGGGGGTGTGGTAATCTGTTGCGTGCATATTTTTGACGCACATATTACAAAAAAAATCGATATGGTTATTTAATATGGGAAAAATATAGTCATGCATCCATCTGTGTATGAAAATGCTGTTTATTGTAAAAGCGAGATAATCCATGTTTGATTCACACTTTTGATTATAGGAGTAATCGGTCTGGATATCGATCCAGCGCAAGAATAGTACGCTTGCGTTTGTACTTAATTTTAGGGCCAGAAAATATATTAATTTGCTTATTGTGTTTATGGCCTGAATTCATATGTATTACATATTATTAGTACAAGTAGAATCAGTCCTATATTGTATATTTTGGATGGGTATGAGGGACTAGATTCTTGTTAGCGGAAGTATGAGTTGTCTTAACAAGTCGTGATGAGTTCCGATGTACTGCTAAGAATGGCGGGGTACGTTTTTCAAGAGCTGGTCCCTTCGTCAAGAAAAAAATGTCTTACGAAGTGGTTTTTTTCTTCTGGAGGAGATAGTGTCTCTACGATAGTTTGTGTTAGAGACTCTCCTTATGTCAGTATATAGATGATTCGGACTCCAGGTAAACCCAGCTCGTATTTTTGATGATCTCTCGTCGGTTAGGCCTAGCTTGACTTTTGGGTGCTTCGATATGCTAGTGTCGTGTTTTGTATCGACGAAGATGACAGATTTTCCTGCAGCGGTTATGGCTACGTGAACTAACCTGATCACCGTAGTGCTGCATGGAACCATTCATGAAATCCTTTATATATCCATTGTAAATTAACTTTGGCTGATATTCTTCCTATGAATGAGTGAACGACAACTCAGGAAGGTAGCCATGTTGGATTTCGGTCATCGTCTGTTTTGATCACTGCCAAGAGAACAGATTATTTATCTTATTATCGGACAGTGACAGAGAGATCTCAATCCTGCTAGAAACCCCCTTTTCGTGGTTTCATAAGATGATGTATCATGACATTGAACTTTGATGTACTACCCATTATTTCTGCATGTGTCATGACTTCAGATCTGCTATGTATACCTACAAATTGTTATGTCAACAAAGCCTGATGTACTCGTATGTCCCAGTGTGTACGTCTGAATAAATTGAGTAAACTAAGATTCCAGCAGTCTGCATTGGTGCCTTGTAGACACATGTGTATGAGTGATTATATTGGTCAGCACACGAACAGTACACCATTCGCGGTAATCACACTCTACACTACTACTTCATACATACACCATCCTGCGTCGGCTGAAGTGACCAAGTTTAGGGCCTGCTTCCCCTGGAGCCTTTGCCTTCCCTAACTCAGGACTAGGGTGAGTTACCCATTTACAGCTGGGTAGACTGGAGCATGCCTGATCTCAACAACACACCACTCTTCCTTACAGAGCAGACAGACTGATACTTTACAGTGGTGTACTACAGGTGTAGTAAGAAATAACGTCTTTACAGTGGCGAGCCAGATTCCTGGGTCCAGCTTACGCAGTTTTGTGTTGAGAATCACAGTTTACAGCTGAAAGAACATTTGTTTGAACACATCAACACCAGTAGGACAGCTTGACCTGTATTACCGATAGGATGCTGTATCTAGGTCAGCACTTGTTGACAGTTTTTCGCTGTACAGACAGTATTACACAGGACAGTGGTATCAAGTGTAGAAAATATCTGGAGCAATATTGTTGACATTTCTCAATGTACAGAAGAATCGCAGTGTTGCTGAATAAAGTGCATAGTTCATCGTGGGATCTTCATATGCTCAACAGAGAAAAAATTGACAGTGTAATAGTTTAAACTTAAGTCTATTACTGAATAAAGTGGCAAGTTAGTATTATTTAAATAAACTGTGCCTACTTTACAACACTATACTGGCAACACATTCCATTCATGACATAAAATGATATTGTATGCTATATGCTATTTATGCTTACATGTTATTTGTTGTGTATTAAATTAGTTTATATTCTGTGTGACTAGAACAGGAAATACCGAGTAATATTGGTCTTGTTCTGGCGTTCGATAGGGAGCAATTTCTTAATTGAAATTTGCTTGCAACATAGTTTGCAAATATTTGGTTAGTTGTGACGACTGTTTCATATTTGTATTTGTAACATTTTTTGTGTTCCTTAGTTTTGTTTGATTTGTTTGTATAATTGTAGGTCTCATCTTTCCTTTCATTTCAGTTTTTTTACACCCTTATGTTTATACACTGTAGCGTTATTTGTCTTGTTATCTTATGGCAGTTATCATCACAGGTTCTGTGATCATTTTTTTCATTTCCCCTATTTAATTTAATTTGATCTCTGCAAATGTTTTCAGATTGTCTTTTCTTGTTTGTCATTTGTAATGTCTGTAGTTGACATATGACGTATAGTGGTATACACTGATAGTATAGTACAGATCAGTACTTTCTGATTGTTATTGGAAAAGGGAAATTTTTTTTTTCCACAGGTACTCAAGTGATCTTTGATTACATTGAGGTATACAAGACCTTTGTAAGGCTTGTCTCCCAAAGTTATTGGAAAAGGGAAAAATTTTTTTTTCCACAGGTACTCAAGTGATCTTTGATTACATTGAGGTATACAAGACCTTTGTAAGGCTTGTCTCCCAAAGTTATTGGTAAAGGGAAATATTTTTTTCCACAGGTACTCAAGTGATCTTTGATTACAGTGAGGTATACAAGACCTTTGTAAGGCTTGTCCCCACAGTATTTGAGATACAATTATTGTTGTCCACAGGTACTCAAGTTATCATTGGTTATTGTAAACCATACAAGTTTGGACTAAGACTAAGTCTAAGGTATAGACTTGTCTCCCATTAACAAAGAGAGTAATTTATTTACTTTTTCAGGTTTCTGATTTAAGAAGACAATATGTCTACCTTAGATTATTTCATTACACTAGGAAAATCTTTTGATAAGACTGGAAAAGACTTAGAACAATGGGCTGTTGCTCAATATGACAAAGCATTAGCTGCAGAAGAGAAAAAAATTGCTGCTGCTGTTGAAGAAAAAAAAATTGCTGCTGAGGAAAAAAAAGCTGCGGCTGAGGAGAGAAGACTTCAAATAGAAGAAAAAAAAGCTGCTGCAGAAGAAAGGAAAGCCTTAGCTGAAGAAAAAAGATTAGAAAAAGAAGCTGATACTGCTGCTGAACTTAAGAAATTGCAGATGCAAGTGGAGGAAAGGAGATTTGAGGCAGAACAGAAGAAATTAGAAGCTGCTGCAGAACAGAAAAAACTAGAAGTTGCTGCTGCAGAACAGAAAAAATTAGAAGCTGCTGCAGAACAGAAAAAACTAGAAGTTGCTGCTGCTGCAGAACAAAAAAAACTAGAAGCTGCTGCAGAACAGAAAAGATTAGATAGAGAAGCTGAAGAGAGAAAAGCAATAAGAGAACATGAGTTTGAATTAGAGAAATTAAAATTGACATGTATGAGTAATGTTAATCAGGCATCTGGTGGTAATGGTAAACCCTTTGTGTACAAGGTCAAAGTACCAGCGTTTAACCCTACCAGTGATGACATAACATTTTGGCTTTCTAGATTTGAACGGGCTTGTCGATCTCATAATGTTGACAAATCACAGTATGTGAATCAGTTGTCTGAAAATCTAAAAGGGGAGTCTCTGAGTAAGTTATATTTTTGTTGAAGAGGCCGACAAAGACAATTATGATGCTGTTAGGGCAGCTTTGATAAAGAGATATCAGCTGTCTGAGGAAGGTTACCGTCTTTTGTTTAAAACAATGAGACCTGAGGTAGGTGTAGAATTCTCAGATTTCATCTCAAAAGCACGAATTACACTTTCACGATGGATTGAATTATCCAAAACAGAGAAAACATTTGATGGTCTTACAGATTTATTGCTAAGAGACAAGGTCATGTCTTCTGTAAATAAATCATTCCTAGAGTTCTTACATGAGCGTAAACCTAGTACAATAAAGCAAATGGAAGAATATTGTGACCAGTATGCCACGGCACACCCTGACATGATTCTTAGTAACTCTAACATTAAAGAGAGTATGCCAGTTGCTTCGGCAACAGAATATAATCAGAATTACTCACACAAATTCCAAGGAGCTAAAAATAAATTTGATAAAAAGGTTAATTGGAATAAGTATCAAAACCAAGATAACCACTCAAATCAGGGTTCTTCTTCGAAGAACTGGAATCGGGCTGATAGTCCTCGACACGCGAGGGGTACCCATAATGTTAGAAATTCTCGGAAAGGGAGTAGCTATAGGAACTACCCAAGTGCTTCATGGAGACAAAAGAAACAATATTACAGGGATACTCAATATAACGAGCATGATGATTATGATCATGAATATTATGATTCAAACCCAAATAGGGGTTATAACAGAGGCAATAATAATTATAGAGACAATTATAACCGAGGTAGATCACAACACAAAAGACATGGTAAATCTTATTACCAGGCTAACTCTGCACAACAGGAGTTCCACGACACCGATAATCAGAATAATGATAAAAAAGACTCCAATAGTGTAGCAAATTCCGCTTTCGATTTTGCTAGAGCATCTGAGTGTTCGCAATGCAAAACATTATTCGATCCAACCACAGTTTCTACTTTAAGCTGCGGTCACCCACTTCCCGCTCTCCATGCGTCAATTGCGCATAATGGAAGGGGTGCTCTTGTCTTTAATAGGGGCCTAATAGATGGTACTCCGGTATCAATTCTTTTCGACTCGGGGTGCACTACCATTGGAGTGAGGCAATCACTCGTAAATCCTTCTCGAGCTACGGGCAATATAGTCAAATGTGTAACATTTGGTGGCACATTGGAGAAGTACTCCACTGCCATTATCAATATTGCTACACCGTTCTTTACAGGAGAGGTGCAAGCATGTCTCTTGCCGAATCCGATCGCTGATCTTATCATCGGTCGCATTCATGGAGTGAAAGAATGCACTCCACAGCAAATCTCTAATTGGGAAAATGTTAATATGCAATCTGCTAATGCAGTAATCACTAGGGCTCAAGCTCTCAATATGCCACAATCTTCACATTCTGAAGATAATGATGCGCAGATCCAAGATGATCCCTTGGAGATTTCACACGATTCCTTTATTAAACAGCAGGAAGATGATCCTACTCTAAAGAAATTCTTTACTCTGGCAACAAAAGGTGATCCGAATAAGGATACAAATCGTAAATCTTGGATTACGATGAAGAATGGCGTACTTGTACGTATGGTACAAGACTCCGCTAAGTCCATTCATTCTCAAATCCTTGTGCCTAAAAATATGAGAGTTAAAATTTTACAGCACGCTCATGATTCGCAGTGTGCTGGACATATGGGTTTTTTCCCGTACTAAAGCTAGAGTTCTTCAATCTTTCTTTTGGCCTGCTGTGAATAAGGACATACGAATCTATTGTCGATCTTGTAAAGTATGTCAAGAGATTAAATCCAGAGGTCCACGCCATGATGCACCTATTCAGGCTGCAGACATTCCCATTCGGCCATTTCAAAAAATGGCGATAGACATCATTGGTCCATTTAAGATAAAGTCTGCTAGAGGACACCAATTTATTCTGACGTGTGTTGATATGTGCACACGTTGGCCGGAGGCTGTTCCTCTAAAGAGCATAACTACTGCTGATGTCGCAGATGCTCTTTGGTTAATATTTTCTCGTCTGGGGTTTCCAGCAGAAATATTATCCGACCATGGTACCCAACTTATATCGGATACCATGTCTCAAGTAATGTCGACTCTGAAGATAGAGAGATCGCTGAGTAGTATTTATCATCCTATGTCCAATGGGATGGTGGAACGTTTGAATAGAACTCTGAAAAAACCTACTAGGTAAGATAACAGAAGATCATCCTCAGGATTGGGATAGGGTTTTACCCGCGGCTCTCTTTGCATATAGAGAGGTCGCCAACGAACATACAGGATTTTCTCCCTTTGAACTTGTCTTTGGCGCGAAACCGCGAGGTCCTATGTCCTTACTTCATGATCTTATAACTGCTGATAATATTGTCGATGACACAAAATCCTCTTATGAATATGTCATCGCACTTAGACACAAGATTATTGAAGCATGCAAATTGGCAACTGCTTCTTCTGAATTTGCGAAACAGAAGGCAAGGGAATTTGCCAATAAAAAGAGATGTTTGCGTCAACTTTGTCCAGGTGACAAAGCATTTGTCTTGCTACCTTGTAGGGAAAATAGACTTCTCATTTCTTGGAAAGGTCCGTACGATATAATATCAAAGGTTTCCGATGTTGACTATATCGTCGATATTGACGGGAAGCGTAAAACCTTCCACATCAACATGCTCACGGAATTCCATGAACGTCCTGATTATTTACAACCTGTTTTCCAGGCAACGGACGATTTTCCAGTCCAACATGGACAGTACTCATCTCTGTCAGTAATACAGGATGAGGAAACGAGTTTCTCGGATGTAAATTTACCTTTTCCAATGATTCCTCTTCACTCTAATGAATCATGGAAAGATGTTGCAATTTCTCCAGAATTATCTCCAGGAGAGCAGAAACAAGTTTCTACTATGTTAGAACAATTTCAGGATGTCCTTACTGACATTCCTGGTCAAACGGATGTCATTCAACATGACATTATTCTTACTGACCATAGTCCTATAAGAGTCAGACCGTATCCTATCCCGATACATTTCCAAGCACAGGTAGAGAAAGAGTTAGATGAGATGATAGAGTTAAAAATTATTGAACCATCCACATCAGCATATTCTTCGCCGATGGTTATAGTACGGAAAAAAGACAATAACATACGTCTTTGCGTGGATTATCGCAAATTGAATCAAGTGACTAAATTCGATGCTGAACCTATGCCTTTACTAGAAGAGCTACTTACGAGACTATCGAATTCTCACTTCTTTACTAAACTCGATTTGTCTAAGGGATATTGGCAAGTTCCACTATCCGAACACGCCAAACCGTTTACTGCTTTTTCGACGCCTAGGGGTCTATTCCAATGGAATTTCATGCCTTTCGGTCTTATGAACGCCCCTGCTACATTTGTACGCATGATGCGTCGAATCCTATCTCATCGCTCAGATGTCATTGCGTATCTTGATGACATCTGTCTTTTCAGTGATACTTGGAACGATCACTATAATGGTATAAATGAACTATTGTC
The DNA here is from genome assembly GCA_024509875.1 of Oreohelix idahoensis. NCBI lineage: Eukaryota > Metazoa > Mollusca > Gastropoda > Stylommatophora > Oreohelicidae > Oreohelix > Oreohelix idahoensis. Next base: position 510,540 of record JAMPIV010014511.1, read on the forward strand.
TATCTTACGCGAGCATAACCTGACAGCGAAACCATCGAAAGCATGTATTGGTTTTAGCGAAATATCTTTCTTAGGACACCGTGTTGGTCATGGGTTCCTAAAAACAGAAGACCATAATACAAGTAAGATACTTAACATTTCTATTCCTAAGACTAAAAAGCAAGTACGAAGTCTCTTAGGTCTAATACAATTTTATGGACGATTCATACCGAATCTGTCCTCCATTATGTCACCTCTTTCTTCCTTGCTAAAGAAAGGGTCTCCTAATGTAGTCCATTGGACTCAAGAATGTCAATCCTCTTTGGATAAGGTTAAAACTATGTTTTCTACTTCACCTATCCTAGTATTACCTTCTAAGGATAAGACATTTATTCTTCGTAGTGACGCTTCATCCACCGGGATTGGAGCTGCACTAATGCAAGAGTACTCTGGAACTCTGCATCCTGTGATGTATATTTCTCGGAAATTAAATGCCGCAGAGAAGAATTACTCGGTCCTAGACCGTGAATTATTGGCTATGGTTTGGTCAATCCTTAAACTACAAAGATTTCTTCTGGGCGCGCATTTCATTGTGGAAACTGACCAGAAAGCTCTTACGGCTATTCAGAGTAAAAATCTGAAGAGCGCGAGATCAACGCGATACGCGATTGCTCTACAGCCATTTCATTTTTCGGTGCGAGCTATCCGTGGGTCAGAAAATGTGATGGCAGATATTTTGTCTAGATGCCCACATGATTCATAACTGTTATACAGCTTTGATACAATTGTTTCTATGTTGAAATGTGTACACATATGTAATATATCATATATTGATTGTAACACTACTTAGCGGTTCATGGATATTTATTCACCGCTGATTTTTTCAATGTTTTTCGTCTTTGATGATCATGATGTTAAGATATCTTAGATGGAATTTATGTATAAACTAATGTGGAAATTGTGTCATTGCTAATATTGTAGTATGCGTTGGTGACACCTCTCTGGAAATATTAATACTTAGAGAAGTGCTTTCTCTAAGGTCATAAAACTTATGCTTATCATCTGCGCATTGTTATTGGTGCGTTGTGAGCCTATTGTATGTTGCTCCTAGATGTATTTCAAAAAAAAAAATGTACCATTTTTTTTTTTTTCCCGAGGGGTGTGGTAATCTGTTGCGTGCATATTTTTGACGCACATATTACAAAAAAATCGATATGGTTATTTAATATGGGAAAAATATAGTCATGCATCCATCTGTGTATGAAAATGCTGTTTATTGTAAAAGCGAGATAATCCATGTTTGATTCACACTTTTGATTATAGGAGTAATCGGTCTGGATATCGATCCAGCGCAAGAATAGTACGCTTGCGTTTGTACTTAATTTTAGGGCCAGAAAATATATTAATTTGCTTATTGTGTTTATGGCCTGAATTCATATGTATTACATATTATTAGTACAAGTAGAATCAGTCCTATATTGTATATTTTGGATGGGTATGAGGGACTAGATTCTTGTTAGCGGAAGTATGAGTTGTCTTAACAAGTCGTGATGAGTTCCGATGTACTGCTAAGAATGGCGGGGTACGTTTTTCAAGAGCTGGTCCCTTCGTCAAGAAAAAATGTCTTACGAAGTGGTTTTTTTCTTCTGGAGGAGATAGTGTCTCTACGATAGTTTGTGTTAGAGACTCTCCTTATGTCAGTATATAGATGATTCGGACTCCAGGTAAACCCAGCTCGTATTTTTGATGATCTCTCGTCGGTTAGGCCTAGCTTGACTTTTGGGTGCTTCGATATGCTAGTGTCGTGTTTTGTATCGACGAAGATGACAGATTTTCCTGCAGCGGTTATGGCTACGTGAACTAACCTGATCACCGTAGTGCTGCATGGAACCATTCATGAAATCCTTTATATATCCATTGTAAATTAACTTTGGCTGATATTCTTCCTATGAATGAGTGAACGACAACTCAGGAAGGTAGCCATGTTGGATTTCGGTCATCGTCTGTTTTGATCACTGCCAAGAGAACAGATTATTTATCTTATTATCGGACAGTGACAGAGAGATCTCAATCCTGCTAGAAACCCCCTTTTCGTGGTTTCATAAGATGATGTATCATGACATTGAACTTTGATGTACTACCCATTATTTCTGCATGTGTCATGACTTCAGATCTGCTATGTATACCTACAAATTGTTATGTCAACAAAGCCTGATGTACTCGTATGTCCCAGTGTGTACGTCTGAATAAATTGAGTAAACTAAGATTCCAGCAGTCTGCATTGGTGCCTTGTAGACACATGTGTATGAGTGATTATATTGGTCAGCACACGAACAGTACACCATTCGCGGTAATCACACTCTACACTACTACTTCATACATACACCATCCTGCGTCGGCTGAAGTGACCAAGTTTAGGGCCTGCTTCCCCTGGAGCCTTTGCCTTCCCTAACTCAGGACTAGGGTGAGTTACCCATTTACAGCTGGGTAGACTGGAGCATGCCTGATCTCAACAACACACCACTCTTCCTTACAGAGCAGACAGACTGATACTTTACAGTGGTGTACTACAGGTGTAGTAAGAAATAACGTCTTTACAGTGGCGAGCCAGATTCCTGGGTCCAGCTTACGCAGTTTTGTGTTGAGAATCACAGTTTACAGCTGAAAGAACATTTGTTTGAACACATCAACACCAGTAGGACAGCTTGACCTGTATTACCGATAGGATGCTGTATCTAGGTCAGCACTTGTTGACAGTTTTTCGCTGTACAGACAGTATTACACAGGACAGTGGTATCAAGTGTAGAAAATATCTGGAGCAATATTGTTGACATTTCTCAATGTACAGAAGAATCGCAGTGTTGCTGAATAAAGTGCATAGTTCATCGTGGGATCTTCATATGCTCAACAGAGAAAAAATTGACAGTGTAATAGTTTAAACTTAAGTCTATTACTGAATAAAGTGGCAAGTTAGTATTATTTAAATAAACTGTGCCTACTTTACAACACTATACTGGCAACACATTCCATTCATGACATAAAATGATATTGTATGCTATATGCTATTTATGCTTACATGTTATTTGTTGTGTATTAAATTAGTTTATATTCTGTGTGACTAGAACAGGAAATACCGAGTAATATTGGTCTTGTTCTGGCGTTCGATAGGGAGCAATTTCTTAATTGAAATTTGCTTGCAACATAGTTTGCAAATATTTGGTTAGTTGTGACGACTGTTTCATATTTGTATTTGTAACATTTTTTGTGTTCCTTAGTTTTGTTTGATTTGTTTGTATAATTGTAGGTCTCATCTTTCCTTTCATTTCAGTTTTTTACACCCTTATGTTTATACACTGTAGCGTTATTTGTCTTGTTATCTTATGGCAGTTATCATCACAGGTTCTGTGATCATTTTTTTTCATTTCCCCTATTTAATTTAATTTGATCTCTGCAAATGTTTTCAGATTGTCTTTTCTTGTTTGTCATTTGTAATGTCTGTAGTTGACATATGACGTATAGTGGTATACACTGGTATATACACTGATAGTATAGTACAGAGGTACTCAGTACTTTCTGATTACATTGAGGTTTGACCTTGGAAAAAAGGGAAATATTTTTTTTTCCACATTACTCCAATCTTGAGTACTTTGAGTTATTGGAAAAGGGAAATATTTTTTTTTCCACAGGTACTCAAGTGATCTTTGATTACATTGAGATATACAAGACCTTTGTAAGGCTTGTCTCCCAAAGTTATTGGTAAAGGGAAATATTTTTTTCCACAGGTACTCAAGTGATCTTTGATTACAGTGAGGTATACAAGACCTTTGTAAGGCTTGTCCCCACAGTATTTGAGATACAATTATTGTTGTCCACAGGTACTCAAGTTATCATTGGTTATTGTAAACCATACAAGTTTGGACTAAGACTAAGTCTAAGGTATAGACTTGTCTCCCATTAACAAAGAGAGTAATTTATTTACTTTTTCAGGTTTCTGATTTAAGAAGACAATATGTCTACCTTAGATTATTTCATTACACTAGGAAAATCTTTTGATAAGACTGGAAAAGACTTAGAACAATGGGCTGTTGCTCAATATGACAAAGCATTAGCTGCAGAAGAGAAAAAAAATTGCTGCTGCTGTTGAAGAAAAAAAAATTGCTGCTGAGGAAAAAAAAGCTGCGGCTGAGGAGAGAAGACTTCAAATAGAAGAAAAAAAAGCTGCTGCAGAAGAAAGGAAAGCCTTAGCTGAAGAAAAAAGATTAGAAAAAGAAGCGGATACTGCTGCTGAACTTAAGAAATTGCAGATGCAAGTGGAGGAAAGGAGATTTGAGGCAGAACAGAAGAAATTAGAAGCTGCTGCAGAACAGAAAAAACTAGAAGTTGCTGCTGCGGCAGAACAGAAAAAATTAGAAGCTGCTGCAGAACAGAAAAAACTAGAAGCTGCTGCAGAACAGAAAAAACTAGAAGTTGCTGCTGCTGCAGAACAAAAAAAACTAGAAGCTGCTGCAGAACAGAAAAGATTAGATAGAGAAGCTGAAGAGAGAAAAGCAATAAGAGAACATGAGTTTGAATTAGAGAAATTAAAATTGACATGTATGAGTAATGTTAATCAGGCATCTGGTGGTAATGGTAAACCCTTTGTGTACAAGGTCAAAGTACCAGCGTTTAACCCTACCAGTGATGACATAACATTTTGGCTTTCTAGATTTGAACGGGCTTGTCGATCTCATAATGTTGACAAATCACAGTATGTGAATCAGTTGTCTGAAAATCTAAAAGGGGAGTCTCTGAGTAAGTTATATTTTGTTGAAGAGGCCGACAAAGACAATTATGATGCTGTTAGGGCAGCTTTGATAAAGAGATATCAGCTGTCTGAGGAAGGTTACCGTCTTTTGTTTAAAACAATGAGACCTGAGGTAGGTGTAGAATTCTCAGATTTCATCTCAAAAGCACGAATTACACTTTCACGATGGATTGAATTATCCAAAACAGAGAAAACATTTGATGGTCTTACAGATTTATTGCTAAGAGACAAGGTCATGTCTTCTGTAAATAAATCATTCCTAGAGTTCTTACATGAGCGTAAACCTAGTACAATAAAGCAAATGGAAGAATATTGTGACCAGTATGCCACGGCACACCCTGACATGATTCTTAGTAACTCTAACATTAAAGAGAGTATGCCAGTTGCTTCGGCAACAGAATATAATCAGAATTACTCACACAAATTCCAAGGAGCTAAAAATAAATTTGATAAAAAGGTTAATTGGAATAAGTATCAAAACCAAGATAACCACTCAAATCAGGGTTCTTCTTCGAAGAACTGGAATCGGGCTGATAGTCCTCGACACGCGAGGGGTACCCATAATGTTAGAAATTCTCGGAAAGGGAGTAGCTATAGGAACTACCCAAGTGCTTCATGGAGACAAAAGAAACAATATTACAGGGATACTCAATATAACGAGCATGATGATTATGATCATGAATATTATGATTCAAACCCAAATAGGGGTTATAACAGAGGCAATAATAATTATAGAGACAATTATAACCGAGGTAGATCACAACACAAAAGACATGGTAAATCTTATTACCAGGCTAACTCTGCACAACAGGAGTTCCACGACACCGATAATCAGAATAATGATAAAAAAGACTCCAATAGTGTAGCAAATTCCGCTTTCGATTTTGCTAGAGCATCTGAGTGTTCGCAATGCAAAACATTATTCGATCCAACCACAGTTTCTACTTTAAGCTGCGGTCACCCACTTCCCGCTCTCCATGCGTCAATTGCGCATAATGGAAGGGGTGCTCTTGTCTTTAATAGGGGCCTAATAGATGGTACTCCGGTATCAATTCTTTTCGACTCGGGGTGCACTACCATTGGAGTGAGGCAATCACTCGTAAATCCTTCTCGAGCTACGGGCAATATAGTCAAATGTGTAACATTTGGTGGCACATTGGAGAAGTACTCCACTGCCATTATCAATATTGCTACACCGTTCTTTACAGGAGAGGTGCAAGCATGTCTCTTGCCGAATCCGATCGCTGATCTTATCATCGGTCGCATTCATGGAGTGAAAGAATGCACTCCACAGCAAATCTCTAATTGGGAAAATGTTAATATGCAATCTGCTAATGCAGTAATCACTAGGGCTCAAGCTCTCAATATGCCACAATCTTCACATTCTGAAGATAATGATGCGCAGATCCAAGATGATCCCTTGGAGATTTCACACGATTCCTTTATTAAACAGCAGGAAGATGATCCTACTCTAAAGAAATTCTTTACTCTGGCAACAAAAGGTGATCCGAATAAGGATACAAATCGTAAATCTTGGATTACGATGAAGAATGGCGTACTTGTACGTATGGTACAAGACTCCGCTAAGTCCATTCATTCTCAAATCCTTGTGCCTAAAAATATGAGAGTTAAAATTTTACAGCACGCTCATGATTCGCAGTGTGCTGGACATATGGGTTTTTCCCGTACTAAAGCTAGAGTTCTTCAATCTTTCTTTTGGCCTGCTGTGAATAAGGACATACGAATCTATTGTCGATCTTGTAAAGTATGTCAAGAGATTAAATCCAGAGGTCCACGCCATGATGCACCTATTCAGGCTGCAGACATTCCCATTCGGCCATTTCAAAAAATGGCGATAGACATCATTGGTCCATTTAAGATAAAGTCTGCTAGAGGACACCAATTTATTCTGACGTGTGTTGATATGTGCACACGTTGGCCGGAGGCTGTTCCTCTAAAGAGCATAACTACTGCTGATGTCGCAGATGCTCTTTGGTTAATATTTTCTCGTCTGGGGTTTCCAGCAGAAATATTATCCGACCATGGTACCCAACTTATATCGGATACCATGTCTCAAGTAATGTCGACTCTGAAGATAGAGAGATCGCTGAGTAGTATTTATCATCCTATGTCCAATGGGATGGTGGAACGTTTGAATAGAACTCTGAAAAACCTACTAGGTAAGATAACAGAAGATCATCCTCAGGATTGGGATAGGGTTTTACCCGCGGCTCTCTTTGCATATAGAGAGGTCGCCAACGAACATACAGGATTTTCTCCCTTTGAACTTGTCTTTGGCGCGAAACCGCGAGGTCCTATGTCCTTACTTCATGATCTTATAACTGCTGATAATATTGTCGATGACACAAAATCCTCTTATGAATATGTCATCGCACTTAGACACAAGATTATTGAAGCATGCAAATTGGCAACTGCTTCTTCTGAATTTGCGAAACAGAAGGCAAGGGAATTTGCCAATAAAAAGAGATGTTTGCGTCAACTTTGTCCAGGTGACAAAGCATTTGTCTTGCTACCTTGTAGGGAAAATAGACTTCTCATTTCTTGGAAAGGTCCGTACGATATAATATCAAAGGTTTCCGATGTTGACTATATCGTCGATATTGACGGGAAGCGTAAAACCTTCCACATCAACATGCTCACGGAATTCCATGAACGTCCTGATTATTTACAACCTGTTTTCCAGGCAACGGACGATTTTCCAGTCCAACATGGACAGTACTCATCTCTGTCAGTAATACAGGATGAGGAAACGAGTTTCTCGGATGTAAATTTACCTTTTCCAATGATTCCTCTTCACTCTAATGAATCATGGAAAGATGTTGCAATTTCTCCAGAATTATCTCCAGGAGAGCAGAAACAAGTTTCTACTATGTTAGAACAATTTCAGGATGTCCTTACTGACATTCCTGGTCAAACGGATGTCATTCAACATGACATTATTCTTACTGACCATAGTCCTATAAGAGTCAGACCGTATCCTATCCCGATACATTTCCAAGCACAGGTAGAGAAAGAGTTAGATGAGATGATAGAGTTAAAAATTATTGAACCATCCACATCAGCATATTCTTCGCCGATGGTTATAGTACGGAAAAAAGACAATAACATACGTCTTTGCGTGGATTATCGCAAATTGAATCAAGTGACTAAATTCGATGCTGAACCTATGCCTTTACTAGAAGAGCTACTTACGAGACTATCGAATTCTCACTTCTTTACTAAACTCGATTTGTCTAAGGGATATTGGCAAGTTCCACTATCCGAACACGCCAAACCGTTTACTGCTTTTTCGACGCCTAGGGGTCTATTCCAATGGAATTTCATGCCTTTCGGTCTTATGAACGCCCCTGCTACATTTGTACGCATGATGCGTCGAATCCTATCTCATCGCTCAGATGTCATTGCGTATCTTGATGACATCTGTCTTTTCAGTGATACTTGGAACGATCACTATAATGGTATAAATGAACTATTGTCTATCTTACGCGAGCATAACCTGACAGCGAAACCATCGAAAGCATGTATTGGTTTTAGCGAAATATCTTTCTTAGGACACCGTGTTGGTCATGGGTTCCTAAAAACAGAAGACCATAATACAAGTAAGATACTTAACATTTCTATTCCTAAGACTAAAAAGCAAGTACGAAGTCTCTTAGGTCTAATACAATTTTATGGACGATTCATACCGAATCTGTCCTCCATTATGTCACCTCTTTCTTCCTTGCTAAAGAAAGGGTCTCCTAATGTAGTCCATTGGACTCAAGAATGTCAATCCTCTTTGGATAAGGTTAAAACTATGTTTTCTACTTCACCTATCCTAGTATTACCTTCTAAGGATAAGACATTTATTCTTCGTAGTGACGCTTCATCCACCGGGATTGGAGCTGCACTAATGCAAGAGTACTCTGGAACTCTGCATCCTGTGATGTATATTTCTCGGAAATTAAATGCCGCAGAGAAGAATTACTCGGTCCTAGACCGTGAATTATTGGCTATGGTTTGGTCAATCCTTAAACTACAAAGATTTCTTCTGGGCGCGCATTTCATTGTGGAAACTGACCAGAAAGCTCTTACGGCTATTCAGAGTAAAAATCTGAAGAGCGCGAGATCAACGCGATACGCGATTGCTCTACAGCCATTTCATTTTTCGGTGCGAGCTATCCGTGGGTCAGAAAATGTGATGGCAGATATTTTGTCTAGATGCCCACATGATTCATAACTGTTATACAGCTTTGATACAATTGTTTCTATGTTGAAATGTGTACACATATGTAATATATCATATATTGATTGTAACACTACTTAGCGGTTCATGGATATTTATTCACCGCTGATTTTTTCAATGTTTTTCGTCTTTGATGATCATGATGTTAAGATATCTTAGATGGAATTTATGTATAAACTAATGTGGAAATTGTGTCATTGCTAATATTGTAGTATGCGTTGGTGACACCTCTCTGGAAATATTAATACTTAGAGAAGTGCTTTCTCTAAGGTCATAAAACTTATGCTTATCATCTGCGCATTGTTATTGGTGCGTTGTGAGCCTATTGTATGTTGCTCCTAGATGTATTTCAAAAAAAAAAAAAAAAAAAGTACCATTTTTTTTCTTTCCGAGGGGTGTGGTAATCTGTTGCGTGCATATTTTTGACGCACATATTACAAAAAAATCGATATGGTTATTTAATATGGGAAAAATATAGTCATGCATCCATCTGTGTATGAAAATGCTGTTTATTGTAAAAGCGAGATAATCCATGTTTGATTCACACTTTTGATTATAGGAGTAATCGGTCTGGATATCGATCCAGCGCAAGAATAGTACGCTTGCGTTTGTACTTAATTTTAGGGCCAGAAAATATATATTAATTTGCTTATTGTGTTTATGGCCTGAATTCATATGTATTACATATTATTAGTACAAGTAGAATCAGTCCTATATTGTATATTTTGGATGGGTATGAGGGACTAGATTCTTGTTAGCGGAAGTATGAGTTGTCTTAACAAGTCGTGATGAGTTCCGATGTACTGCTAAGAATGGCGGGGTACGTTTTTCAAGAGCTGGTCCCTTCGTCAAGAAAAAATGTCTTACGAAGTGGTTTTTTCTTCTGGAGGAGATAGTGTCTCTACGATAGTTTGTGTTAGAGACTCTCCTTATGTCAGTATATAGATGATTCGGACTCCAGGTAAACCCAGCTCGTATTTTTGATGATCTCTCGTCGGTTAGGCCTAGCTTGACTTTTGGGTGCTTCGATATGCTAGTGTCGTGTTTTGTATCGACGAAGATGACAGATTTTCCTGCAGCGGTTATGGCTACGTGAACTAACCTGATCACCGTAGTGCTGCATGGAACCATTCATGAAATCCTTTATATATCCATTGTAAATTAACTTTGGCTGATATTCTTCCTATGAATGAGTGAACGACAACTCAGGAAGGTAGCCATGTTGGATTTCGGTCATCGTCTGTTTTGATCACTGCCAAGAGAACAGATTATTTATCTTATTATCGGACAGTGACAGAGAGATCTCAATCCTGCTAGAAACCCCCTTTTCGTGGTTTCATAAGATGATGTATCATGACATTGAACTTTGATGTACTACCCATTATTTCTGCATGTGTCATGACTTCAGATCTGCTATGTATACCTACAAATTGTTATGTCAACAAAGCCTGATGTACTCGTATGTCCCAGTGTGTACGTCTGAATAAATTGAGTAAACTAAGATTCCAGCAGTCTGCATTGGTGCCTTGTAGACACATGTGTATGAGTGATTATATTGGTCAGCACACGAACAGTACACCATTCGCGGTAATCACACTCTACACTACTACTTCATACATACACCATCCTGCGTCGGCTGAAGTGACCAAGTTTAGGGCCTGCTTCCCCTGGAGCCTTTGCCTTCCCTAACTCAGGACTAGGGTGAGTTACCCATTTACAGCTGGGTAGACTGGAGCATGCCTGATCTCAACAACACACCACTCTTCCTTACAGAGCAGACAGACTGATACTTTACAGTGGTGTACTACAGGTGTAGTAAGAAATAACTTCTTTACAATGAGATTGAAGTGTTAGACTTCCTTATTCTATGCCTCGTATCGAGAGCTGGGATGACCAGTTACCGTTCCTGACTGCTTTTTTTTCCTTCCCTAATTCAAGAGAAAAGTCGGTACTAATTTACAGCTGGATAGACCGGAGCTTGTCGATACCGTCTATCAAACCCGTCACGTTTTCCATGAGAGACCAGCACTCTGCCAATATATATCAAAGTGTACTTGTTCACATTTTAATTGTTCTCTATTGATATGCACCCGTGCGTTACCGGGGCTCGGAAGAGGAGCAAAAAAATAGTATCCCTGTACCCTACCAGGCATGTCGTAAAAAAGCGACTTAAGAGGATTCGGCAAGAGACCTCTTACCCTATTCTGTAATAATCTTTACCACACAAACTTCAACAAATAATATGGACATGTCAAATACAGAATACAAGTCAATTCAGCCGTCCAAGACAGAAGAAGTCCCCTGGAAAGGAGTCTCATTGTAGACCCGTTGCAAACACTAACTAAAGCTGTTAAAATTCTAAAACACAGACAAAAAGCAAACATTTCCTATTGTGACAAAACTAATTACAACATCATCACGAATTAATAAGATTTGATGGTCAAACTGACCATCAACATCATCACGAATAAATAAGATTTAATGATCAAACTGACCATCAACATCATCACGAATTAATAAGATTTGATGATCAAACTGACAATCAACATCATCACGAATTAATAAGATTTGATGATCAAACTGACAATCAACGTCATCACGAATTAATAAGATTTGATGATCAAACTGACTATCAACATCATCACGAATTAATAAGATTTGATGATCAAACTGACTATCTGACAAAATAATGTATTTGAAAAAGTTTACCGTCTTGAAATCTGTCAAAACGTTCTGTGATCCTCCTAACCGATGCTGCGCCAGTTTGTCACTTATTGGTCTTGGATTTGTTATTTATGGAGATCACGGAACTGCTCGGTAGAAGCGTTTACCAATCATTTCACTCGCCCACTCCGCTTGTCAACGCCTCTATCAAACGACAGTATGAATTTATAACACAGATTCACGCCATCAGTTGCGCCACATAATATTTGAAATGCATAGAAGAAATACTATAGGTGTAACCGACACACCCACTCCGCTTGTCCACGCCTCTATCAAACGACTGTTTGAATTTATAACACAGATTCACGCCATCAGTTGCGCGACGTAATATTTGAAATGCATAGAGGAAATCCTATAGGCTTAACCGACTACCAATTGTGAACATTCAGCTAGTATATCTCTACTTCCATTTCTCGGTCCTTGTCAAGATGGTCCTACAGTGGATTTTGCATATCGGCAACAAATCCCAGACTATCCCTAGTCACAATTGGGTGCTCTCTCAGTCACCCATACTTGTGTTCACCAACAGTCTTTCTCGCAGTGCACGGACAAGTCACAAAACACTCAGTCAGTTATGAACTCAATCTTAAAGTTACATAAGGGCATCCACGGCAGTGAAAATTGGGTTTCAGGAACAAAATATCGATTTTTACTTTTGAGCTTATTTCATTAAATAATTACCGAGGAATCGATTGAGCAAGTTTTTATAACATAAAAAACGTTTGAGGTGTCAAAAAGCATATTTTTGGCACTATCCCCAAGCTATGATTTGCAAAATTGTGCCGAAAATGCACGATTTGTCTCTCAGTAATACCTTAGTTACGCTGAACGCATCGCGATGTATTTACTGTCGACAAAAAAGGAATTTCTTTGGGTCCTGGATTAAAGCAAATTCGAAATCTTTATTTCACAAAGCTCTGGTTGTTTCGGCATTCAACATTTTCCATTGTTTTACGCTAACTTCTTGATAAGGAGAGATAACGCAGTGACCTCATTCTCTCAGTCAAGGCCAATTCATAAGGCATTGATGTTTATCTGTCTGATTGGTCATAAGAACGCGCTGCTTTGTCTGTGTAAATCCGGAGCATAACGAAAAGTATTTCCGCCCATAAACAAATAACTTTGTTCCATTGAACGTGGTACGACATTTCGCTCTTGATTAGTCTAAATCTCATTAAATTGTGTTCTATTATTTCAAAATGGAAAGACAAAGTAAGAAAGCAAAGTTACTTTCTGCCGCTAGAGTACGTCGAAAGTGTGTAATCTCCAGCAATGTTACGACCGAATCAGCGGTGAATGATAACCAACCTGATGTAGGCTTATCATCAACATATGTCTGCATACCAGTATCCGATAGGTCTATAGTTCAAATCGCTTATCCAATAGTACCTTTCACCAAGTCGATCTGATACAAAAATGAACTTGAGCGTTTGCAAGAATGGTGCTTCTCATAACTGTCTGTGCTCAACGTAAACCTACGTACAGAACCATTGTGGACATTTCTTTTATCAAAAATATTCTCACCAATGTGTGATGCAAAGTGTGCAAGCAGAGCACATTGCACACAAAAATTGACAACACCAAGTCAAATGGTTTCTTCCTCTTCCTGGAAGTTGTGTGCGACCCATGTGAAAAAGCACTTTCTAGAATATACACATCCGAGAGGAAACCAGAAGGCCTCGGCCCTCGGGGACATGCAATAAACAGATCTGCTGTTCTTATTGCCCTCATGTCTGGAATGTGCCCATCTACTTTCAGTCTATTCTGTGATAACTCTTAGACCTCCCTGTCCTGAACAATAAATAAACATTCCATAAATATGCAGATCAAATTTTTTATCATTTGGATATAATGCAAAACTCTACAGTATTTCAACATGCCTTCAGCATCGTTCGAGCTGAACATGCCAAGAGTAAGCATTGTACCATTAATAAAAAAGAAGTCATTGACATCGCTGTAAGCTTTGATGCAGCTTGGCTAACTAGAGATCATAAGTCATTGATAGATGTTGGCAGTGTTATCGACATCTTGACTGGTATGGTCATCGATACGCCCGTTATGTCTTCCTTCTGTCACAACTGCGAGACTGCTGGTGAGTGGCAACTGACAAACCAACCTAAAAAAATTGAAAATGGAAAGCAGAGCATCTGAAGGACTGCTGCCGTAATTACGAATGGTCAGCCAGAATGATGCAGCTAAAAGCCTGTGAGGTTCTCTGGTTTCGTTCAGTGCCAAATTCCAAGCTACGCTACACAGTTTTGCTATCAGATGGCGGTTCAAATTCCTACAACCGTGTCGCGAGAGGTTCAGATGTTATTAAATGAAAAATATCCTGGACAAAAAGATGTATCAGATGATACCAGGGCAGTGCCAGATAAGAGACTGCTCTTATAAGAAATACTCCCTTTTCTGAAAAGAGCAAAGGCGTATTGACAATCAAGGTAGGGTCAAGCTGTATAAACCTTCAAGTATGATGATAGTGTTTGTTACTGAAGGTCTACGTGCTACCTCTCAAGATCCTCTCTTGAATAATTGTTATTATTTTGTGTATTGTCTCTGCTAGGGGATTAATTAGTTGATTAAATATGTAATAGATATATATAACCAACAGAACCTTAACTCAATTTAAATAATTAAGTAAGTCTGATTATATATCTATTTACAATTTTTAATCCTATACCGTTTCTCTTTTCGGTTAGGAAAATAATAAAGAATTCAAATGTATTTACAAGATAAAATAAATGAACATGGAATGTTCATTTCTACACTAGTTAATTAAATATGAAAAAGTTATATTTCCAATATTAATTATTCCTTCCACATTAATATGTATATGACACTTTCACTGGACTGTAAAGTTGGTATTTAAATTATTAAAGTCCTTTATGAGTCATCACTCAAACAGTTTTTATTGTCATTAGTAAGTTATTTCTTATTACTATGTTGCTGGATAGGCTGATCAGTGGTATTGTGATACCACTTATCTCCAAAACTGAGAATCATCCACTGTAGCCAGGATCACAAAAGGTCTGGATCTCCAGGCTGGGAAACATAGGTTGTCTAGTTGTAGGTATATTGAGAACGTTTGCAACACAGAGTCCCTCAGAAGTGAATGTCTCGTACAATCTTAGTAGTTGCAGGATAAAACCTGTAATATAAATAATCACAACCCTTGTATGGTCCAGCACTATGCTATCCACACACACAATGGACGTAACAAACAGTTTCAGTCATGGTGCTAACAGTTGCACAGGACAATTTACCTCATTACCCCTCACAGCCAGTTCAATGTGATTACACTTTCCTTATAAATCCTACGTTAGATCCATTTGTCCATGATCTGCTTCCATACAATGATTTTGTTTAGTATAAACTATTAAGTGACACCTTGATTAGTACATGTTAACACATTCTGTGATCCCTTCTCATGGTCCTGATCAGTGTGTCTTTCCTTCAGGAAATACTCCTTCAAATACATTATTAAACCTACAGTTGTATTTTTGTCATAATTCTCAAATATTCTACACATTTCCCAATGCTGGCTTTCGTCTCTTAACGTCGACACAGGCTTGCTTTCAAATGGCAATACACTCGTCCTGTAAGTTTTTTTTTTCTTTACACGCTCTTTGGGGACTACCCTGATGTATAAATGTCAATTTAAACGATTTTTCTCTTTAAATGTACGACTATTCGAGGAAGTCTTTGCACCTACCTCTTAAGTAACATCACCGTTGTTGAACTATCTATATCTTTCCTTTTAAACATCTCTAGTTCTTAAGAAATTAAATACATTTTTCTATCCTTTACACAAAATGGGCCTCTATGTTACCCCTAAAAAGGTTTCCTTATACACACTAGAAAAAGGAGCGTTCTCATTGGCTGTTAGTATCGGTCCGTTTTCCTATAGTATTGCGTGCGGTAAATATGACCGTGGTGTAAGACAAACAAAAACACGACAGAGCTCCCCCATTTAAAAGCGTGAACCATTGTGGTGGATTGTATTTACAATCTTGGCATTACCCCAAAATGAGGTTCACTCTGAATTACTGGTTTCCTGCAGGTGGGGCAGTTCAAGTAGTCACTACTCAAGAAATTTGCCTCAACACTCTGAGATCCAGGGATAGCCTCATGTTGTGTTAATAAACAGCACAGGTGCTTCTGCCTGTCTAATGCTGATTATCAATCAATATTCACCATTACTCTTCTCTGAGTCTGTTCAATGACATTTGCAGAGATGTTAGATGTTCCTCAAGGTTCCAATAGTTATGAGGAGGTCATCTATAAAATTGGTGATAGCTGAGTTTCATAAGGGATCTAGTAATTTCCTCATCAGCCTGGATAAAACAATCGGAGTATTCTTCAACTCAAAAGCAACATATGGAACTCATAGT